>JAWZYV010011794.1:0-383867 GCA_038373885.1 Cheiracanthium punctorium | reverse complement strand
AGCCCCATCTATAATGATTCTGATGATAGTGAAGAAGAAACAGAGGAGCCTATACCAAGCATATCCGATGCATTACATGCTGCAAAAACATTATCAAGATTTTTTGAAACCGCAGTGATGATTTAGAGACTCTATAAAAGTCTGTTATGGGTATCCAAATCGGTACTTTTAAAGTAGCCTCTGCTCATTTAAAACAAAAGAAATTTACAGATTAGTATTTATCTGAATAAAAATTGTAAGTAATAAAGAATTTTCTGTTTTTAATTTGATTTTTAAAAAATCAGACCTGTTTAAAGCACATCTTGCAGTGAAATTATGAGCCCACTTTCTTTTTTTTGTGTAATATTGAATCTTAGAGGGGGTATTGCTTATAACGTACTACTTTTTTAGGTTCTGTGAGAGTATGTTTCCCCCAGTGGGGGAAATTCAGTTACCGGGTGTCCTCGCCAAGCGCCGATGTGTCGCCAAGCTTGGAGTTTGGTCGAAAGTTTGTTTACTTTAGCCTTAGAGTCAGATGTCTGTTGTAACCTGTGTAGATTGAGTTGAGGTATTGGATGATGCTGTAGTTTGATGAAAAAACGCTCGGTGGGTTCATTAAACGATACCAGGATGTTTGGTAAAGGGATTTTGTGATTGGTTAAGCCAATTTAACTGTAATCGGTAAACCGACGTTTTAAAACGAGGAAATTTGAAATCGGTGAGTCAGTTCTTGTTTTGTGTTATTGGTGTTTGGTGTGTGGTTAGTATATGTTGGTTTTGTGGTTAGTTAGTAAAAGAAAGCGTTTTGGTGTTATGTTATTAGCTGTTGTGCGTTTTGGATATTTTTCAGGATTTTCTTTAGATAAAGGTAAGTGTTTTTTTTAAAGAATTTTTGCAATTGCTTAAGGTTTTCAATGTGAATTGTAAATGTGTATAAGTAGGTTATTTAATCCACCGATGTTGTTTTGAGTTGAAAACGGGCCTGTGTTTGCCCAGTTTACATTAGCTGTATGAGTAGGTTGCTTAATTCACTGTTGTTCTTTTAGTTAAAAACGGTTTACTGGTTGCCTAGTTTACATAGCTGTACAACTAGGTTGGTGAATCCACTGAGGTTTTTTTTAGTTAAAAACAGACCACTGGTTGCCGAGTTTACATAGCTGTATAACTAGGTTGCTGAATCCACTGAGGTTTTTTTAGTTAAAAACGTTCCACTGATTGCATAGTTTACATAGCTGTACAACTAGGTTGCTGAGTCCACTGAGGTTTTTTTAGTTAAAAACGGTCCACTGGTTGCATAGTTTACATAGCTGTAGAACTAGATTGCTTAATATTCTGAAATTTTTTTAGTTAAAAGTGGTTTACTGTTTGCTCATTTTTAATTGCCTGTTACTGAATTTGCTGACAATTTTTAGTGTTAAGTATGGATGGTGTATTTTGTTTTATTGTTTTTTTTTAAGTGGAATATCTGTGGAATTTTAATGTGTTAAAGTAATTTGTATTTCCTGACAGTGCTCAACATGTTGTATTATTTTATCGTATTCTAAAATGGTGTTTCACACGTGAAAAATTTGGCAACAAAAAAAGCGCCAAGTAGTGGGTGTTGGCGAGAAAAAAAAGTCGCCAAAAATAGGCGACACCCGGTAACTGAATTACTCCCTAACCAGTGTCTACTGCATTAACAAAAGTAAACAGATTTCACAAAAATGGATCTCTGGAGAAATTCCCTGAATTCTTTTTCTTAAAAATTGAATTTAAGGATTCTGATTTGCGTTTTTCAATGTGCAACTGGGTTGGCAGGTTAATGGAACAGTTGCCATGAGCCAATAATGGCCCTTACCACAGAGACTGTGCATCTTTGATTTAAATCAATAATTTTTTTAAAAAATTCAATTGGTTTAAATCATGATTAAAATCATTGATTTAAATCATTAACACCCTGCCATTGAATATGTAAATCCCTAAAAAACTTCGAATTTTTAAAATGATAAAGAATTATTTTGGCTATTTAATGAGAATGGCTTTAGTGTACATAATACATTGTCAGGGTTTGCACTGGCTCTGTATTAGTATTATGAGGGGTCATGTAAAAGTTTTTTAACAACAATTATACAATTTGTGAATACCAGGGACTCTCAAGATTAACTGTTTGGGTCCCTCGATGAATACGCGTTAGAACTACTTAAAAAGTCTTCCCCAAGGTACACGCCTTCCTAGGCAGACACTTCTTATGTAGGCTTGACTTTACACAATACACATTTGGGGTCCCTTGCTGATTTTCAAATTTTTCTTCTTACAGTAACATTAAAAAGCAGTGAAAACATTCATAGTTTTAACACAGGAATTTAAAAGTTCTCAATTACAGCTAAGACTTAAAAAAAAAGGGGATCAAGACGAGGATTTGAAAAAAATAAAGGAGTAAAATACGCGCTACAGTGCGATCCTTAAAATGTCAGTAGTAGTAAATAAATAAATAGTAGAATTCTTTAACAACACAACTTACCTTGAAGGTTTTGCAGCTAACAAAACAAATGCTTTGGCGAAAGTAAAATCCAAACTGGTAGTCAGAACTTCATAAAATCTTTTACAACATTTTTTTTTTCTTAATTAGCATATTAGGACCAATATTAGATTATTTAAATGTAGTCAACAGTCTCATTATAAACAATTAGAAAGAACTTCGATTAAAGCTTATGAGTGAAAAATTCACGCTGAGTTTATTATTTATTGTTGGTTTTTGTTCATTATCATGTGTCTGAAGCCTGAAAGAAGCTCTTTTAATTCACTCATCGAGCATGCGCAATGATTAGGATAGGACTACGACATACTCGAAATCTGCCACCGAAAATTCTTGGTCCTTCAGAAGAAAGCATATCTGACGTCACAACAAAAAAATAGGTGGAGTTAAAAAATGTGTCGAATGAGCTCTTCGGACACTTTCTATTGATAGTGTGATTTTCAACTCTTGAAGCGTGAATGAATATTATTTACATTTTTCTTAAATCAGATGAGATGTAGATGCGTGCGTTAGCCTATGGGTGTTTGTGTTTGTTCAAATATTGTGATGTAAAGACCGTACTTTGAAACAAAGATGATTTTGTGTTTAGGAACAGTTGTGATGAAGGCCTAAAAGAGCCATAGATCTCTATAAACTTTCTCTCCCGAAACCCAAACTAGCTCTATAGTGATCACATAACTTGCAAGTAAACGCAAAACGTATGACACTGTTATAACTTGTCGTTGTGTTGATATACAGTTGGATGATGGATACTCGTATTGATGGTAAAAGCTTAGACGCTTTGTTTTAATCGTGAAAAAAAAAAAAAAAGAATGATTAGTTACCCAAAAAATAATACTTAGTGTTTTTGACTTAGTCTGCTTTATGTAGTTTCAACTATTTTAAATGGTGAGACTCTATTAAATGAATTTTAGGTAAAATCATACAAGCCGGTGCGCACCCCATGTAAACATGGCGACAGTCGCTGGAGCTTGGCGGCCGCCAAGCTCCAGCGACTGTCGCTAACCATATTTCACGATCAGCACATTAAAATTGCACATATATTCCACTAAAAATGAGCAACGAGTGGACCGTTTATAACTAAAAAAACCTCAGTGGATTCAGCAACCTAGCTGTACAGCTATCTAAACTAGGCAACCAGTGGCCCATTTTTAACTAAAAAAACCTCAGTGGATTCAGCAACCTAGTTGTACAGCTATCTAAACTACGCAACCAGTGGTCCGTTTTTAACTAAAGAAACCTCAGTGGATTCAGCAACCTAGCTGTACAGCTATCTAAACTAGGCAACCAGTGGCCCGTTTTTAACTAAAAAAACCTCAGTGGATTCAGCAACCTAGCTGTACAGCTATCTAAACTAGGCAACCAGTGGCCCGTTTTTAACTAAAAAAACCTCAGTGGATTCAGCAACCTAGCTGTACAGCTATGTAAACTATGCAACCAGTGGACTGTTTTTTACTAAAAAAACCTCAGTGGATTCAGCAACCTAGCTGTACAGCTATGTAAATTATGCAACCAGTGAACCGTTTTTTACTAAAAAAACCTCAGTGGATTCAGCAACCTAGTTGTACAGCTATGTAAACTACGCAACCAGTGGACCGTTTTAAACTAAAAAAAAACAACAGTGAACTAAGCAACCTAGTTGTACAGCTAATGTAAACTGGGCAAAAACTGGCCCGTTTTCAACTCAAAAAAACATCGGTGGATTAAACATAGTTGTACACCTCTTATAAAGTCAGTATGATTAGAATAGCACGTAAATAGCACTTACGAAAACATAAACACTTCAAATATCAATTTAAAATTCACATTAAAAACCATAAACATTGCAAAGATTCATTGAAAAAGAGCACTTACCTCTATTTTTAAAAAAAAATAACCGCTCAGAAATGTCCCCAACACCCACCGGCTTATAACGTACTATATTTCTAACAAACATACACAAATTCTTTTCATATATTAACATAACACATTTCATTCCCTTCCATCAATAACGGAAACAATTTCAAATTCCCAAACCTGACGAAACACGTATTCTTTATGGTTGCCAGTCACAACTACCACCGGCAGTTGGCGGTGTATCGCTCACTCTCGCGTCAGATTGTTCGCCAATGATTTGTAAACAAAACATTGATATGTAAACAAAGCACCGTGTACAGAATATAGTCCAAATTTTATACATATGTAAAATTAGGGAGGGGGGGGGACCGATTGTTCGAGTGAGACATCACTTTGGGCCCTCAGCTAGGCTCATTAAAAGGGGACCAGCTGCCACTGTTGGAATTGTAGCCGAACCGATGATAGCATAGGAAGTCTGCAGGGCACAGCTACACTTCGAGCCGGGGCCTTCTGTACATATTAAGTTAACTATTCCTCGATTATTTTATTACAAGAGCTTTTCACACAGATTTATGTGACTACAGAGGTCACACAAAAGCTGCTCTCTGAGCAGCATTTGAACTTATATTAGTGGGGGTCACATGGTTAATAAAGTAATCACGTGTTCCAAAAAATGTACATTTAGTGGTTAGTAAAATGCTCAGGTCTCATAGTCCTCAAAAATTCTTGCAAGGTTTGACGAATATGAGATGAAGAAAGAGGGGAGATGTATCAATTGCTTTTTTTTTTAATTTAGATCATGAGACAAATCTTTTGTTTGAAAATGAAAGCTTCTATGTCCTTACAGAATTTTGAATTTTGAGAATATACTCGTGTTATATACTTTTTAAGTGTTATATACATATAACCTCCTTTCGTGCATTTAGCGACATCATAATATAGAGGTTGGATCAGTAGCGTAGCTAGAAGTTTTTTCTGGGATGGCAGAGAACCCAAAAACTGGAAATCAATATAACATAGAACTTAGTGTAACAATTTTTTTTAAGGGGTGGATTGGTTTGTTTAAAAGTGCTGCCTTATAAAATGAATAAGAAAAAAATTCATAGTATGAAAACTTTGCAGTTGGAAATATGTATAGTGTTCAGCTTAGGCTCATAGCTAAATCCCAAATTTCTCGATCTCTACCAACTATGATGACAGACTTACATAAAAAAATGCATTCCTTATCCCTTGAAAAATTTTCAAAACATTACTTCCTTCCTGTTCCTGTCTAAGATGCCTCGTGATCAAAAATGTGTGGAACCCTAAACTGCGTTTTTTCTCTCTCGATAGCTCAACAGATTAGAGATATGTTTTAATTATACAACAGCCTTAAAGTGAGGAAAACAATTGTTGATGGTCTGATATTGGTGCCATTGTCAATGAGTAGCTAAAATTTTATTCTGACAGATAATCAAAAAATAAATATTTTCTGCCCATTAAAATTATCTATGAATATGTAACTTTTTTTCATATCGTATGTCCACTAATTTTGGGAGTGACTGCAGCCCTATCAGCCACCCCCTGGGTTGGACTGTGCAAATTTAGTTGCATAACTGCCCATCTGAGGTACTGTCTTGACCCTTATGTGGGCAGCTGTGCCACTAAACTTGTGTATAATTTTTTAATGTTTTTGGCAGCTGGTGTATTTTAGTTTGGTGGGGAATGTAGTTCTATTAATAAAAAATTACTAAAATTATGAAATAATCTATATTAACTAATAAAACTATATTTTAAGAAAAGACATTGAATTTTTAATTAAGTTATTACATAGAATTTTTCTTCTTTTCCAGATTATGATTGAAAAGTGACAGGCAAAGCAAGGACTATTTTGACATGAGAACTTTCGGTGTTTGAGAATGTTTAATGCTGTAGAATAATAACGAGTATTGTGCATGTGATAAAATGTAAACAAGTTTCATATGGTCAAAGCATCACAGGGTTAAGTAAAGCTTTAATTATGTGAGGCTTAATCATGTGGTAGGATTGGCTTGAAGATTTGAAATATATTATTTCATGTACTTCTCTGCCTCTCAAATTTTTCATTAAATAGAGAAAATAGAGTGGATGTCATTGTACTAAATTGCAATTTTATAAGAGTATTCTTTTCTTTTGATATTTTTATGTGTAAGAGCCATCAAGTAGCTAATAATTCCTCCATATCATAATTTATTCAATCTCTTATCCAGTTACAAAATTAATTTTAAGAGCTTTTAATTGTATGAATACTTCAACAAAGCTTTTTATACACCAAAAATGAGTGAACACGCCGAAACTCCGGAAGAAGAAAAAACCTTCACCTGCAATACATGCCAGAAAGTGTTTTCAAGCAGCAGGAGCTTGTTTACTCACCTTCGCATTCACGCGGGGGAAAAGTCTTTCCTCTGTCACATCTGCCAGAAAGTGTTCAACGACAAATCCAACTATCAGCGACACTACAACAGTCACGCGGGCGGAACGCCTTTCCAATGCAGCCTGTGCGACAAGGCATTTGTCCGAAACAGTGACCTGAGGATACACCAGCGATTCCACACGGGCGAAAAACCATTCGTTTGTCACGTTTGCCAGAGGGCATTTGCCTTCGGCAGGAGTTACGACATACACATTCGCACCCACACCGGTGAGAGACCGTTCGTTTGCGACACATGCCAGAAGGCTTTCCCCCAGAAGCAACAGCTGGCCGTTCACCAGCGCATCCACACTGGCGAAAAACCATACGTGTGCACGTTGTGTCACAAGGCATTCGCTCAGAACGTCTTCTTGAAACGGCACCTCGCCACTCACACCGGCGAGAAACCTTTCCTCTGCGAGCTGTGCGAAAAGCGGTTTTGCACCAAGTCGGAGCTGAAGAAACACCTTCTGACCCACACACAGGAGAAACCCTTCACGTGCGACATATGCCAGAGGGGATTTACTCGCAAGCACATATTGGCGGAGCATCTCAATACCCACGAGGACGTGAAGGATTTCATGTGCGATGTGTGTCGGAAAATGTTTTGCTCTAAGAGAAGCTTAAAGAGGCACATGCGAACCCACTTGGGAGAAAAGCCCTACGTGTGCAATGTGTGCGAGAAAGCATTTTCGACAAGATGCAGCTACGATCGCCACTATCGTATTCACACAGGAGAAAAACCGTATCATTGCGAGGTCTGTGAGAAGACGTTTTCAGATAGAAGTAATTTTAGTAAGCATTACCGTATACATACAGGAAATTAAGCACTATTTTTCAACTACAGTGGGAATTTGAATTTTTGCAGCACTTTATTAACTGCAAAATTTGTAAATTTCTCCTATTTTTCTAGTTTTTAGTTGAGTAAAATGTCAGATTTTTATTTCTTTTCGTTTAAAAGCAGATACTGAAGCTGTAATAGATCAACAGCTTACCTTAAAAAAAATATGCTTTTATTGTGTACTTATTTACATTCTATTTTTGTATGAAGAGGCAGATATAAACTTTGTTCCCCCTTCTCTCTTTTGTAGTTGTGTTGTTTCCTTGTTTGTTACCTGTGAAATAAAGAACTAATGGAGCATGGGCATCGCAAGCTATGGGAACCAGGGGACATATCCCCCCCAATGTTTTACGTAGAGGGAGACCGAGGAATACCGTATCATTTTCGTTTAAAATCCTCTAGCAGTAAAAAAGAAAACAGATAGCCGAAGTCACATCCCAAAGCAACTTTTTCTCTTATTTCAAGGTGGATACTTTTTTTTTTTAAGACTGCTGTACAATACAGTCACAGAATTGGAATCTCCCCTATGAAGAACCTCACACAAGTATTTCTTATCTTGCTGTCTGCCCAAGACATTAGGTTTATTCTTCTTATCTGCATGATTTCTTTTAATGGTGTAGTGTGAAAAAATCATGTGATTTTGGTACATAAGTACAAATAAACTAATAATGTCAGGCACTTCAAAATTTTGAAACTGTCTCTTTACAAGCTGTACTACATACTGAAATAAACGATAAACCTGTATCAGTTTCAAAACTTTTAGAAAAAATTCTTAAAAATAGGAAATTTTTGCAAAACGTGTTATTTTTCAAAAAATCTTTCAGATCCATGTTCAAGAATTTTTTCTGAAAATTTCACAAAAGGCACAGCTTTTTCGCTAATTACAGTGTGTAAAACAGCTTATGAAGAACCATCTGGAAATTTTTTGGCGACCATGGTGCTACTAGTTTATTTCAATTTGTGTACAAAGACTAAAAACAAAGTTTTTTTTCTTCGAACTACAGCCTTAAAGACTGCACAGAGTCGCTCTTCGGTTTGATATCAAGAAGAGTGGTTAGTTCAAATTTCGGCCTTCTGCCATGTCCGAACACCCGAAGATGCCTCACAAAAGACTTCCGTCCATTTCATTCCCGAGGAATATAAAAACACAGACCTATATACATAATAGATCTGGGTATATGAATAGTCAGAGCAAGACAGAAGGCAAAAGGGGGGGGGTTACACGGGTGGGTAATATTTGGTTGGAAATTAGTAGGGAAAAGTACTTTTTTGTTATTGACCGGTAGAATTTACAGGATGTGATCAGTTATATGTCTTCTCTCATAGAGCATCATGAGTTTTTTTAAGAGTCCTCGTTTCTCTTAAACCACCATGGGTCCTCCGAAAAAGTTAAAATCGCACAATATTGAGAGTTTTTTTATAGCAAAAAAGGAAGCCTCTAAAAAGGGCGAAACATTGCCGAGTGAAACTATTGTTGTAGCTTTAGTAACAGAAGCTAAGAACTTATTTGGAGATTATTTTTTTCCAGTGCGTATCCAGACATATTGTTTCGGGGAATGGAGGTGCGACTGTAAGATACAGTTTTTTTTTTAAATGTAAGAATAAGTATCAAAAGAAATTAAGTAGTTACGATAAACCCAGTTGTTGCCAATAGGGGATCCAGAGAAGGGGACTAGGGGGCCTCCACCCCACCCCACCCACACCAAAAAAAAAAAGAAAGAGATTGCTTAAAAGTAATGTTCTGCTTTATAATACACTTTGGATAGGCTAAATTATCTTTTTTTATAAGCTCATCCCAACCTAAGTTCTATGCTCCAATATGGTAGTTTTTCAATACACTTCGACAAATAGTAATTTATGGGCTAGAAAGATTGAAAGAAGTTGGGGGGGGGGGGCAAAATGTTTCCTATCGTGGAAAACACAATTTTCAAATAGGTGAAATCTGAATTCATTGAATTTGGGAAGGGGGCAAACAATTGACCCTTTAAACGTTATGCCTTTGGAAGGCACATATCCAGAAAAACATTTAGGAAGGGGTCCAAAGGACAAAAAATGCAAAATTTTTCACTAAAAGCCTATATCATTATCATTTTAGTCACAAAAATCAAAATTTTGGGGGAGGAGTCTTCCCCCCCCCCAATAATTTACAGACTGTGATGCCAATGTAATGGAGGATAATAAGATTGCTCAAATAAATATAGCTGATTTAAGGATGTTATGCTTATGTGTTAATGAAATGTTCTTAGTATTAAAAAAAAATTTTCATTAATCATTATAGTTTAATAACTAAACAACATGTGTGCAGTAGAAACCCAATGACATTTCTCAGTACTTGTTGAATATAATAGCCACCAACAGGTTGAAAAGTGTTTATGATTTCAGTTTCTCTATGCTCTAACACTGCCATTAACTATTACAAAATTTATATAGGTTATTCCTATGTGTTAGACCATAAGTTTCCAACTGGTGATTTTTGAACCTACAAAGAGTATAAAGGTATTCGTGAAAACAATATACTGCTATACAACAACTACACGAGGGGTTCATTAAATTCTTTTAAATTTTAGGAGCTTGCTGGGAGAAAAAGGTTGAGAACGAATGTATTAGATTATAAACCTAATTGAAAATGTAAGTAGCATTAATATAGTTCTTTTACAAGAACATCTAATGCATTATGCTCTATGAGCAATCACTATTTAAAGCATATTTTGGAGACATCCTTTTCAAACAAAACAATATATATGTACATGTTAAGTAAGGATTACAAAGGGAAGAAAAAAAAAAAAAAACACTTCTTCATAGAAAAAAGGCTTTATAACATTTAAAGTTCTTTTACAAGACCACTCAATTCCAATATGTTAAAGTGAATGCTGTTTGAGATATTTGTCCATATCAAGCACAATCGAGTAAGTATACACAATGTCCTAAAAATATTGACCTAGGCTTTATTTCTTAAATAGTGATCATAGTCATACGATAAATTCCAAAGTTATATAGAAAAAAAAACGGCATGACATTTTATAGTAGTATTTCTTAAAATTTTCGGGAGATTGAATCTAAAAAAAAAAAAAAAAATAAATTTTTATACAGCCACTATACAAAAAAGTTCCTAATTAGTAAAATGTGCCCCCTATATTCATTAATTAGGTGATGTACAAAGTTTCAGACTTTCACCATAAAAAGGCTCAGAGATATGTTTAACCTTTAATGACACGCACTTAATATACTAACACAAGTACACAACATGGTCTATTTTGTACTCGAACACACACACACACACAAAGAATAGCAAACAGAAATAAGTTAAAAGAGAACAAATATTTATGCTAAAAGGTTTAATAATTATTAACTTCGAATAAATATTCCTTGAATAAAAGCCAAATACAATGTAATGCATAAAAATTTTTAAAAACTGCCCATATGAAATTTCATCTGTGAGGTTAAACAGGGTTTCTACAGATTTCACAGCTTTTGCTTCCCTGACTTTTATCACGCTCTTCCCTGACTTTATCTAGCGTGCTTTCCCAAATTTAGCATTTCTATTTTTAACATTACATCCTTTAATT
Organism: Cheiracanthium punctorium; assembly: GCA_038373885.1. NCBI lineage: Eukaryota > Metazoa > Arthropoda > Arachnida > Araneae > Cheiracanthiidae > Cheiracanthium > Cheiracanthium punctorium. Next base: position 372,702 of record JAWZYV010011794.1, on the reverse strand, counting down.
AATAACTTTTTATATATTTTGACTCTTTTTTTACAAATAATAATAATAAAATTAATATATACAAGAATATTATTTGACATCACTGGATTCTAACAAAAACCATGTTTGATAATAATTTAGGATAAAAATTAAGCATATTTCAACTGCACAAGATATGCTCATAAAGGACACATTTTAAAATTATTTATAAGTTTAAATGAGAAAATGAAAATAAAACAATTTCTATACTTAGGTTCTAACAGCAAGTATTTTCTTGATTTTGCTGCAAAATTCAATTTTTCTTGCATTTCCCTGACCTTTCTTCAATTTCTGCTATATTTCCCTGACCAAAACTCATTTCTGGTCTGTAGAAACCCTGTTAAATCTAAGGTCACTGCAAATGGTGCATTTTACAAAACAATATGTGTAGTTAAAGTTAAACTAGGTTGGTGAAGAGCTTGCTATACATTAACAATAATAGCCATAATCAGATAAAATAGACACACACTGCATTGGGATACATTTGAAGGTTTTGCAGTAATTCCAAGATTTTGTAGGTATTTTTTCTTTTTCAAGATTATAATAGTTACGTTAAAGAAATATTTTTAAGTCACTATAGCACAAGGGTGTTGCATTTATACATACATGTGTTCATATACGCATTACGTATTCCGCTATCATGGGTTGCTGAGTTTGCAGTTAGTTTTGGATTATGTGTGATATTATGATACATTTATTTAAAATTGCTTTCTTTCGTAATTTGTATACAGCTCCTAAAATGTGTGATTTTTTTTTTTCTCTTCAAGAACCATCGAAAAGTGATTAAGTCAGCATATATTTATTTTCATATCTCTAACCCCTGTTAACATGAATTGCTCAAACTTTGTACATCACCTCATTAGTGTATGGGGGAATATTTATACTAGCTGGGAATTTTTTCGTATGAGGGTCATATAAAAACTTAAATTTTATATTTATTTAGATTTAATCTCTGGAAAATATTAGGTACAGAATTTCATCGTAACTTTATAATTTATTGTATAATGTCTATGATCAATATTTAAAAAGTAAAACTCGTAAGTCAGTGTTTTTGGGACATCCTGTACAAACATTTATGACAGCAAACTCGTAAAGAATGGCGCTAAACTTCTTTCATGGGGTCTTACAAAATTATACAAATAGTGATACAGCTTTGTTGAGGTTATGGCCAAAATATTGTCAAGCTTGAAGGTGATACAATTTCTGATCACCACTATACATTGGCAAATTTGGCAAAAAAACAGCAACTGTATTGGAAAGTGTTTTATGATCAATGCATTTGGCATGATTTATTGTTCTTGTTTACATATCGGTTGTTTTTTGCACATCGCAACTCAAAAATCCCATTTTGTCAGGGAATGCTTTCAAAATTCTGTGAAAGTGAAAAAAATGTACTCTCACAAAAATTTCATGACTACCATTTGGTGAGCAGGGTTTCGGACCCGCCCACAAACTCAGAAAAACCAAGGTGGTTTTTTTTTTTAAATACCCAATAAAACCCACACAGAATTTCTTTTGGGGGTTTTATTAAAAATTATCAAATTTTTTTCCTTTCTTTCATTTTGACATTAAATACATATAATATTACCTACATAACTTAGTGCATTGTATTAGATAAATATATATATATGCCAGTTTAATTTTATTATAATTATTTTTCCAACATAAAGAATAATAACCTTTTTAAAAATAATAATATCTTGAGCTAATTCTATCTGTAATGTTTGTTTTGAAATGAACAGGTGTAGAATGCAGGCAGGGATAACTTAGTAATTTATCTCTTTAATAAATAAGTTTTCAAATATGAATCAGATATGCAACTATCAGTATAATGACAAAAAAGAATCCTTTCCCAGATAAGAATGTGATATGCCTCTTACAACTTACAAGCATGCATCTCAAGAATGAATTCAGATTCAGGAAACCATCCTGTATTGTATTAGTTGTTGCATTACTTTCGTACTGAGAAAACTAATTCATTATACATTGTTTATGTGGGATTTAATATCAGACGTTAATTCTAGATTTTTTAAAGTAAAAAGAAATATGTATTTAAAGCAAAAATGAATAACTATAAAGAAAATTATTAAATAAATAGTAGTTCTGCAGTTAAGTTGGCCTGCAAAGGGTTTACTGACTTATATTCTAACTAGAAAATATAATGTCTTAAAAAACATAAAGGTAAAAAAAATTTAAAAAGTTCACAAATTAAAAAAGTAATATAAAACAGCCAATCAAAAACAACATATTTTTCTAAGTGAACAATAATATACTTTTATCTATGGTCATAAAACAAATTAAGAGCCTTATAAATGCCAGCAGAAAAAGATAATACTGCAATAAAGTTGAAGTTATTTTTATATTTTAATTAATTATTATTTTGTAATGAAAGTTTTCTTTTAGGCTAAAATTACTCTGTTTGGAAATAAAACTATAAAATTTAAATCCAAAAAGTGTTATACTATAAAAAAAATCTTAAACAAACTTAAAATCTTTAAAAAAAAATCAATAAAACCCACCCGGGTTGGGTTTAAAATTTTTTTTAAAAAACGGGTTTTTTAAAACCCTGTTGGTGAGTCAGTTTTAATACCTCAGAAGTAACACTCTAATAGTTAAAAGAGTGTCTCTATAGTGTTTACTCAAAAATCATGATTTGTGAGTTATGGCATTGCTGCAGCCATACGTAATTACAACACACAACAGTATGCAGCCATGGTCTTTTTTAGAAATTAATAGTAATCATAATATGTACAAATTTTTAACCAAAAAGAAGATTTAAAATTTTTTGTAATCCTTTTTATATGTACGTTCAGCAATAACTTTTTTATCATGTATATTGGCAGATTTTAATAATTCTTCTTTTCTCAAAAGGGGTTATAATGTATGTGCAATCCCATATTAATTTGGTCAAATTCTGATGATATTTACATTCAGAAAATTGGAAAAAAAAAATTGTTTCTTAAACCATTGTTTTAAAGTTGCCAATTAATAGTTGTAAGTTACCAAGGTTGGCCACTTATTACTTCCTTGTACGAAGTATAAGGAAGTAATGTGACCACAAAAAATTTCGGTAGCCAGATTTTGATGAAAAAACTGATTTTGACTACCTCTGAATTTACTTTTAAGAATTTTTGCGGTTCATCTCATCATACGCATGTTCATAAAAACGCATGTACAACACATTTTGACTGACCGCAAGTCCATTTTGACCAGTTTTTCCCTGACATCCGTGTGCACATATGTACATTTGTGCACACAGACTCATTCATTGCTTATGAAGCAGTCATCAGATGCATAGCTAGTGTTTATTATTTTTCTCAAATTTTATTACATTAATCATACTGATCATTTATCTAACTAAACCAAAAGAAAAGAAACAGATGGCGCCATAAATGATACCACGCATGCTCTAATAGATGTGGGATGGAAAGCAATTATAGAAGAAAGTAGATCAGTGCACAACAGAAAAACTGAGGATGGTGTGAGACGGCCACCGAAAGCACTATTTAAAACAATTTTAAAGTACTTTTAACTTTTTAAAATTTAAAAAAAAAAAACAAGTTCATACCATACTTGCCAACTTTTAGAAATGGCCATCAGTAAAATTATGTGCGAACGACATTTTTCAAATTTTTATACTAGATAACACGTGGGCATAAATATATCCCTTTATAATACACATACGTACATACATATATTATACATACACACTGAAAACATATAATAGAAATATTTAAGTGTTTTAAAAAGTCATGTTTTTATTTATTTATTTATACAAAATTACATCTTACCTCTTCTCTTCATTTTAACACTTCCAACTCTTTAATAGCTATATCCTTTCTTTTATATACAGGTTAATACATATACTTTGTGTACATAATTAAACTATGCATTTTAACTAAATTATTACAGAGCTCAAATACTCAATTTAGTACAATTAATTTAAAAACAGGTAAAAACACATTAAAATCCGTATGTAGCACTATCGGTGGCGGCCACCACCTTCTTCAGCATAGGTCTTGGTTCCAAATGGCCAGCTCTCTTCCTCAGCAGGGTGTTCCACCCAGGATCGATCTGCGCATGCGTCATATCATTCACAGCGCCATCTGTGGTTATAATCTGTAGGGCTTCCATATTTAGGGCATAATGACTGTTTTTGTAATTGGCGAGTTTTTGGCTATTGTTAAAGTTGATTTCTATGGGGTGTTCCTGGGCTATTTTTGCGAGGGCAGTAGTGGTTTTATTGAATTTAATGTCAGTTTGATGTTCCTTTTTTCGGTCTTTGATTTTTCGTTTTGTCATGCCAATATAGTAGCCCTGTTTATTGGTACTATTGTCTGTAAAGCTTAGTTTATAAATACCGGCGGTTTCATCAGGATTGATATTATCTTTATCACTGCGAATGCGTTTGAAAATATTTTGATTGGGTTTTATGGGTATTTTGAAATTTTTCTTTGCGGCTTCATTTGTGATTTTTAGGGAGGCTTCCCTGCAGTAGGGAATGGCATTGGTAAATTTGAGTTTCGGATTTTGATAGTTATTAATTTGTTCCAGTTTTTTTATTCTCTTTTTATAAAGGTTTTTTACTATTGAATTTGGGTACCCTGCGTTTTTACATTGGGTTTTGATAAACTGGAGTTCTTCATTGAGGAGTGTTTCGTTTGAGCTATAGCTCAAACGAAACACTCAAATCTCAGGACCATCAAACTGACATTAAATTCAATAAAACCACTACTGCCCTCGCAAAAATAGCCCAGGAACACCCCATAGAAATCAACTTTAACAATAGCCAAAAACTCGCCAATTACAAAAACAGTCATTATGCCCTAAATATGGAAGCCCTACAGATTATAACCACAGATGGCGCTGTGAATGATATGACGCATGCGCAGATCGATCCTGGGTGGAACACCCTGCTGAGGAAGAGAGCTGGCTATTTGGAACCAAGACCTATGCTGAAGAAGGTGGTGGCCGCCACCGATAGTGCTACATACGGATTTTAATGTGTTTTTACCTGTTTTTAAATGATTTTAACTATCCGTCACTTTGCTTTTAAATAGTACAATTAAATTTAAGCAAATAGGCAGTTGTTGGATAACTTAAAATTATAGTATGATATCAAAAATGAATGATAAAAATTAAGTCCATTTTGTCTGCATGTTGTCCAAAAAAAAGTTAAAATTTATAATTGAAAAAGGAGAAGAGAGAGGAATCAGTAGTAAAAAGTTATTCTGCTAGTACAGAGAAGGAAAGAAAAGCTAAGTATTTGTGAGGAGAACTATGAGGAAGCATCAGAGTTTAATTCAGCTTTGGTGATATCTAACTGCAAATCACTCTTATATCCTCACATGGAAATACGAGGATATGCTTTTGCTGTTTTCTGAACAAGTTACGTTATTCTGGTGCATTGCTCCATTAACATGCCGCGATATATCGTTTCGACCATCATGGGATATATTGAAGTCGCATCGACATACCTCACAAAAAACAAACTTTATCCCTTTTGACAACTTTTTAATACAGGGAAATTCATTTTGTGTACGAAACTTTATAAGTTTGAAAATAACTTTTAGATGCTTTGCTTAAAGACATTATCTATCAGCGAACACATGCACAGAAAAAAAAAAGCTAACGAAACAAGTATACTCCTCACTACGACCGAAAAATCCAATGACTAGAGACTGAGAATCCCACCACTGACATACGCTCGCGCTTTCCTTTGACAGGGAGAAAACGGAGGGATATCGCCCATGACGTCACCAGGCAGAAAGAGGAGAGCCTTTCTTTCCCTCCTTAAGAGGGAAAAAAAGATTACATTAGCAGCCACCACCCTCCGCTTCTCTCTCTTCTAGTGAGAAAAAAAACCTGTCTCCCGTCCATCTCGAGGGGGAAAAAGAGTACAGGGGAAAAACTGACATAGCGGCTTATGTGCAGAGGAAAGATTTTTCTCGCTGATCTCTAAGCGTGACGTCAGACTGCTTGAAATGCATAAAAAAATAACCCTCTTCAGTAAACGCGTAAAAAACTAGGAGAATCCATAAATTTTACGGAAGATCCGTAAAAGTTGGCAAGTATGTCATACTCTTGGCAGTTCTTTATTTTGTAAAAAAAAAAAAAAAAATCAATCAAGGTAAAATACAGAGTGTATATTTACTTCACTTTATTAATTTATGTGTTACAGGAAATTGATGATGCTTGTTACATGACAAATAATATGTGTAAAATCTGAAATGTTTATTTTGACTTCAGTTTTTCTTTTAAAAAACTTCATTTGGTAACAGAATGGACATGTGCCATCTTTTTTTAAGCTAAAAAAATTGTTTGTTCTTTCACCATGTGGAAATTGTACATACGAGTTTTATTTAATTTTGCTAAATAATATATTTTTCTAGCTAATAACAATTAAAAGTTCCAAAATTTTCTTACACTTATTTAAAATGTAAATTGTGACATTTCTAGAATGTTTGGTATATTTAATAAAATAAATTATGAAAAGTGAAAAGCAATCAAACTGAAACACACAAATTTATGGAAAGACAGTTATGACAGTTCACACTAACAATCAATCACTTTATTGTAATATGCTAAAATCATAGCTAACTGATACAGTGCGATTTTCATTGAATATGATTCAGTATACACACATCTTATCTGCTAACACATGCTAATCAGTTACACGTGAACTCATAAATGATGTGAATTTATCAACCAAAGTCAAAACTTTTGAATGAGTATCACAGCGTCTCTTATTAGATTTTGAACCTTTTTTTGGATTTATACCGACCAAAGCCCTGAAAAAGAAAAGGAAAAAAAAAATTAAGCTTCAACAAAATAGCAAGTAAATAATTATACATTTATCACATTTACTTTTTTAATTTAGGAGGAATAAATTGTTAAAACTTGACTGCAAAATGTGTATGCATGTGTTTTATGCTAATGGCAGCACTGAGAGAACATTGAAAAAAATATTACAAGACAGTTTGATCAAATTTGAATAACAGCTAATTGAAAACTTTCACTACAAATGAGCAACCAACTTTTCTATTTTCAAGATACTTCAGATAATTAATTTATTATTCATTGTCTATGCAAATAAACTGAAGGTGTTTTGATAGTAAATTATTCAATAAAATTCATTTTAAATTACATAAATGTTAAAATTAACTTGTTAAAATAAAAAAATTAAGCTAATAAACAAGTAAACTATTAGCTGATAAACAAGTTTGCCATTGAAAGGGGATAAAGCAAAAATAATTCATAAGCCTTGAAGAACTCATGGCATTTAAAGAGTGAAATGTTATCCAACTGAGCCACCCTCCGTGTGGATTGCTTCAAAATTTTACTTGAATTCCTTATGATGATTCTCACTTGTTTAGCATGTAATTTTTTTTTTAGAAAGCCTATATGTGAAGAGGCTAAATTAAACACCTTCTTCAGTAAATTTTGCCCCGCCCCCTTTTCCCCTTATATCACGAGACCTGATCTGATACATCCACATACAACATAACAAGGTCTTTGGGGTGTAAGGCAAGTCCTATGTAGCCTGCATCTTCACCAGATCTCCACACAGAACATGTCTGGAATACAGAAGAAGACCCAAAATCCGCACAGCTTGGTTCCAGACCTTGTGTAGATTTTGGGTCGTAATAGGAAATTTATTCTATTTCCACCTCCTCAGAAAATAATTTAAAAAAAAAATACAATAGAGATCAGGGGAAACAAATCATGTTACTTATAATTAGAATCATGATATAAAAATACAGAGGATTAATGCAATATACAAAATTATGAGATTATAGTACAACTTATTTAAACATGTATATTCAATATTTTAGGACTTTGGGATGTTCTAATTATAGTTTTTATTTATTTATTTTTCATTATTTTCTGTTCATAACACAGCTTTGCTGCTCCACAAATCTGAGATATTTCTTTCTCACAGCCTAACCTTCATTCAATGTTAATTTATCAACTTTTTGATCATCCTCACTTGTTACTGTGTCAGAGTCTGTGTCATGTGATCATAATTCAATGCCAATTATGTCACTGTCAGTCATTTGAAAGTTATCAATGTTAAGATTAGAGCTCACAGACTCCTAAAAATTTTTTTATTAAGCGGGAATAGCTTATTTAGTTTTACTTTGTAGTTATACTGTAGTTTTCTGAACTTGCAGCTGGCAGGGCAGATTTCATTGTTTACATTGAACAGACAATGCGGATTTTGGGTCTTCTACTGTACAATGGTTTAAGGACTTTTACAGTCTCCATTGCCCAGTAACAACTGTTTCAGATTTACCCATTCAGATTGAGAATGCCTGGAATTTAATACAGTACACTCCATCGAATCCGCAAATTTCTACAATCCACCATACATTTTAGATGTAAACAAGTAATTTTACACATCAATTTTTCTTCATAGAGTGGAACATGGTTAAAGTTTTGTTTGTTGAAAGTGAAATGACTGAAATAAGAAGTTCTCTGTAATGAAATCAGTTAATTTCCAATCATAATTAAAATACCTATTTGTTGAAAATTGAGCATTAGACAATATTGGTGCATGACGAGGCATAGAATCCTTTCATATTCATTATGATTTTTAATCTTTCTAGAAAAATATATGTTATGGGCAGAAACAAAGTTGTCTCTGCAAGCACAAAATATTTCTTAACAAGCTGTTACATCAAAATGGCAAGGTAATTTTAAATTTACAAGCGTAATAACTCTAAAAAACAGCTTTTTAAAGCGAAGAAAAAATATATATATATAATAATCTCCAATTTTATAACAAAATAGCTTTTAACAGTCAAAGCATGTTTTATTTGTGTCATTATATGCATAGTGTATACTGTTTACCAGACTTTTCAGTAAAGCATTCATCATTTGAATGTTAACAAAGAAATGACCTATAATTCACATGATTCTATAATCCGCCCAACCTTTATCCCAACCTGTGTATTGTACTTACCTCAAAGCAGTGGCATAGCCAGAAATTGTTCATGGGTTACGACTACTGCAACTCACATATATGCATACATGTGTGTGATAAGGGAGTGAAGAATATACATTTTGAATGGCGAAAAATTCCTCATGGGGGTTTTTGTGACTCCCTCTATCCCCCCTTGGCTACGCCCCTGCCTCAAAGGGATACTCATCACTTGTATGATAGACACTTTAAGAGTGCAGAGTGTGCCACAGTTAATAGAGGTTCAAACTCATATTAAACATGTTACATGATATTGATTCTTTTTTTTCAAAAAAATTCAGCTGTAAGTATAATTGTGAAATTGCCATTGAAAACCCTAGGAGCACTTTTGATGGCAATTTCATCCTCATGTACTTATATAATATGCTAATGTATGTGTTACCAAAATCAACGATATTTCCACACTGCGAACGACAACAGCTATATGTAAACATGAGTGGAATAGCAATACCATGTGCAAAAATCCAAATGAACAGTTCCATGTCAACCAATGGAGCAAGTCTTTGCGACGCAGAAGCTAGATTACAAAATAAACAATAATGGATACACAAAAATGCAAGATCTTTCGGACTTTTTCACAGCTTTAAAATATCCAATTTACAATACTGGGCACATTCATCGCCCATATAAAAAATGTCACCATCTGTTGGGCTAAAGCATATTTTAGCCATCTGCTGTTTCAACATCGGCTTTTAGGATGACACCCAAAATGCATAGCGAAAAATAAGCTAAATAAATTTAATGACAAATACTGTCAAAACAAAGAAACATGATTTTCATTGAAATGAGTCCAGAAATTGAGTCAACACTCACTGAGTATAAAGAACAGTAAGGTATGGGGTGGGGAAGCTGGCCACCTTGGCGGCTAGTCTTCAATATTTTATGTCACATTCTTTCCATCTGGAAGGAATTTCTAGTGACACAAATGGGATATGTCATGAAATATTGAAGATGGGGTGAAACTACCTTTGACAGTGCATTAATTTTATGGTTGTTAACAGCGATTTTATAATTATATCTACTGTAGAATTCTGTTACATATTTTTGAATTAAATGCAGGTGCATTTTGCAAAATATTCTTGATAACTTTCCACTTATGTATTCCCCAACTAGATGATTCAAATTATGGGTTTAAAAAAAAAAAAATCTTCAGAATTTGGCTGATGCTGATTAAATTTTATGTCTCTTTGGTTGAAAAAACAAAATGACAAAATATTAGGAATTTTTGACTGAAATAACTTTTGTCTCAATGAGATCAAAGTTTTATGCAATATAGAATGGCATGCATATGCTATATTAGGATGGTGAAAATAATAAAAATAATAATAACATCACTTTCAATGAGTAGTAGTGTAGAAAAGATGTATACCATTAGAGGTATTAAGCTTGCATAAAAAGTCTGAAGATACTTCCTTGACTTGCCAAAAATGCATAGAATTTTCAGTTCAATCCTCATTTCTTGACAATGTGGAATTTCATAAAAATTCTCCCCCATCCCACCCCACATATGTACACACTTTTTTAAAATTTCTTTTCTTCTGTTTGCGATGATGGATAGAACAAAAAATGTTATTTTCTCACTTTTAATTTGTTTTGAATTTCAGCTTAATTCCACAATCATGCTACATAAAATTCGTGCATGTCAAATGTTTCTTTATTGGTGTTCTTTTTTTCAGTTTCTGGTATAGTATTTCAAAAAATAGAATAAAGAAATTATACCTCTGAAAAAATTCTGCAGTTAGAGGACAACTAGTTGGATATTCAAGGTTATAGATATAAAAAGAACAGAACCACACAGCAATGGCTTTTCTAATGGGTAAAAATTCTGAAGCTGTTTTATGTTGAATAATTAGAATACATGTTTCTTCCAGTTTGTAAGGGTCACCTATAATTATTAAAAATATAAAATAAGTACAAAATGTGCAGAAAAAAAATTAACTATAAGAACTAACATACAATTAAGATCAAAAGTCAAAAGTTAAGTCAAAAAGAGTAATTACTGCAAACATAGAAAATCTACATAAAGGAAATTAAATATATATATATATTTAATTTCCTTTATAATATATATAAATATATATATATATTTTATTTTTTGCATGTGTGTGTGTGGGGGGGGGGGACAGTACACAATTGAAACATGAAAATATGACCTTTTAATTCAGTTTTCTCACAGTCAACAACAAAACACATGTTTTCAAAGCAACTTTTAAGAATATCTTTTATTTGATGCAATGTTATAACAAAACTAAGATAAATGTACAAAAACTTAAATGTATTTAAGAAATGCCAAGTACTATAAGATGTCTAGAAAAGTTCTAATACACTAGATTTTCTTTTTTAACATGGTTTCAGCATAACATAGTGTAGGAAAAATCACATAAAACATTTCTTCAGTCTTTATTTTATCAATGTGTAACTGCAATAGTATTATTTTTTGAGAATTTTTATACTTGTTGCATGTATTTACTACTCACTATGCGCAGAGTAGAATATTAGAAGGTTTATAAAACAAAATCTATCCATCATTAGTCTATTCACATACACTTTTCTATGTGATTTTCTTTCATACAGTATTTTGTAGAAGATATCTATTGTATAAAATAATGTAAAAGATTCTGAAAAACTGGTTCTGTTTATTTCTGTTGATTCAGATCTATTAAATTGGTTAACTGAGTCACATGGCTTTAGTAATTTTTTCATGAATCTTTAAAACAGCTAATATTTTTTTAATACTTGCTTACAAGATATTTTTTTCATCAAGAAAGAATATTTTTATTATATCATATTTTTTCATTCAATGTCTAATCAATAAATGTATCATTAATTCACAATTAAATTTTTTCAATTTTTCCACCCTTTAATATATTTCTGCATGGCATGTGAACGCACATAACAATACTAAATTCTCTATTTTCATTTATCTAAATTACATTGTGTTTCATTTAAAATGACTTTAATTGAATAAACACTCATCAAAATTGCCTACCTTGGCTAAGTTTGGTGCCAAAAAATAAGTCCCAAAAACTGAACACAGTTCTTTTAGTCTTCAAGTATGTGTTACTTGTCAGAGTAATACAGAGAAAACCAAAACTGTCAGACAAGCAATCAACCTACCAGCTTTCTGCTAATCAGTATTGAATCGCAAAGTTTTGTTGTTTTTTTTTTAATTTATTTTTGATGTGTGTGTGACTGAAACTAACATGTTCACACATCATGTTAGTTTCAGTCACACACCTTCCTACAAAAATGCTGAAAAAACTACAAAAATTCTGTAGTTTTAGCTGTAATCATGTTTGTTGTTCACACTATGCAACAAATAAAAGTCAAATTATCGAGGAAGCAGAATTCCATGTGCCAATGTATTACAGTTTTACTTCATATACTGTGCAAATAAGTATTTTAAATTTACTGTTAACGGGAATAAGTGTACAGCATATGCAAACATAAATAATTTTTAAAAAACACATTTTTTTAAAAATGCATGTATGCTATTAAAGAACAGTTTAACAGAACTTTTTAACGTACATTTGTATTTCAGAATGAGGTGATGTATAACACATTAAGAAAAAATGCATGCTGATTATTATTTTCTTTTTAAGGTTATTTCCTTTGTAAGATTATGTACTAGATCAGTGGTTTCCAACTGGTGGTCCACAAACAAGTTCTAAGTGGTCCTCGAAGCGAGTGAGCGTTTAAAAAATATTTGTGTCTTCACAAGTTCACGAAGGAAAAAGGCAAAAAGCATAGTTGTTTATGGTCGCTTTTAGAGAATTAAAAAACAAAATTGTTTCATAATCCTTGCAAAATACGGAAGAATCAAAGAATCCTACAGATAGTCAGAGAAGCACGTGCTAATATAGTCACTTTAATGCTGGAAAGGCAGAAATAGAACACGTAACACTTATAATTTTTTTCCTAATTAATTTTTATTTAAATAATATATACATTTCTAATTTTATTCAAGAATCTTTTTTGAATTTTTCATTTTATTTTACATATTGTTTTAATCCCCCCCCCTCCCTTTTCTCCTCGAAAGAGTTTTTTAAGCAGTCCGAGCATAAATTCGAAGTGGAAAAGTGGTCCAAGGGTTGAGTTGGGAATCACTGTACTAGATAATCCACTTTTTTCTTTTTTTCAAAGTTCCTCATGCAAATTATTTTTTAAACCAACCATATTGATGCTGCAAAGATCAGCTTTAACAGGACAAAAATTATTCTACAAATCAAACATAAAATAAAATATAACAAAAAGAATTACCTAATGAAGCTATGTAAGGTGTTTCAGGAGCATTTGCATCAGTTTCAATTGCTTGCATGGTAGTGTTTTCCTAATATTAAAAGAATTAATAAGTTGTTTTTGTTACAGAAACTAATACAAACATTTTAATTTTTAAATATTTGTACAGGGGTTGGGGGAGGTTCTTAACTGTTTTACATTTAGTAATAAAATAATACTCTTTTAAGGAAAACTACAAAAATGCTGAAGTTTTAGCTGTAAGTGCATATATTTAATACTTTTCAACTTAAACACATTTTCCAAAGCAAATTTTAAAATGTTGACTTTCAGACAAATAAAATCCTTAATACCAATTTTTTTATCTACAAATTTTAAATTTTAATTGAAGCACAATTTTTCATCAATGAAATAATCTCACAGAATATATAAAGAAAGTTTTTTTTTTTTAAAGCATATAAATTGTGACAAGATATTTAAAAATGATGGTACTTTTCTATTAAAGACTTATTACTTGGCACTTTTTCTTTCTTACATATTTTCTTTTTGCCATGAGACATCAAATTTATTTGAAAAGATAAAATAAATACAGTCGACTCCGGTTATAGTGAACCTCTGAGGACCGGCAAATTTCGTTCACTATAAGCGAAGTGTTCCCCGTATGAACAATAAATACATTACGTACATAAGTTTAAAATAGTGTTTTATAACCGTTCTGAATATTTGTGTAAATCAAACATAATTAATTCAATTACTTTTACTCAATTCATACTTTCGACACAAATCTGCTTGTGAAAGACAATGTTCAGCTTCTTCTACAATGCTTATTTTTTCTTCTAATGAAAAGACTTTGCGTTTCGACAGCATTTTTCAGCAAGCAAAAGTACAAACTAAACTTCAAATTAACAGTTGAAGCAAGCACTGTTTAGAGTATGTTCATAGAATCACAACAATTTACGTGATCAAATGGCGATTTGACTCCAATGCTGAATAATTCGAGAAACTCTATTTAATTGGCCGGTAAGGGTTATAGCATAGAGTAATAGCAGGTAGTGGTAATTCTCAGTCTGTACTATTGCGCAGGAAAGGAAAATCTAATCGTTCAAAGACATGTAAGTTTGTGTTAACCATGAAATGTACCCTACTTTTTGTTAAGTGCTTATTAGCCGAAAAATGCCATTGATTCTAACCGACTAAGAATTTAATCTCCATTTACAGATGTCCCCGGATAGCAAGCGTGAATAAAATTAGGCAGGGCACAGTTTGATGAATTAAACTAAAGTGATTGCGGTCTTCTTTTTTTTTTTCTGACCAAGAATGAGAATGAAAAACGCTGCATGTTTCTTTTAAAAGTTGTCATGTCTACCTCCCTCATTCTGAAAGTGTAGGTGTCACTGGGGTATCGGACAAAAGGAGTAGGGGAGGTATACACCACAAGACATGGCCTATTTTGCAAGGGAATTAAAGAGTTAAAGATTAGTATACATCCTTGCAATGAAATTTCCTGGTTTCACATCGGTCAAGAGTCTAAAAGCTCTTTCTCTAGTGCGCTATTATTCCCTCTACCCCCACCCAGCCACTCACAATTCCCTTGTGTGTGCTTGATAATTGCTTTGTGTACTTATCGAATGCAATGTAGACAACCTTTGTGAATGTACACATCAAAAAACTTCATTTCTGCCATTTCCAGAATTTTTGAAGTTCAGTTTTAAGTTCACTATAACTGAAGTCATGTTCACTATAACCGAAAACTACTATGCACATTTCTAATGTAAGTGAATCGGGACTAACTATTTGCATTCACTATAGCTGAAAGTTCACTATATCCAGGTTCACTATAACCGGAGTCGACTGTAAATAAATAAGTAAGCAAAATTGATAAATTACATTTCTGCTTTATCTGCTTTTGTCATTTAAAAGTCAATGAACTGATTATGTTTTTGCAGTACTCATTTTAATTAATTTACCCTTTTAAGCTTCAATCAGTTTATGACAATAGATTGAAGAAATGAACACTAGTAAAATCATGTAAACTAGTACTCCTAGCAGTGAAGACACAAGATAGAATTAAATTGCATTAGCAGGAGGGTCTATGAAAGATTTGTGATTTCTTGGCTTTTCAGTGATCTTTTCGCGAATATTCCTTGACTTGTCTGCGATGAATAACTTAGGTTATCCAATATATTACGTTCACATATTCTATACCATATTGTCGCGGAATTGCCGAAAAACTTGCTAACCTTGCCCACAAAAAAAGAATATTAGAATTCCCATAAAACTAAATAATAACATTTTTAAAAGACTCCTCTCTGATAAAGAAAAGATCAATCCTTTGGAAACAGCAGGAATTTATAAAATTAAATTTGCTTATAAAGTTTCTAACTTATCAGGCTATTATATAGGTGTAACAAAACAAAAAATAAACGATAGAATCAAGGAACACATTAATGACATTAAATATAATAAACATAGCAGGGTTCCCGCTAGAGTGCGAGACCGCGAGAATCTTGCATAAATTTCTTAAATCTCCCGCAAAAAATATTACAACGCGAGGTATTCTCGCGCTGCAAAATATTTGCCACTTGCGCAAGATTCTCGCACGCTGTTTGAAAGTTTAAAAACGCCAGTTTACAAATACAAAAATTTGTTTTTACTCTACTACTGTCGGATAACGAGCGTGCCGCGGCCGCAATGAAGCGTCCCCCCTTCCTCTCTTGAGCTGCTGTCCAGAGATAACACGGTCAAATCATCGGAATGCAGAGGGGGAATATTAATTAATGCTATCTTTACTGAGCTGACGTGTTGATTTTTCTCCTCCTGCTTGCCAGCTGTAAAATTTTTTGTTTTTGTATGTGTGTCCATCGTATATGAGTTTTGGGAACATTTCATCTGTTTGTTTTTTTATATACCACCATGATTCATGGAATTATTGATAACCTCTGGCAGTTTGAAATTTGGACACTCCCCCCCCCCTTTCCGTTCTAAGTTTAGTTGTCGTTCACAGTAAGAGTTAATCAATCTTTTAATATCCATTAACATTCAAGTGCAAATTTCAGTGCACTTTCAATTGCAAATTTAAGCAATCTTATTAGAATAGCTGATGGAAATATCAATTTAGAAAGTTTTCCATACGATCAAGCTGTAAAATTTTTTAATGAACTGAAAAGTCGGCATTATTGAAATTGTACTATAAATAAATAAAATGATGTTAAACAATATTTATGTTCTCACTTAACTTTCAGAAATCTCACTCAAAATTTTTGGATGGGTGAGAAATCTCCCCCAATTTTTTTTCCTATTGGGAACCCTGAAACATAGTACTGCCTTATCCCGTTTAGCTTTAAAAGAAAATTTGGAAATAGATTTTAATAACATTGAAAAACAGCCAATTATAATAATCATAGTTACAGTCTAAAATGCAAAGTAATAGAGATCTTAACACAAGAGGGTGCTGTGAACGACATGACTCACGCACAATTTGACAAAGACTGGAGCAGCGTGCTACGAAGGAGGAAGCGGTTTTTGCCAGTCCTGAGGATGGCTGGGGGAGAAGCAGCTGAAAGTGCTTGACTGTAAACACTTGGTGTGTTTCGTTTTTAACTGATTTTAAGGCTTTTAACTAATGATTAAGAATATTTCCGTGTGTGCATTTAACTTAATATACAGTAGTACTTTGAGATCCGTGACAGCTCATTACCTATTTCAGTAGAAGGGACAAGAAAGATAGTGCTAGTTCAAATTACAAAATACATTAACAAAGAGCACTATTCCAGTGTTTCTACAGATTTCACAGCTTTTGCTTCCCTGACATCTATCATGCTCTTCCCTAACTTTTTATTTAGCGTGCTTTCCTGAATTTTGCATTTCTATTTTTAACATTACATCCTTTAATTAATAACCTTTTATATATTTTTGCCCCTTTTTTACAAATAATAATAATATTAATAATAAAATCAATATACGCAAAAATATTATTTGACATCAGTGGATTCTAACAAAAACCATGTTTGATGATAATTTAGGATAAAATTAAGAATATTTCAACTGAACAAGATATGTTAATAAAGGACACATTTTAAAATTATTTATAAAGTTAAATAAGAAAATGAAAATAAAACAATTATGTTCAAACAGGATGTATTTTCTTGATTATGCCGCAAAATTCAAATATTCTTGCATTTCCTTGACCTTTCTTCAAATTTCACTGACTTTTTCCCAAATCCCCTATTTTCCTTGACCAAAACTCATTTCCCTGACTTTCCAGGTCTGTAGAAACCCTGTATTCCCTCATGCACACAAAATAAAATATTTAAAACTTTTCAAGTGACAAATAACTTTCAAAGTAATTTTACAACTTCTGCTTGTTTTACAACCTAATTGTCATTGTATTTGGAAAGTTTGTTCAATAGCTAATCTAAAAAGCCATTTTTCACCATTTGTACTTTAATGTACAACAGCAAAAAGCAGGGTTTGCACTTTTGTTTCCAATAATGGAAAGAAATGTCCTGGCAAAAACAGGATGGAGAAGTACTGTTTAAATCTATTAGAGAAATAAAATTTGGTACCTAAGGACAAACAACTACAATTTTTAATATACTTTTAACTATTTTATACTATTCCACACCATAAAGGATCTGGACAACTAAATAAATAAAAAGTAATTATATGATCTATTTTCTCAATTCAGGTTTGACTTTGTAATTTTTTTAATAATATTCAAATTTTAAAAGTCCTAACAGAGAAAAATTATTGTATATAAAGTATCTAAAAATAAGTTTATGTAATTTTTCAAGTATTTTTGTCAAGTATTGTGCTCTCAAAGGTAATTTGAGTTTAGTTTTTGAATGCAATTATTTCTAAGTATCTACTGATAAAACAGAAAATTAAGCATGTAAGAAAATGCACTTAGGAATGTAAAGCATACAAAAATAGTTTAATTATTTTTAACTACATAAAAATTCTTAACCACATAATACTAATTAACTAAAGTAATTAAACTAAAAACACAATCATTGCAAATTAGTTAAAATTAATTTAATTTTTGCTAGCTAATTCCTAAACCCTGGTAAAAAGCAGTAAAATAAAGGAAAATTTTCTATGAGAGAAAAAGAGATATTTTCACTAAACATTTAAATTTTATACAGAAAATTAAACTTCCACATTTTGGTAGCATTAAGAAAAAAATTAACACTTACATATATAAATAATGAAGTATATTTACCCCATAAACTTTGATCATGGTACTTTCACCAAAGTATTTACAAAGATTTTCTAGGAAATGGTACACGGTGCTACCACATTCACCAGGCTTCAAAACAGTTTTGAGGTATGCATTCAATTCTGGAATTTTCCTCTTGAACGCTTCATTCAACCGCGGAACAATATGGAAGTTCATCAGAGATTCGAAATGCTTCAAAAGGAACCTCGAGATGGATAAGAAGGGCCACTCTATCACCAGTTCCCCAAACGGCATCTTATTCGCAATGTCTATCCTCTGCGAGTAGAACGTTCGCTGCATCAACTCCCCGATCCGAGTCTCGTTCCACTCGGTGCCGGTGAAGAGCTTCTTCAGGGCTTCTTTCTTCTCCGCCAGAGAGACGTCATCTTCGCCGTCCGGGACATTCGGCAGGAAGTTGATGCACCCGTAACAGTCGGAACACTTGAACTTGACATCGCGCGGCAGGGACAGTTTCTTCTTCGTGTACTTTAACTGCTCCCGCCTCATGTTCTCGCTGCGGGAACAGAGCTGCCGAGAGAGACCCTCGTACCCTTTCCCCACGCACACATCGTTGAAGGTGTCCATGAAGCTCTTGGGATGCCTCTTGACGATCATGTCAGATATGTAATCCAGCTCCTTTTTAATGGGCCTGTTGGTGAACTGGAGGACATGGTCTACGATAATCCGCACCATTTCTCTCCTTGCAGAAGGGGTAGGTCGTATGCCTTTCTCAATGGCAAAAAGAACAGTCTTCGGAAAGCGGTGGTAGGGGATTTGGTACTTCTGCAACCAGTTAGATGTTATTGTAAGACTTTTGTTTGCCTGTACCTCATTTGTGATTACTCTATCCACGTCAGATACTTTACTGCTAGTTGTACTTAGCTTATCAAAAATCAGAAATATATTTTTGCCTAAAGATAAGAAATATATACATATGTAATACAAAAGTCTTAGAAACATATAAGTCTCACAGTATTATTTTAAAAATTAAAATGTTTAGAAATGAAAACTAAAATAATACTACTCACTATTTTTGATACCATCTACAGAAAATACATTTGCATAAACATTTATAAAAAAAATAAGACTTATCTGTAAATGCTTGGAATTCAAAAAGTTAGCAATTTTTACCTGTTTCAAGCACATGGAAACCAAAAATGACCTTCAAAATAAAGTATGAATGAAATTTGGCAACATGATAGGTAGTCACTCAATTTAAACTACAAGCAACAGAATTTTAAAATTTTACAAAATTATATAATCTTTTCATTTTAGAGAGGGGGAAGGTGTCACATCAAGATATCTGAGAAGAAAGAAATGATATTAGGAAACATGTTCAGTAAATACTCAAATTAAACAAAAAGCATACATGTCACTTCAAAATTTTTACTAGACTACCAATTTGTGAATGCTATATAAATATTTCTTTAGGAATCATGCTAAAATATATGTAATTAAATAAAATTTAGATACAAGAGAGAAGATTTCTCAACTTGAATAATATATATATTTTTTCAATTTTCTGTATGGGTTAATTACAAAGTTCTATATGACACAATATTTCCTTTGCACAATGTATAGGTACAACTATTAACAGTTTACCAGCAGTTTTTGAGAAAATATAACAGCTTTAAAAATTGCAAATTTTCAACTTTTAAGAAATCAAAAGTCATAAATTTCAATTTTGAACAAAATGACACAAAGATATTTTTCAGAACAGCAGAATTTTTTAGATTAAATAAAACAAAGCAATTGGGCAGATCATCAAAACAATCTTTATAGTTAATACATCATAAATTTCAAATTTTGGATAAATTGCAGCCATAGTCCAAATATTTAGAGCAGCAAGCTTAAGCTCGGAAAAACAAACTTAGAGCCTTCTCCCCCCTCCCCCCCTTAAAAAAAAGTTAGTAATTTTGATTTGATGGATCAAACTAACAATCTGATAACAATGAAGAAGAAAAGAAAAGGAGGGAAGGTGCTAAAAGTTCTGTAGTATTCTAAGTGTGTAGGGATATTGAACACAATACATCAGTAACATATTCTAGATCCTAAAAATGGGTTTTCTCAATCCATAAAGTTTTTTAAGTATATATTGGAATGCATAGTGAAGGAAGAAGGGGTGGTGATATTTGCCTATGATTACATGAAATCACTTCATAACAACACAGTCGTGTTTTAGAGATTAAGCATTAAGTACGGATGCATAGTTAAAAAGACATAATGAAATGTATTAGAAGTAAACTAGAAATTATCTTAATTGTTTAACGTTTACTAATGTATGCTACTGAATGAAAATGTGCCAAGTTTCTAGTAGGACAACCAAAAAACTGAGCAATTCATTTAAACACAAACTCTTGTTCTCTCATTATCTGCATATTTCAATGCGATATTTTCATAAAATTATTCTTCAGACTGTTTCTTCATTTCTAGATGCATTTTCTTCTCAACTGCCAGGTTTCTCAATCAATAAGTTCGGTTGTAATGATAAGCTGTCAAAACTATCTCACTACCACAACAAAGACTAAAAATAGAGGTTTTTTTTTTTTTTAATGTGCAGGTTATGTAACATGCCTTGCCAACTGCTGTCACAGCAATGTGGCCAAAAGACTGTGGAGAATTTTGGAACGAATATAAAGGAATAGCTGATTAATTTTTGCATTTCTTTTCAGAGATCTTCGTTTTCTCTTATTCAAATGACAGGGTTCATACTCATTTTTTGAAATAAAATTCTCTTTTCAAATGATTTTTCAAGTATTTTCAAGTTATCGCAAAAATAAATAGACGGGCACTGAACTATGGCACAGCATTTGAGGCATGTGCCCTGTGCCCCACTTTTAAGGGCCCAATAAAATTTTCCAGGTAGTATCAAAATATCTAAGGGAATTTTCTCTCAAAATCTGACTTCTACCTAAAAATAAAAATGATATGTCTGATTATCAAATTTTAACCATAAAAATTACTCAATTTTATAATTTACACTTATTTTTATTTTACAAAAATAGTTGCAATTTATGTAAAAATGTATCAATTTGAACACTATGACAAGTTTGCCATAAAACTTTAAGGAAAAGTCTTGTCTGAACAGATCTCCTACCTCTTTCTTACTCAAGTATTTTCAGGGGGAGAATTGAATTCATTTATGCATTCAATCTAATGAATTCGCGAGCAACATGACTGTAGCATTCAAAATTTTAATATAATGTAAATATTTAAGGATGGATGATTTGAGATACATTAAATAGTTTCAATTTAAATAATATTCTAAGGTAAATTTTAGTGCAGAAGGGGCTTGAAAGTACCTGGGCCTCCAGTTGAGTAAATCAATTCCTGAACATATCAAGATATAAGCTTTACAGAAGTGCAATGAGTTTTTTCAAAACCACTTCACCTACTGACAATTCGGGATAAATTTTTGAGTGTCACTATACCAGGTTATTGGTAAACAAATTCACTTCTTCAGTACTTAAAAGAAGTAAAACCCATCAATCCTACATACAAACAGGCTCAGATTAAAACCAATTGGGGCCCTGCAACTAGGCAAACTATGGGGTCCCACGAAAAAAGAAAAAGTTTAAGGTTTAGTTATTGTGAACCAAAATGAATCTACGGAGTACTGACTACAGCTTTAAGAACTTCCTGGATTATGTTGTAAAAAAACACTTAACATAGTTTTTTTAGATTTATATTACTTGGGTTGGGAGTCCTACCTCAACATTTTAATGAAGAGGATCTAAATTATATAGAAGTCATTTGTGTCATTTTTCAAAAATTTTATGCTGAATTTTTTTTTTTTTTTTTTAGCAAAGTAGACAGATGAGGGGGAGGATTTGGAAGAATGTTTCATATAAACCTTACTAGTTCCAGACTGTATGGAGGTAAAATCTTTCTATCAATTAAACACTGTTATTCAGGAACTTACCTATTATACTGGTCTAATACACACCATGAAAAGTGTTAATTACTTACCTTTAAAAAAATTTTGAAAAAAAAAAAACACCTAGTTAACCCTTGGGGGATATTGGATTGATATCTGATAAAGTGGATTCATGAACACACAAACATTTGGGGAAATTGGGTGGGTTTTTTTTTTTTTTTTTCCCCCAGATTTGAAAGATATTTTTTACTACCAGTCAATTTTTTTTATTTTTGAAACTAATAAAGATTCAACAAGGATTTAACAGTTTTTAAATCCACAAAAGCAAGTTAATAAGAAGCGCAGAAGTACTTTTTTCAACGATATTTTGTACTACATTATCTGCTGTGCTGGTGCCTGTTTCATGGCAAAATTTTTTATTTTAAATGGCATGATGTGAATTGAATTGATAGATGTTAAATACTGATCATTTGTTGGAAAATGCAAATTAAATGCATTTAAGCTCGCTAAATTAACAGGTTTATTTTTATCTGAACTAACTGGTACTAATATAGTCTTTTAGGGGTCATCCACTAATTACATCACACTTCAAGTGAAGGCATTTCAAAATGTAATTTAGAATGACAAAAACAAAACAAAATAAAAATAAAAAAGGTAGGGGCTAAATTTCACAAGAAACTGCCTCTAATAAACATTACAGTAAGAATTCATGCTAAAATAGGATTTCCAGAAGTCAAACATAGCTTTTGAATGACCAATAACATAAAATTAATGTTAGTTGAAAAGTAATTGCATTTTTTCTCATTTTTGTGAAATCTTCTTGGTATTTGGTGACAGATGCTAAAATTTTCAATCGATACCTCAGAAATGATTCCACTGAAAGACATGCTTTTTTACCTACTTTTTTTAAACACAGAGAAATACTTTTCTGAATATAAATGATAGGAGAGGGGGGACTATATTAAAAGTAAAATTGTATTTTAATATGTATGCATCGTTAAAAAAAAAAAAAAAAAAAAAAAAAAAAAGCCTTATCTGAAACTAATCTTTATTTTAACAGCTTTCTATAGGAAAATATGTTTTGATCACTTATGGTTTAAGCAAATTGATCTAACATCTATTTTGAAGCACCCGACATAGAATTTGTGTACTTACAGACAAAGGGACAAAATAGCTCTGCAAAGCAAACTGGCATTGCACATTCAAAAACAATAAAAAAATTACATTTAAATTTAAGACAAAATGAAGTGAAAGTTTTTAAATTTTAGATGTATGCAAACAATATTATAAAATTGATATAAATGCATATAATTTCAATAATAAAAATAGCCATTTAAGTACTAATTTTATATCGTTAGACATATTTATATAAAATTGAACTTAGTTTAAAAAGTAAATGACCTATACAAACAAGCATTAATAATTAACTGTATTAATGCACATATAAATATTACCATGATAAACATTTTATAAAATACACAGTAAGTAAAAGAACCAAGGAATTGGGGTGTACAAAGTATGAAAAAATATATACACATATAAAAAATGTAAGAATATATTTAGCAACAATTTGAAAACTAATTAAATGATTATATATTAAAAACTTTAAGATATTAACAGAGAAACTTACAAAAAGAGTATAGAAAAGTAATTAAAGGATTTAATTTTTTTTGTTTTGTTTTTTTTTTGTCAAGATATGTCCTTTGAAGTCAAATTTTGTAAATTAAAAATAGGGGGGGGGGGGGCGTAGGAGTTGAGAATGAAGAAAATTCAAGCAAGTTGCATACCACAAGCTACAGGTAAAAATATTACAGTTTGGACAGGAAAGGGGACTGCCAAATATTTTGACACAAAAATTTCCCCCACTTGAGAAAAGTTAGAGAAATTCTAATGTAAGGAATTTTATTAGCAGTAAAATTGCAAGCACATATATGATTTCTTGCAATCTGCCGCTATGATATAACAGGGTCAAAATCAGTTTTTGAACTTATTGTTTTAATTGTGAGCCCTCGTTTACATTTTAATAATTGCAGAATATAAATAAGGGGGGGGATTTGATAATGAACACTTTCATTCAGCAGTGTAGTTTAAGCAATAACACATTCCAAAATTTATAAAGAAATCATAACAGCATCATAAGATTAAGATTTGCAAAACCTGGTTTACAGATTTAATTTAAAGATGTGTAACTACGTTATTATAGAGCAGATTATACTGGCTATTTCAAGCTGTTTGATCAAAGAGGAACATTAAACTATTGAATTTAGTACTACTTTTAGTCAATAAACATTTTCTAATAACATACAGTTACTTTTCATGCAATAAATTTTATCAGTCATATATTTAAAAATGAAGTCTGATTTTTGAAAAGAAATTCACAAAAAAAAAAATGTACAAATGTAAATGTAATGTTCACATAGTTATACAATTATGCATGAATTTTGAAATCTGTTGACAATCATAAGATAAATGTGTAATAAGAACTTAATATGCTCTGATAATAATCTTCTAACAACAACAACAACAACAAAAAGCATAATACTTTATACAAAAATAGAAATATATAAATAACTTAATACAAGTACAGAAAAACAAATATACTAGGGAAAACATAAGTTTCTAATACACAAATAGTCATATTTACAGGGAAAGAAGAGAAAAATATCAGTACATTTAATATATTAAAATACATCAAGGATCATAGAACTTAACTATTAAAGCCTTTCTCTCTCATAAAAAAGAAAAACATAAAATTTATGAAATCTGTCTCATAAGTAAGGAAATTTCATAAATACTCAGAATATATATTGACAACTTTAAAAAAAAATAATTTATTAAACAAGATATTAAATTACATTTTAAAAAACAAACAAGCTACAACATAAATGATTCAAAAGTTGTATAGCATATGAAACAACAATATTTTACAAAGTTGCTGTTTAAATAGCACTTTCATAATGTCATTGAAGCTTTCTATTAGATTCATATTTAGTTCCAACAGTTGTTAATGATCACATTGAATCAATATCATAAAGAATTTAATATTACACAAAAAACAATAATAAAATTAAATCAATTAAAGAGGGACATTAAACTATTGAATTTAGTACTACTTTTAGTTAATAAACATTTTCTAATAACATACAGTTACTTTTCATGCAATAAATTTTATCAATTTAGTCAATATTTTTATTGACTAAAAGTAGTACTAAATTCAATAGTTTAATGTCCCTCTTTGATTGATTTAATTTTATTATTGTTTTTTGTGTAATATTAAATTCTTTATGATATTGATTCAATGTGATCATTAACAACTGTTGGAATTAAATATGAATCTAATAGAAAGCTTCAATGACATTATGAAAGTGCAATTTAAACAGCAACTTTAGGAATTTTATTCCTAGGATGAGGATGCAATTATTAATTATCTAGCATATTAATCAACAGTTAATTAAAAATACAGAAAATAATAAAATCTTTTGAGAAAAATTAGACTTTCAATATCAGATTTGAGATCTGAGTGCGGAAGTTATAAACCCTCAAGAATTGCTTACAAATTTTTTGTTGTTCTTTTAATGGCAGGCACTTGCCATTAATAAGCATTGGACACTAACAAGGCCAAAGTTGCTGGTCTCTTTATTATGGAGGCACTCAATAGGTGGACCAGTATTACTTCCTATGTACGGAAGAAATTACACACAAGCCCGTGCCCGGACTGGAACCTGTACTAGTTGTGTGGTAGAATGGCTCTCTAACCAATACAGTACCCAGGCAGTGAAGTGTTAAAACTCTACCACACGACTCCACCAATGATACTAAGTATTTCTTAGGCTTAATATTATTCCTTATTCATAAATTTTACATAAATACACTAATTATTCACTAAACATATTGCAATGAAATTTCTGAATCTTTATAATTACTTGTCATCTATAATGGGAAAATGTGTAAGAATGTGACAAAGGTTCAATTATGTAATACAACATGTATCCAAAATTAAGAATTTGTAACTTAATTAAAGTATTATTAAAACAATAAATAGAAAACCTTATGTTCGCCAGTTTTAATTGTTTTTACCAACTTTTC
Organism: Cheiracanthium punctorium; assembly: GCA_038373885.1. Classification (NCBI taxonomy): domain Eukaryota; kingdom Metazoa; phylum Arthropoda; class Arachnida; order Araneae; family Cheiracanthiidae; genus Cheiracanthium; species Cheiracanthium punctorium. Next base: position 346,284 of record JAWZYV010011794.1, on the reverse strand, counting down.
AAAGTGATAAGAGCATAATGATTTCTAAAACTTCACAAAAGCTTTAAACTGTAAGGATACAGACATATTTTATTTACAGTGTTTTCCCATGGACAATCATTCCAGGATACATTTTGTGTACACCTGAGAAACAAAAATTAAATTATTAATAACTAATAATGACAACACAAACAGTCAACTAGTGATTTTCAAACATAAAACAGTTTTTGAAAGACAATAAACAAAAAAGAATAAGAAAGACGATTTAACAATTACTATTAGCAATGCCAACTTTTGTGATAAGTTGGGAAGGCTTAAGACATTTTTCATAAAATGATATGGTCAACTTTTTAATATTGTTATTATTAGAGATGGGAATGCTCCAAAAGAAATAAGAAAATTTGGAAGAAAAGCCAGTATTTTCTGAAGGGGTTTATTTTCCTTACACCAAAGTAATATTTAAACTCCAGTTAAATACTACTTTCACAGATAAAAATGAAAAATGCTAAAAATTAATCAATAATATTAATTAGAGGATATGATAATGTTGAATATTTAATATAATAAAGCAAGAACATATAATACATCATTAATATATTCATTTGATAAATATGCTAATTTAGTATTTGTGAAGTTTCTCAGATGGTAATTCTAAAAAATTTTAGTATCATAATTTAACCCCCCTCCATAACATAAATTTGAGCAGTACTTACTCTTTTCAGACTTTTTTACTCTGCTTTTTCCTTGAATACAGATCCTTAAATTTGTCTAACTGCATATATATACAGTCAACTCCCTCTAATCCGCACTCACTGGGACCAAGGGTTGTGCGGATTACAGGATTTTGCGGATTACAGATCATTTTTTTGTTTACATTTTTACATTTAGAATTTCCCTTTAAATTATAGTCAATTTACTGTAAACAAATAGGAAATGAAGGATGAAAGAAAATGCATATGCTGTTGAATAAAAACACAATTAAATGTCAATATAAATACAATTAAATTTACAGAGAATTTACTAAAGGACTGATGAAAGAAAATATTTATGCTGCTGAACTAAAACACTATTTTTAATATTAAATACAGTTACTAATACAAAATTAAAAGAATAAATTCTCTCTAAATTTTTTATTTATTTTTCATTTTTTCAAACTTTGCAGTGATTGTAATTTGTTTAACAGATTTAATTTTTCTTCAGAAATTTTGTCCTGAAGCCTTCTAATTGTCAGTAACTCTTGGTCACTGCCATTTAGAAAGTCCTTCTACCAAGGCACCCCCCTGGCAGATCGCCCTAGTGTAGCGTTGCAACAATCACACACAACCAACCAACCTTGGTCACTGCCAAATGATTGCTTTTGCAAAATGTTTAAATACTTGTCTCCCACATGGGCACCGGCAGAATATTTCTCGGGGAGGGGGGGGGAAAGACTACTTCAACTTATGGTTACCATGTTGGAGAGAGCGAAAAAGCAAGAAAAAATCCAGGAGGGGCCATACCCCCCTTGCCCTATGCTGCCGGCGCCCATGCTCCCAGAGCTAACCCTTCTTCAAAAGTAATAGTACAGTAGAGGACCCCAAATCTGGAAGTTTTTCAACAAATTTTTTTTAAGGACAGTTGTTGGTGTTGTTTTTAATTTCTTTGAAAGACCGTTTTTAACTAAATATATCTTATAAAATAAACAAGCTCAATCAGAAAGGGAGGAATTTCACTGGTCGCTCGCGAAGTGGGGGGGGGGGGGCATTTGCTGCATCATTTGTATATTTGATATCTCAGTATTACATTAATTTTCGATCTTGCAAGGTAATTTTCGGTTTCTCATTATGTAAAAATATTCTATGCTATTATATAAGCTTTAAAAAGGAAAAGAATGTTATCCTCTTCACGCACACACATGCATTTCATTTCAAGTGCTGATGATTCATTATTTCTGTGGGTGCTCCTCCGGGCAATTAAATGTAAACAAAGAGAGACGAGAGACGCCATGTGGTCTGTGTTTATGCTTTTCTTTCTTTCTTCCTTCCTACAGAACTGCAGCTATGTGGAGAAAGTTTTTGTTGCATAATAAATCGGTAGACAGAAGATAAAAAGGATGAAGTAGGGGAGGGGGAGAATCGGAAAATTGCGCAACTGCTGTGTAGCCTGCCAAATCGCGGTTTGCATTTAAAGTTAAACATGTTACATATTTTCACCCAATTTTAATTGCAACGGTCAATCTTTACGATCGTCTCTGGAAAGAGTGGAGCTATATGATTGGGATGGTGCATTGCTTCGGAGTTCGTTATTTACATCCATTCACAGAACACATGCAACTTAGGATATAAGTTTCTGTACGTTAAATTACATGATAATATACTCAAATATATGAAATTATGTACCTCAAATACCTGTGGAAAAGCATTAATAAATGTCTTTATAACATTCAGCCAATCAAATAACTTCTATTACAGTAATACTACCAGTCAAATGCCACTCAAAATGTAAACAAACTTGTTTGTTTACATTTGAAATATATCGCGGATTACAGGCGTTTGCGGATTATAGAGTCGCGGATTAGCGGGAGTTGACTGTATATATATAAAACACATAACCAACTTAGAAAAGAAAATGCTTCCTGTGAAATATTTATATCAAAATAATTTATAAAATTTATATCTGCTTGCTTTATACCATTACTTTTATGCCTTCAGTTACTTTATATTAAGAGTAACAAAAAGTCAATACTGATTGCATATCAGGGCAGTTTTCAATTAATAAAAAATAACTTATTTTTATCATCGCTATTTTTATTACGAAGCCCAGTGGTGTAACAGTTAGCACATCATGCTGCCATCCCCAGGTCCAGGGTTAGAATCCCAGGCTGGGCAAGGCCGATTCAGCCTTTCATCCCTTGAGTGTGTTGATAAAGTGAGAACCAAGCTTCCTTGGGAGTCAGACACTGGGGTCGTGAAGGTGCATTTAGTGGCCTCGTAGTGGGCTGTTGTGCCAATGTTTGACTTTGACTATTTTTATTACATATAATTAAATTGATAAAATAAAATTGTGGGCAACAATAAAAACTAATCAGTAAAACAAAAACTACCAAGTCTTTTTTTCTGTTTTTGTCGTTTCTAGTGCCCTATGAAAAAGTTCAGGTATTTTTCTAAAATAACAAATTAGTTTTTAATTATAATAAATTTTATATCTGAAATTCTCATACTTTTTAATGACATCTTAACCCCTTGTCAGTTCAATTTTTTTCGAGTTGGAGGGTAAAAAAATGTCATTTTTTTTTAATGCATACTTTAGTAGACACATTTTTAAAACATAAACTATTCTCATATAAGATTTTCTAAATTATGTACAGTTCTACCTTCTAGAGGGTAGAAAAGTAAATAAAAGTGTTTGAAAGCAAAACGAAATAATTCAGGAAAGATTACGTGAAAAATAAAAAATTTCCTACTGCCCGAGCTACAATCGGGATAATCCAGAATGGAACATTTTACCTGCCTGAGCTCAGCTAGAGAAAATCCGGTAAGGGGTTAATTATTGAAGTTGAAATGAGAAAATATAGATAATTTTATGATCTACAAAATGAGTTCTATAAAATTTTTGGGAAACTTACAGTTACAAAGAGATAATGAAAAACATTTACATTTCCTTCTAAATAATAACGACTCTGATCCCAAAAGTTCAATTTAAAACTTATTAACTTCGCATACCAGAAGGAAAAAAATAATAATGCACATACCCAAAATGCATTTGAAAGACGATTTCACCTAGACTAATAATGTTTTTAACAAGAAAAGCTACTGGCAAATCTGAGACAGAAAAGGCTAAATTTTTAATCGTTAAAAAAAGTTATACCACATAAATTTTTAGTGTTTATTAGTTTATATTTTCCAAGAAAATATAACTAGAAGGTAAAAAATTATTTGTGGAAGTCAATTTTTTCAGGAAAAAAAGCTTTTTTTTCCATCACCTCAAAAATTCTAGAAATTTTACATATCTACAGAAGTCAGAGGCCAAAGGCAATGTCACCAGAACTGACACGCTTTGTACCTTCTGTTCAGGGCTGTACCCAGCAAAAAATTTTGAGGTGGTTCCAAAAATTTTGGAGGGGGTCCAAACAGTGAAAAAAGGCAAAATTTTTTATAAAAAGATTTCATTATTATTTTGTTAACTGAATTCTAAATTTCAGGGGGGAGGGGGGGACTGGACCCCTTGGTACAGCCTTGCTTCTGTTTTTTCATATTACATTATTTATGTTTTTTAGCTAAAAATAATGAAAGAATGTATAAAAAATAAAAATAAAATAAGTTACTCTACACAACTGGTGTATTTTTAATTATTTTCTTACACTAAAGTTCAGCATTACCATTCCTTGTGACTGTGCCTAATCAGTTGGCCATCCACTGTAATAACTAGGGATGCAATGGATATCCGGGAAACATACTGCATCCGGCCAATATGCCGTTTAATTGGCAGTAGCCGGATATCACACAAACATCCTGCAGTAAATACGGCCTAAAATTAAATACAGAGAAATAACATTAATAAACATAATAAATGAATAAATTCAAAAAAGTGCAATAATAAAAAATATGAAAAACAAAGTTTTGTGAAAATATTTTGTTTTCAATACTTTTTTGAATGTATTTTTATCATGTATAGAAAATGAGAAAAAAAAATTAAGTACTTCTATCTTTTTTTAAGATTGAAGTAAATTATTACTGGGTAAGAGATTATTGTAGAGTTATGTAAGAGATTATTGTAGAAAAACACTGTTTTTCAATCTTTGTAAGAATTTGGTTACCTTTTTTTTTTCCCACCATAAATTGATCCTGCTTATGAGAATAGTGTACTTGCTATAGTACTGCTGGCTGGTGAGAAAATGCCCCCCCCCCCCAATTTTGATAAAGTAAGGAAATTTGTTACATTGATTTTCCAACAGTTGAATGGAGATGTCTTTCTTTCAAGATCTGATCTTTTAAGATATTTATCTAACTCTTGAAAGAGACATGCATGACATTGCTATTTGTATGATTTTAATTGCAGTAAAACTGGTACTCAATTCATGGACACAATCCCAAAAGGATTTTTGATTTTTGAATTAGATGATTTGAAACTAATGAGAAAATTTAAAGAAAAAAGTAATTGCTCAATGATCTAAGAAAACTAGTGAAAATAAAACAAAAAAGAAAACATACTGCTGCCGGTTAACCAGATATCCAGCTGAAAGTTGGCCGGATATTCGGTATCCGGCCAAATTGATATCCGTTGCATCACAAGTAATAACATGGGGGGAAAAATATGATGATGTATTAAATACACTTTAACTTTTGTTCCACATGTGACTTGGAGTAGGCCATAAACTACTAGATGAAATTTAATAGAAATTTGTGTTCTAACGTGATGAATTCAAATGTGAGATGCAAAATTAAAATTGACAATGCGAGTTTGCTGGTTACCAGATATCCAGCTGAAAGTTGGCCGGATATTCGGTATCCGGCCAAATTGATATCCGTTGCATCACAAGTAATAACATGGGGGAAAAAATATGATGATGTATTAAATACACTTTAACTTTTGTTCCACATGTGACTTGGAGTAGGCCATAAACTACTAGATGAAATTTAATAGAAATCTGTGTTCTAACGTGATGAATTCAAATGTGAGATGCAAAATTAAAATTGACAATGCGAGTTACCAAAAAAACTAAAGTTTTGTTTTGGAATGTAGATAACCAAACTGCACAATCACTCTTATACAGGGTGTCTCAAAAGGTGGTAATGTGCTTTAATTCTTTATCAAGTAGACATGAATCGGTAACGTAAATTGAAAAAATGTTCAAAATAAGGTAGGGAAATAAGACTCCGTAAAGAAAAAATTCACCTCGTTCATTTTCAAGAAGTTACATTTAAAAAAATTTTTATACAACCCCTCAGCAAAAAAATTTCCAGTTAGTAACATGTGCCATACACTAATGAGGTCAAGTATGAAATTTCATCTTTCATCATAAAATGTCTCAGACATATCTTTAAACAAAAATGATCAGGGGCTATACATGAATTCGAATGTCAATGTGTATTTGAGAGCCACTGAGAAATGGTCAGCATATATTTATCTTCATATCTTATAAATAAAAATGAAATTCTGTTTGTTTGTTTGTTTGTTTGTTTGTTTGTAGATTTGATTCGTATACAAATCCACAAAAATGGACCTATCGGCCTGGAATTGAGTACAGATATGTAAAATAATATAGAATAACTCATAGTCCACTTTAAAACTTTGAAAGTCCACCCGTTCCCGGAATTTAAGAGATTTTTTATGCTCTTCACGCAAAAATCTTTCCATAATTGTAACCCCTGTAGTGAAAAAAGTGTGAAATAAGGATCGTGGTTGCCATGTGTGGCGATTTTGCCGAATAAAATGTCGTTCGTATACAAATCCACAAAAATGGACCTATCGGTCTGAAATTTGGCACAGATATGTAAAATAATATAGAATAAATCGTAGTCCACTTTAAAACTTTGAAAGTCCACCCGTTCCCGGAATTTAAGAGATTTTTTATGCTCTTCACACAAAAATCTTTCCGTAATTGTAACCCCTGTAGTGAAAAAAGTGTGAAATAAGGATCGTGGTTGCCATGGGTGGCGATTTTGCCGAATAAAATGTTTTAAATTCTCAAAGTAAAAATAAAAGAATAATAATGATTTTTTTTTTTTGTTAGTTTATATTCGTAAGGTTATTTTTTTTTAAATTATAATATCGTGTGCATGGGAAATCAGAGCAGGAATGTAATGCTTTACACGCAAAACAATAAGAATTGAAGATTTCCGAGGCTAATAGGTAAATTATTTTAGTTTGGCGAAAAAATAAAATGGCTCAAATGCCGATTTTGTGAAAGTGAGTTCTAGCGGTTTGCACAGATTTCGGCTTGGCGCAATTTATTGAGAGCTTAAGGAAATAGATTTTTGAAAACAAGTGGAAAGGTTTTTATTAGAATACAGCGTTAAATTTTAATGATCCGTGAAGAAATAATGCAGTTATTAAGGGATTTCAATTGATCTATCTCCAGAATTCTCGCCAAATGAGTACATTGATTTAAGTTGGGGGAATTCCGCCAAATTTCAGAAAATTGAAATCTTCTCATTTAGTACATCGGAGTAATGATGAATAAAACACGTTATAGTTGATAATTTTAAAAAAATTTGGCTGTATTAAGGGATTCAACTTTTCAAATAAAGGCTTGCTTTACTTTTTCGCGGTCGAACCATTTCCATATATTATTGCTGCTAAGTCAATGCTTCGAATGATTTCCTGAAAAAATGCTTGCAAAATGGCGTATGTTGGCACTTTGGCGAGGCTTAGATTTGAAACTGGATTTTATTTGAGACTGGTATATATAATAACACTGGTTATATATAAAAATGAATGTTGGTATGAGTGTATGAGGTTGAAAAACTCCAGCACCGTTGAGCACCGTTGCACCATGAAATTTGGTTCACCTAAGTCTTTTATCATGGAGAAGCTTTTTTATGCTATCCGTTTTCCTCTAACTTGCCACCAGGTGGCGCAACAGAACGTCGAATTCTATTCCGTTTAGCCGTTTGCTATGCGAATATCGTCCAACCGATTTCGATGAAATTTGGTACACGCGAATATTAGAACACGGAGAATATTTTTCACTATCCATTTTGCTGTAACTTGCCGCTAAATGGCGCTGAAAAGCATCAACTTCTATACTGTTCGACCGATCGGCATAAAATTTTTTATACTTACACATTTGAGCACGAAGAATATATTCTAACTGCGTTCCTTTTGATGTTACTCACCATTAGATGACACTGCAATGCATTATTATTTTAACTCGCCACTAGATGACGCTGCAGCAGGCCAAATTCTTGACCATTCAAACGGTCGCTATGAAAATCAGTATACATAGCTATTTGAACAATGAGAAAATTTTGGCGTTATCCATTTTGCTATAACTCGCCACTTGACGGCGCTGTAGCAAATCATTACTTTAATTAACTACTAGATGGCCCTGCAGTGTATGACTTCTTGACTGTGCAAATGATCGTTATGAAAATTGGTATACATAGATAGTTGAACACGGTCGCTATGAAAATCAGTATACATAGCTATTTGAACAATGAGAATATTTTGGCGTTATCCATTTTGCTATAACTCGCCACTTGACGGCGCTGTAGCAAATCATTACTTTATTGAACCACTAGATAGCCCTGCAGTGTATCACTTCTTGACTGTGCAAATGATCGCTATGAAAATAGGTATACATAGATATTTGAACACGGGGAAGAGTTTGGCGCTATCCATTTTCTTATAACTTGCCACTAGATGTCGCGTCAACACATGAACTTCAGGACTGTCCAGCCGATAGTAATGAAAATTCGTATACATCGATATCTGAATGCGAAAAATATTTTCGCCGTATCCGTTTTGCTAAAACTCGCCACTAGATTGCGCTACGCCGCATGGCCTTCTGCACCGTACAAACGATTGCCTTGCAATTCGGTATGCATGATTATTGAACACAATATAACGCGATATCCATTTTGCTATATCTCTTTATTACAATGAATAGTAATCACCACAAATCGTAATATCAAAAAGTCCATTCATTCCCGTGCGAAGAACGGGTACTTCAGCTAGTTTCCAATAAAATATAATTCTCAAGTTTTGTACATCAGCTCATTAGTGTATGGGGCACATTTTACTAACTGGAAATTTTTCTGCACAGAAGTGGAATGCAAATTTAAAAAGTGTAACCTTTTGAAAATTAACTAGCGGAATTTTTTCTTATAATAGTCTTGTTTCCTACCTTATTTTGAACAGCATTTCAATTTACATTGCCGGATTATCTGCTACAGATGGAAAATTAAAACATGTCACCACTTTTTGGGGACACCCTGTACAATGTACTACCATGAAATTTACTATAGACAGTAATAAAGAAAAACTCGGCTGTGCAAGCCTCGTCAGGGGGAGATCCCCCTGAACCCCCCCCCTAATTTTTTAGTTTCATTATTGCCATATTAAAACTATATTAATTGACTTTGTCATTTTATCGCTCATCTTTTGCATATTTCGCCTGGTAACCCTATGTTGAAATTTTTATGAGTGTAACCTATTTATAGAAAAATACATGGGATGCCTATTCTACAGCTTACGAAATAGTATAACAATAGATTAAAGCTGTTGTGAACTAATAGTATTTAAATATATGTAAAAAATACATGTGAAGCATATTCTACAGCTTACGAAATAGTGTAACAATAGATTAAAGGTGTTGTGAACTAATAGTATTTAAATGCGTGTAAAATTATGTTGCATACTTTTATGTTGTTTTATTATGTCGCATTTTTGGGACACCTTTTTCAATAAAGGGTGTTGAGAGATAAAATGACATAGTCATTAATAATGATTGAAGTAATACCTTTCTTTTTGCTGTACATCATATGAAATGGAAGATGATGTTCATGTTTTGAATTTTTTCTTATGGTGTACTATGCAAGAAAGTCCTTGAACAGCCTGGAATTGTGCTCAAATCTTCCAGTTCACAGCCAGATTCCTTACCACACATGTAATTATTTTCCTTGACAACAGGTATGTCAAGAATTCAGAAGAATGCTAATAAATAGAAAAACACAAAAGATAAGAATTGTGTCACTGGATTTTAAATAAAACTAAAAGTATTTTTACTTATTTGTACACAACCAGTGTTTTTCTAATTCTTTTCTGCCACTAAAGTTCAGAAATATCATTTCTTAACTGTACCTAATCAGTTGAAGTCATAATAAGCCTAATCAGTAAAGGAAGTATTGTAATTGTGAAAACTTTAGGTATTCAGATTTTGACAGACATAATCATTGTGGCTGTACCTGAAGCCATTTTTGACAAATTTCAGCACATCTGTAGGTATGTACCTCAGATAACTTACCTACTTACTTACTTACCTTCTTAAAGTTTTGTATTTAGAAATGATACCATCTAGTTTTGCACTTCCTTTTTGGATTGCAATTGACAAGTAGTTTATTTAACAAAACACTTTCAATACATTAAAGATTACAGGTAGTCATTGTTTAAATTGCATCATAGAGTTTATCTACTTCTAAGAGACTTTTACTCTATTCTGTGTTTCAGGTAAAATTGTATAAAACTAATATTTTTAGCAAATTTGAAGGAACAAACAAACAAAAAAATCTGAGATACTGAATACATCTTTCAAATAAGTTTAAATGAAGTGCATCAAAAATGTGCATACCTTTTTGATGCAACATAAAGAGCAATATTAGAAAGCACAAATGAGAGTTAATGGTGTAGACTGGTTTCAGTATACATGACTTATAATTACAAGAGGGAGAACAGATTCTAATACTGATGATGGTAAGTGATACTTACTGAAATCAGTCAGCAGCATAAAAACTCGCTGCTGTTTGCTAACACTGCTCTTTATGCGTTAAATACTGTACACGGGACAACACATTTTATGTATGACTAACAACTCTAGAAAGAGTCTAGGTTTACCAAACTATACAAATGACCCTGATAAGCAATGAAAATTCACATTCATTTATATTGACAATAGTGGTCTTCAAATCTTTGCCCCGATTCACAAAGCAGTAGTGGATCCAGGAGAGGAGCTAAGAATCGTCACCTCCCACCCAACCCCCCAAAGAAAGTGCTTTAGGGTTAGATTTTGTTTAACTGTGCATTTTGTTTGAATCAAATGAACTTTCTTTTTAAGACTATTCCCTCCCAAAGTTTCTGTATCCACCACTGCTTAAAATAATAAAGTATTGTTATGAAATGATGTTTACAAAAATATAGTGTAAATTTAGAGAACAGGTAACAGGCAAAATAATTGCAACTGCTTTTTACAGACTTCTAAAAAGGTGGCGGAACTGTGTTCAATGCATTTATAGTATGTATTTTTATGCATGCACTGTGATAATTTTTTATTGCATGGATCGATAACAATTCTTTTTTTAGTGGACAGGGGATAGCCCAGGGTGGTCCCATATTAATTTGGTCAAGTTCTGATGATATTATCATTCCGAAAGTCAGGAAAAAAACATGTTTTTAAATAATTGTTTAAAGGGTTGCAGTAAAAGTACTGGTTTTAATTTTAAGGTTGATCACTTTTGACAATTTATTGCCAAGTTTGGCACTGAAATACAAGTTTCCAAAACTGAACCCATTTTGGCAATATCTGCTATGTTTCGGAAGAATTTGCAAACCCTATCAATTTAGAATAGGAATAATTTTTCTTTATACTGAAGTAATTTGAAGTCAGTTTCCTTTTTTTTTTAAATTTCTAAATTACTAGGAGACAAGGTCCCTAAATTCGCTATGCTTGGTTTTCATATGAGGCATTCAGCCCCTAATAATGCTTACTCATAAAAAGACATAATCTTCACAGTCAAAACCCGAAGATTGGATTAGATAGAATGTTACCAAGCTACACATTGCTTGGTTCTTGCATATTCTTTGTAACATAAAAATTTAAACTTCACAGTATTTTTAAATATATATACCCTACGGAACATATGACGTATTTGCCAACCATAGCAGGTTTTTCTTATTTTGGCAACTTACATATGTGTATAGTTTATCATCATTTCTCTATGCAAAAATTTTGCAAAGATAAATGATGCAAAAATTGCAAGTTTGCAAATAAAATAGTACTTCATATGTTTTATTTGCTAAAAGCTACGGAACATTGAGGATATCTTTCCAATAATGGAGACTTTTCATTATTTGGCAATATACACATCAGCACAATCAATAATCATTTCCCATGTAAGGTTGCTGCAAAAACAGTTCTCCATATAGTCATATATTTAATCCTTCACAGATTGGTGTATTTAGCACTGTGAAATATTTCATCTCACCGTGCTGACAAATATCCCAGATGAAATTCGTGAAATTCTATTTTATGTTTTGCTTTTTTTTTTTTTTTTTGCTTTGTTCCAAAGGCATGAATGATTTTATGCTGGCAAAAACTGGGAAACGTGGCAACCATGATGCTCATTTTTTCAGTTTTATGTTAATATCTTCTAAAATAATTCAAATTTTGAGTCAGCGGAACAGCTTCTCCAGAATTTTCGAAATATGTGGACACCTGCATCTAAACTCGACTCGCCGCAGTTTTGAAGGAGATAGCATGACAAGCCTTCAACAGCAGCAGACTTGTACTGCATGCAATCAATTATATTAGTGACCAACTGAATAAAAAATTATGTTTAAAAAAATTTGAGACAACAAACCTTTTGTTGTAACTGAAGTGATGATAAATAGTTTTTAAATTGAAATGTTTTGGGCTGAATTGGTAGTTTGTCAATGTGAAGTCAGAAATGGAATTTTTTTTATTCTCCTTTTCAAGTAATTGAAAGTTTGCATGAGGTTGAGTCATTAACCCTTTTTCAATGCTGAAAAATGGGCAGCCGTTGCCATCGCTCGACTTAACTGCCAGCAAGATGGTGGATGATCGAAATGTTCATCGCGTGCCACAGATCTAGAGACCCTTTTTTGACGGCTGTGCGGCACAGGCAGCTGTCGTCAAAAAAGGGTCTCTAGATCTGTGGCATGCGATGAGCGTTTCGATCGTCCGCCATCTTGCTGGTAGTTAAGTCGAGCGATGGCAACGGCTGCCCTTTTTTCAGCATTGGGCAATCTATCCCTCTGTTCTCCCATTCTTCCATTTTTCAGCAGATGTCAGTGCTGTTAAAAATAATCATGACCATTTTTTTACGGGAAAGGATGTGCTGAAAGGTAAAGGATTCTCGTGGAGCTTTGTCACCCGCAACTATTTTTATAGAAATCAAATCTATTCTTCGTGACTGGCAACAGTCAAAACGTCAGAGTTTGGTGTTTCCAGAGCAGGAACACTGTGCGTTAAAGGGTTAAGTAAGTCACAAATGCATATGCCATAGTATAAAGTAGAAACAAAGAATCTAAGACAATATATGACAAAACTGTAACAACCTACACTTAGCTGCAAGCAATTTCCATTTGTTTGGTCGACTAAAACATTTTGAAGACAGACACTTAGCAGATAATGGAGATGTTGATTTAACACCAAGTCATACTGTGAATAAACCAGCAATGTACAGGCAGCTAGAATTGGGGTGCTAATAAAACAGTGGGATAGGTACATCAAAATTACTGTAAATTATGTTGAAAAATAAAGTTGTTGCCAAGTGATATCATGGTAAATTACTTTTTTTTTCTTATCGTTTATAACATTCCCTCATACAATCAGGGATGAAACTTTTCCTGTAGGCACTCTCTGTCTAGAACTCTTTTCTTTTTTTAATAAAAATTTCATTAATTAAAGATTCAACACTTTTTAACAATTTTCTTGTTTCATCAATAACATGCAGCTTTATGAAGTTTCATTTTCTGATTTATGGTGTATAGTTTTTGAATGTTTCTTGTATTTTACTAAAATAGTTGAAATTTAAAAATAATTTTCTTATTTAAAGCAACAGAAGAGACCCTGCTTTTTATTTGGCTGTCATTCATTGTACAGCAAAGTTATATACACCAAAATAAAGTGTTATTTTTTTCATAAACAATAGGTATATGTAGCTTTACTGCATGGCAAACGACGTCTGAATAAAGAGCAATGGGTCTTTTATTTTTCATATGTTTATACTTTTAAGACCATAGTAAACATTTATCACAACCAGTAATATAATAAGAAGATGGGACTTTCCTGAAATTTGGATTTTTTGTTTTTTTAGATGTCAATAATCTTTTCTTTTTTTTTTTTTTTTGTTGTGTGTGTAAGAAATTTTACATTTTCCCCTTATGGACCCTCCTCAAAAAGTTTTTTATGCTATGTACCTGTAAACAACTTATATTTTGAAATATTCATATGTTCTGAAAATATGCCATTGAATAAAAAATAAAAATTTCAAAAAAAATTTTATTTATACATTTGCAAGGATAGCTACATAGTAAATTGATTTGAAATTATATGCCTTTGTGCTCATTATTAAAATGATGGCCTTTCAGTTAATTCAGGCAAATACGTTTAAGAGATTTTACAGAATTTAAAATACAATTCCTTAAATCAAAAATTTAATTTAATAAAAAGGGAAAAAAGCTATCATGAAGTTAAAGCTGATGGTTTTAGAAAGACATTTCTTTTATGATATGAAAAGTGTAGTTCTGTTAAAAAGTTAAATATAGATTTAAAAATTAAAGTGAACTAGTGTTTTGCAAGTTCAATTTAATTTTTAAATCTTCATGGTTGAAATTCGACCACAAAGCATTCAATTTTTTAATTTGAGTTTGAATGAAGTTCTTCTTTCAAACCTTATGTCTCAAGATTCCATATACAGTGGAACCTACTAAAGTGACCACCTTGGCTAAGAGACCATCTGTCAATACTGACCACTTTTGAACAATTTCACTTTACAACCACCACACTTTTCTGTGAAAACAGTGATTTTGTAAAAACTCTTATCATATTTTGCTAAGCAAAAGCAGCTCCAGCGAGGGGTTCATAGGGATCATCTCCCTCTATCGACCTTGGATTTCACACGTTCCCGTACAATTTCACACATTCAGTTTGCGTTTTTGAACAGTTTAGGCTAATCTAAAAGGGTTAGTGGCCCCCACCAAAAATTCAGCCTGGAGCAGTCCTCTGCTAAAGGCCCATTATGTTCAGAGTTATAAAATCTTAAAAATTTGGATGATTGAACTCTACCTGCTGAGACATACCACTGACGATGTATAAATGCTTGCTGCCTCAATAAATTTGCCCTTTTTGGACTGATCGTTCTTGAGATTTATTTACTGTCATCACAAATGCAGGTATATTTCGAAATTGAGTTTTTTGAAAGGATATGGCAAAATAGTACCAGATATTTTATAATTGAAATTAAAATTATTTTACTGCATGCGGTTCCAGTTCAAACTTCGCAATCAATAGCATTACGATTTATAAACTTAATGCCCATTTTTGTTCCAATGACTAATGATTCCTTTGTACTTAAGCTTCTCATTCGTATAACGATGCAATTAATTCTCAACACTAACTGATGTGGTGGAAAACTATGCTATTTTTCGGTTTGCCAGGTGCAAATCCCGCCAACTGTTTTTTTTTGGGAAAAGCATAGACTATTTCTGAAACACTGCTGTTCCCCAAAACAACGCGGGAAATTTTAATCCGTAGACAAAATAGTATTTATATACGGAAGTACATATTAAAAAAAATATCAATTTACTAAAAAGATATCTGTATGCTTATTGTTTACATAATGTGGGTTATATAGATAATGTGGAATTGGGGAAAGCGTGTTGAATTAAATTAAACTTCCAAAATATGGAAAGGGATAAACAACTATGTACTGAAAACTGCTTTAGGTTTGTAAACATCTGGAGAAGATCACAATTATTTGGCAAATTTTTCACTTGCTCCTGGCTAACCGAAAAAAAAAACAAAAAAACTCAAATTACTCATAGTTAAAGAATTCAATAACTCTACTGGATAGTTATTGATTTCGTTGTCATCATAGTAAATTATTTTATCATAGCTATGGTGATATCTTCTCTATTCATCAGATATTCGATTAAGTCAGCATTAATAAAAGTTAAATCCTCATTTTTAGGTTGTATTATAACTGACTTCAATATGTTATCCGAGAGCATATTTTCAGAAATACTACCATACACTTTAATAATATTATTTTCATTCCCTATTAATTACTGAGGTATTTCTTCAATAATATTATTGGAGAATATTTGCTTTAGCATACTGCGTGGCAGAAGATTGTGAAGAATGGTCGAATTAGCACGTTTCTGTGGTGCGTCTCTTGGATTACAATTTGCTCTGTTTGGTTTGTTTTTCCACAGCTTTAAAACATGGAATTCACAAACTTTGCACAATTATCGACCGTCTAAAAAAATTCGCCAAGCATAGGTCTACAGCACATTTTAGACATTGGTGTTTCACCAAACTGAGGAATAATTTCACTTTTTGCAAATGTTGTTGTAATACTATAACTCTACAGTACTGCTGAAACTTAGTGTTGTTATTTCAAAATTGACATAACAATGTAACCATCGCACGACTCGGCATGAAATACTGCATGCCAAATTACTTCTCCAACTTTTTACGGTGCATTAGCATATTACACAAAAATGTTAACGTTCGCACAACCCCATCTATTCGAACTTTACCGAATTTCATGCTCATCCATTCGCGCAATGTGCTGCAAAGGGACACAAAGGTTTTCCTTAGTGTATTTATATATACATAGATTAGACTAATAAATCATTTTTCTCAAAAACCCATAAGGTTTTTGTAAATAGGTCTACCTAAAAAAGCTTTGGGCAGGGCTCACTCTTAGTCAATAATGCTATGAACAACTGTGACACATGAATGAAGTACAATTTAACATTTTATTTTAATTATAAAGGTTTACTACAAAAATAACATATTTAGAGAAGGATAACTTCTACAAATTTGCATGCATCTCAAGAACTGATACTATTTTTACAAGTGACTGCAAACTTAAATTTGCAGAAAAATAAATACATACATACAAATCAAGAATTAAGGTGAAAAAAGACAAAAATGGTATGGTAATTGGGGGGGGGGGGTGTCTTCTACAGTATATGTTTAAAAATAACCAAATAAAGCAAATCCTCAATAACTTTCTTTTTTTTTTTAAGGAAAAAGAGAGAGAAAAGAAAAATATGTAAAACAAAATACCTTTTTGACCACAGGTATTTCAATATTTCATTGCTTATTTTTTCAGCTATTAAACACATCTTTCCCCCCTCAAGGATGTACAGTGTAACATACAGAGATTAGTGCAAATAACCACAATGATCAACAGTTCTCGTAGCAATTTTAGCCGCAAGTATTTAAAACGTTACCACTTGAGGGTTTCTTTCTGTCTTAGATATATTTTAAAGTTACGTATGAAAAGGCAAAATGCTTTCAAGAAAAATTAATTATATTGCTTCCTGTTCTTCGTATTGCGTTATTAATTCAATTTCTTTTTAAGTTAGGCGAAAAAACTGTAACTGCAACTTACCTTATACCAAAAATTTAATATTTTGCCGTGAGCTGAATAATTTTTGCTGCCAGCATGTAAAAGCTTGTAGCATTTTTTCTACCAGCTTCCAAATCTTGTTTTTAACCCTGCTATGTACTCTCATGAACAGTAAATTTATAAAATTTGCAAAACCGCTAATAAAAAAAAAAAAAATCTTAGTCTTAAACATGTACTATTTTGCTGAATATGACTTAAATTTAGGCATTAAAGAAAATACTGATTCTAAATAAACAATTTCTTGAATCCTGACTAGTCAATTCAATAAACGCCAATTTCTGTAAATGTCACATTTTTGGTTAAAATAATTCACAGATCTAAGCAACTTATTTCTGTTGCACTTTAAACTCAATGGATCATATAGATTTTGGATATTTCTGTTTTGCATACTGAATTTTTGAAGAACAACTGTAAACAAATACAAGAGACTTCTCTATTTTGATTACTCAGATGATGATTTTTCTGATGTCTAAGACCAGGGTGCAAACTGAACATTTCCTATCGGGGGGACATTTGTAAGAAAACATTCTCTGGGGGGGGGGGACACTTGAAAAGAAAGCAAAGAAAAAGGTGGGAGGGTGTAAATGCTTCACTCACATGATATTAAATGACAAATGCAGTCGCCGACACATCTGGGAACTGCCTTATATTAAAGCAAAAGTCATAGATTGTTTGTTCTATGGAATCACAGATACACAAGCTACATACAATGTACCTGCATTGGAAGCCACCCTTGAGGGTTTTGAGCTTAGAAAAGAGAACAAATTTTAAGGCAGTCACTTTACAGTATACAGTATGGAACCTGTTATCCGGAATGGTTGGGACCCAGTAGCGGATCCAGGGGAGGGGCTAGGGGGCTTCAGCCCCCCCCAAAAGAGATTGCTCAAGGGTAACATTCTGTTTTATTATACACTTTAAATAGCTAAAATGATCATATTTTATTACTTAGCCCCTCCCAAAAGCCCAATACTTTGGTTTAGACTAAAATTTTGATTTATAGTACATTTTACTTGGGTGAAATAAGCTTTTTAAATAATTTAGACCCTCCCAAAAAACATTTCTGGATCCGCCACTGTTGGGACCGGGTGTATTCCGGATAACTGAATTTTCTGGATAACTGGTTGGGGATTAACATGACATCTACTGATTTGATTGGTAGCATAAATGTTACTCTCTATTTTTGGTTAGAATTAAACATTAATTGTTAATATACTAGAAAAATAATTTTAAAAACTCTAATATGATTAAGATAAATGATAATCATTTAGAGAGGAAGTAGTAAATATATGATAACTTCTTGAAAACTTAGTCACACACTAAAAAAATAAATAAAATACCTTACCAGATTGCTTGCTTTATAAATTCTAGCTGTAGTACTCAAAATAAAAAACAAAAACATAGGAAATATTTAAAAAAACTCATTTTTTGCTTTTCTTTCGGAAAAGTAGGAATTTAATCAATTGAAAATGATTCTGGATAACTGGTTTTCCGGATAACTGGTTTCTGGATAAGAGGTTCCATACTGTAGAAACAAACGATAACATACTACCTTCATTTTGACTTCAATCCCAAATATTCAATCACCAGTTTAAGATTTCTTCAGCAAGGGATAAATAGTATCCCTCTCGGGGATCCATTAATATTTCTCTACCCAAGAATATTACATTCTTCAGCCGGGGACGATACCTGGCATCCCCCCCCCTCCCTGTCAATTTGCACCCTGCCTTACACTCACAATACAGAGTTCTTTTTTTGTATATGAATCAGAGAATGTGCTTTGAGTTTCGCTTCACTGGCAAATGCTTTCTGACAAACAGAGCATATAAGGAGATTTTTGTCAACATGGACAAGAAGATGCTTATCCAAACACTTCTTACTATTATATTCTTTCTGACATAACTCACAGACAAACTTTTTTCCCTTGTGACTCAATCTATGATGATTTAAATCCTGCTTCGAAAGAATTTCCTTTTCTTCTGACATTTCAGACTCATATGAAAAGGATTTTTCATCTTCTTCATGTGTCTCCGGTTGAGCTTTATTATTAGAAAATGCTGTCTGAAATTCAGAACATGGGAAAGTATGAACACGGAAGTGCTTATCTAAATTCTGTTTACTGGTATATTCTTTCCGACATAATTCACACACAAACTTTCTTCCTTTGTGAGTAAGAATATGGCGGTTTAAATTCTGCTTTAACGGAAACTTCTTCGGACAAAAGTCACAGGCATAGGGTTTTTCAGTACTATGAATGCGAGAATGCTCGTTCAATTTCGACTGGCTGATGAATGCTCTCCCGCAAACAGGGCACTCGAAGGGTTTTTCACCAGTATGCACGAGAATATGCTGCTCCAAGTTTTGTTTGCTGGCATACACTTTCTTGCAGATCTCGCAGACAAACCTCTTCCCATCCGAATGCGAAAAAAGATGCCGAGTCAGATTATGCTTCAGGGGGAAAGACTTTTGACACAATCCACAAACAAACGGCCTCTCACTCATGTGGAAAGCAAAGTGCACTTTTAGCTTGGATTCGAAAGCGAACGCTTTCCCGCAAGCGGGGCATTCGAACGGTTTTTCGCCAGTGTGACTCAGGCGATGCTGTTTCATATTTTGTCTAGTGGAATACGGCTTTCGGCATATATCACACTCGAACGATTTCACTCCTGCATGAGATCGAAGATGTTGATAAAGAGCTGGTTTAGAAGGAATCATCTTTCCACAGATGTCGCACGTGAAAAGTTTTTCAAGTGAATCAGAGTGATGCTCACTCAAGTATTCTTCTGTAGCAGCCATTGTGGTTACACATAAAATATTTAAATGGTTAATGAATCACTTTTAAAATCCACTTGCAAAAAGTTGCCAATTTAATTTAGATCTAAAAAAAAAATCTATTCAAAGCATATGCACAAAGATGTAATTAAGTAAAAAAAGTCATTTCTTTTTTACTTTCTTCATAAATGGCAATTATTTTTCATGAAAAAATGTATTCAATCAAAACTACAGCTTTAAAAAATTAGTACTTCTTCGAAGCACTGGTAGTGCTGCAAGCTATTTGTTGATGATGATACAGATAGTTTTCTAAATTGACTCTACTGTTAACCATTTTAGCACATAAATAATATGGTAATTTTATATGTGCTTCACTGCTCTATCTCAAATATTAATAAACTATCCAATTGATGCTAAGTTTTAACATTTATACAGTATTATTATTATTATTACAGGTGATTCTTCAAATTTTTTGCAGTATCATAGCTCACATCTCAGCAAGATTTCAAACAGAAAAAATAGCATACTGAATAAATAGATCAGACATCAGATAATTTCCACCTGCAAAGATTAAAATATCCATAACTTCATCTTGTATTAACTTGCATTGTAACACTTATCATGCATAAAATATGAGAGAAAAGAATAATAGAGAAAAAAAATCCTTTTTAACATTAAATTCTTAAACACTTGACATCTTCATCTTAAATGATAATAAAGATGATACAACTTCCTTCATATAAATGGAGTCTTCCATTACTTTTGAATCACCCGAATGCTTATAATAAAAATGCATAAACATTAATCCCATTTATTTATCTTTATTTGATGATAAATTTTATAAATCACTTTATTATTTAAAATTATTTTTGATCTCATCTCTCTGTTCATAATGTTGATAGCATTCTAAATATTCTCTTCAAATTTTATTCTTATACCTTACTTTCTTTTAAATGGCATCACTCAGTTTAAAATTGGTGAAACAATTTCCCAAGCTTCTCTTAATTTCTTTCATAATATGATCAATGATAAAATATTCTTTCATCTAATAGATGACAATTGCTTTATGATATACAAGGATTGACAAAAGTTGTAAAATCTTCGGAGTTAGCAAAAATTTTTAGGAGCCACATATGTATTCAATTATATTAATGGGGGTAAAAAAGGGTTGGTCACTAAGGGATACTTTTTAGTCACTTGGGGACCGTGTTTTTTCTAACCCTGATGACAGGCCCTGCTGCAATTTTCCGTTTAGAAAACGGAGAATTGTACATTAAAAAAGCACAATATATACATAATATAACAAATCAACAATTGTGTCAATGAAATTCATATAATTATGTTTATTAATATTAAATTTTATTAATGAAGATATTGAGTTTAGTAAACATCTATTACAACATTTATAAAATCTACATGCAACATAAATGATTTCACATTTTATTATAAAGTTAACAGAAAATTATTGATTTATTTTACGATGTTATCTTCTATGGCATCGAAATTTAACAAGTTTCCCCCCTCCCAACAGCATTAGTTATGATAAACTGTGCAGATGCAACTTAAACCTTTGATTTCTTAAACCGAAACTTTTACCAAAAGTTCTAAACTTATTGCAATCAACCTTTTAAATTTAATGCACATGGAACTGGACCAAGGTAAATGAGTTTCCTTTTTTCATTGAACAGTTGATTTATAATCATGGGCCCTGGTCCTGGTTGACAAACACTGAAAATATTGAGCAGTGAAGTAGATGTATGAATTTCAGTATTTTTAAACATTACGGAACTGACTTGTAAAAGGAATGCAAATATAAAAATCTAAGCAATAACTTATAAAAACTTAAGTATATAATAGAATATTTATACAATAAGGTACATAAAAAAGACAAAAATAATACGGAAAACATCTAATGTAAAATTATTGCACATCAAAATCTACTTATATATTTTTACAAATGCCACTTTTAAAATTGTCCAGAAAAAGATTACGATTCTTGATACAGAAATAATTTGTAGCAAAAGAACCAGAAAATACAATAGATTGTGATTAAAAGGATTTTAATAATTAACTTTGAAAATTGTTATGCAAATTCTCTAATTCTTTATCCTTAAGAAAGATGCTCAGACATCACAAGTTTCAAAGTCAAAAAGCGTGAAATTTCTTATGTACATATTTTTACAAGAAAACTTACACACAATAAATATAGACATTTTTCCTCTCTTTAAATTCCATGTGTGTTCATACAAACTTCACAGTATAACATTAGTTAAGTTGCATAACATAAACAAATTCAATTTGAAAAAAATTCCATCCCCAAAAATATAAAACATTCATCAGAAACCTAAAAATTAAGATATCTTCTATAACACTAAAATTTGAAATAATATCTAATTTCTTAACAAAAATGCTTTTATTAATCTCAAACAGCTTCAAAATTTCTAGCATATTAGGCAAGTTGGAGTGTTTAGGCTGATTAATTTTATTTTTTACCAACTATGCGAAAAATTCCAAAGCTGGGAATCGAACCCAGGACTGCCGCATAACGTGCGGGTGCTCTACCACTGAGCTACTCTGGGACGATTCCCAGATGAAATTTCTCGCATTAGAACCGTTGGCATTTATCATCTTCCTCTGCAAACCCCAGATGGAACAGATGTAACAATTAAATCGCGACAACTCTGTTTCGCCGAGGAAATTATACATATTTTAGAAAGTGATTCTATCAACCTTTCAAGTTATTAGGCAAGTTGGAGTTAGCAAAAATAATTTGTCTTGATTTAATAGTTTCATCTGTTCCATCTGTGGTTTGCAGAGGAAGATGATAAATGCCAACAGTTCTAATGCGAGAAATTTTATCTGGGAATCGTCCCAGAGTAGCTCAGTGGTAGAGCACCAGCACGTTATGCGGCAGTCCTGGGTTCGATTTCCCAGCTCTGGAATTTTTCGCATAGTTGGTAAAAAATAAATTTAATCAGCCTAAACACTCCAACTTGCCTAATAACTTGAAAGGTTGATAGAATCACTTTCTAAAATATGAATTTCTAGCATATTTCTAGATACGCATAGCATAATAAACATTCATTTATGCATTTGAAATCTTCAGATACATTATTTCAAATCAAATGCACTTAGATTGTTGATCCTGAAGGAACAGGCAGTGATCTAGTACACGTGATCAATGGAAAGTGAAGAAAGCTTTTATTTCATTAGGCAAGTTGGAGTGTACAGGCTGATTAATTTTATTTTTTACCAACTATGCGAAAAATTCCAGAGCTGGGAATCGAACCCAGGACTGCCGCATAACGTGCGGGTGCTCTACCACTGAGCTACTCTGGGACGATTCCCAGATGAAATTTCTCGCATTAGAAACGTTAGCATTTATCATCTTCCTCTGCAAACCCCATATGGAACAGATGTAACAATTAAATCGCGACAACTCTGTTTCGCCGAGGAAATTATACATATTTTAGAAAGTGATTCTATCAACCTTTCAAGTTATTAGGCAAGTTGGAGTTAGCAAAAATAATTTGTCTTGATTTAATAGTTTCATCTGTTCCATCTGTGGTTTGCAGAGGAAGATGATAAATGCCAACAGTTCTAATGCGAGAAATTTTATCTGGGAATCGTCCCAGAGTAGCTCAGTGGTAGAGCACCAGCACGTTATGCGGCAGTCCTGGGTTCGATTCCCAGCTCTGGAATTTTTCGCATAGTTGGTAAAAAATAAAATTAATCAGCCTGTACACTCCAACTTGCCTAATGAAATAAAAGCTTTCTTCACTTTCCATTGATCACGTGTACTAGATCACTGCCTGTTCCTTCAGGATCAACAATCTAAGTGCATTTGATTTGAAATAATGTATCTGAAGATTTCAAATGCATAAATGAATGTTTATTATGCTATGCGTATCTAGAAATATGCTAGAAATTCATATTTTAGAAAGTGATTCTATCAACCTTTCAAGTTATTAGGCAAGTTGGAGTTAGCAAAAATAATTTGTCTTGATTTAATTGTTTCATCTGTTCCATCTGTGGTTTGCAGAGGAAGATGATAAATGCCAACAGTTCTAATGCAATAAATTTTATCTGGGAATCGTCCCAGAGTAGCTCAGTGGTAGAGCACCAGCACGTTATGCGGCAGTCCTGGGTTCGATTCCCAGCTCTGGAATTTTTCGCATAGTTGGTAAAAAATAAAATTAATCAGCCTAAACACTCCAACTTGCCTAATAACTTGAAAGGTTGATAGAATCACTTTCTAAAATATGAATTTCTAGCATATTTCTAGATACGCATAGCATAATAAACATTCATTTATGCATTTGAATTCTTCAGATACATTATTTCAAATCAAATGCACTTAGACTGTTGATCCTGAAGGAACAGGCAGTGATCTAGTACACGTGATCAATGGAAAGTGAAGAAAGCTTTTATTTCATTAGGCAAGTTGGAGTGTACAGGCTGATTAATTTTATTTTTTACCAACTATGCGAAAAATTCCAGAGCTGGGAATCGAACCCAGGACTGCCGCATAACGTGCTGGTGCTCTACCACTGAGCTACTCTGGGACGATTCCCAGATAAAATTTCTTGCATTAGAACTGTTGGCATTTATCATCTTCCTCTGCAAACCACAGATAGAACAGATGAAACAATTAATTCGCGACAACTCCATTACGCCGCGGATATTATACATTTTTAGAAAGTGATTCCATCAACCTTTCAAGTTATTAGGCAAGTTGGAGTGTACAGGCTGATTAATTTTATTTTTTACCAACTATGCGAAAAATTCCAGAGCTGGGAATCGAACCCAGGACTGCTCCATAACGTGCGGGTGCTCTACCACTGAGCTACTCTGGGACGATTCCCAGATGAAATTTCTCGCATTAGAGCCGTTGTCATCTGGGAATCGTCCCAGAGTAGCTCAGTGGTAGAGCACCCGCACGTTATGCGGCAGTCCTGGGTTCGATTCCCAGCTCTGGAATTTTTCGCATAGTTGGTAAAAAATAAAATTAATCAGCCTGTACACTCCAACTTGCCTAATAACTTGAAAGGTTGATGGAATCACTTTCTAAAAATGCTTTTATTTCAGCTATAAATTTTTGGAAAATTCTGAGAAGAAGAAAAATCTATAGATCCAATATGATCAAAAAGCTGGATACTCAGGCCGAAATCTTAAAACTTAGCACATCTTATTTTGCAAGATGATTAAACCCCCCCAAAATGATTTTTTTTTTTAAATTAACAATAATAGCAGTCAGTAGTACAGCCAAGGGGAGGGCGAGTCAGACCCCACCCCACCCCCTGAAATGAGGGAGACAGACAAGCATGAAGGAAACTTATCCCTATTTTTAAAAATCTACTGATGTGTATTTATATATACTAGCTGCATGCCTGTTATTCCCACAGTAGGAAAAGAAAATTTGGTAAAATCATACAAGCCGGTGCGCACCCCATGTAAACATGGCAAAAGCTCCAGCAACTGTCGCCAACCATTTTGCACGATCAGCAAAGTCAAAGTATTTTAACACATTAAAATTGCACATATATTCCACTTACAAAAACATTAAAATAAAATACAACGTGCATATTTAACCAAAAGAACGACTGCAAATTCAGTAACAGGCAATTTAAAATGAGCAAACAGTGGACCGTTTTTAACTAAAAAAAATACAGTGGATTCAGCAACCTAGTTGTACAACTATGTAAACTATGCAACCAGTGGACCGTTTTTAACTAAAAAAAACCTCAGTGGATTCAGCAACCTAGTTGTACAGCTATGTAAACTATGCAACCAGTGGACCGTTTTTAACTAAAAAAACGGAAATAATACCATAAGCGGGTGTCAGTTGAGTTGGCGACCTTTTTTTGCCGCCAACATCTAACCTTGGCGACTTGTTTTTTGCGCCAAACAAAACAAACATACGTAGACACATATGGAAAAAAATAAACCCAAAACTACAATATACTTATCTAAACACATTAAAACATTAGTAGACATATTTCAAATGCAATTATAAACAAAATGTACATATAAACAAAGCATTAGCAATAGGCACGTTAAAAAATAAATAAACCATAACTTTCAAAACATTCAAAATGCTAAAATATGTTTCTGCACATAATTATACAGCAAAATTTCCCTTAAAATGTTAAAATAACAGTTTTAAATTAATAGAAAAACACTCAAATAAACCGACTACCTTCCTCCCCCCCCCACACACACATACATACAACTCCCCCAAACAATTCAAAAATACATATATTCAATCATATTTAACCTGAATAGTGCACGTGATTTCAAGAAATATATACTGCAAATATTTTCATAAAATGTTAAAAACACTTTTTATAAATAACGGAAAACCACTATAATAAACCGACTACTTCCTCCCCCTCGTGTTTTTTGCAATTTAATACCTTCAAAACACACAACATTTACACTATTAATCAGAATAGAATCAAATCTGATCACAAAAAACTCAAAAATCCTTACATATCCTATTCATATTTAACCTAAAAATTGTACGGGAATTCTGTAAATAGGAAGCAAACCCAGATAACAACAAAAAAAAAAAAATTAGCCATCCCTCTTAAAACCTTAAAAATTTTTATTTTTTCATCCCAATTCACAAAAAATAACATAACATACTAAAAACCTTACATACTTATGAAAACATAAGACCATACATATTCTCAACTATACACCGCTGTACCGTAAAGCAAGGAATAAACATTTAAATAAATAAAAGCACCACATACCTTTAATTTTACTCATGAACAACGTGCGTTCATCACAAAAGAAAGCCATCACAAGCATTCAAATAAGCATAACAACTATACCTCAACACACGCTATATACATATATTCTTCACAACTCGCAACAAACATTTTCAAATTTTTGTCGAAATTCACTTGATAAAATAATAAACAACTCAGCGCATAAAGCAACTGATTTCATTACAGCTCTACACAAATTATCTACATTTATTATAAAACCAAGCAAACATTCCACTTTTCAAAAAAAAAAAAAACCATTATAAAATACAAAACTTCAGCAGATGAGACGACTTCCATTCCCGGCGAATTCAAGTTCAGTTATTTTGCCAGTTAAACTCCTTGAAATTCGTTCAACCAATCACATAATTCCTTCGAACAGCATAGTTTCTCATGACATCATAAAACAACACAACTCCGGAAGGGTTGCCATATAGCTAATCTCGATTGGCAACACTGCCAGGATTATTTACTAGATATAGTAAGCTTTGGCAATGCATCTCCCTTAGCGATGGACACCCGCTTACGGTATTATCCCCCAAAAAATCTAAGTGGATTCAGCAACCTAGTTGTACAGCTATGTAAACTATGCAACCAGTGGACCGTTTTTAACTAAAAAAAACCTAAGTGGATTCAACAACCTAGTTGTACAGCTATGTAAACTATGCAACCAGTGGACCATTTTTAACTAAAAAAACAACAGTGAACTAAGCAACCTAGTTGCACAGCTATTGTAAACTGGGCAAACACTGGTCCGTTATCAACTCAAAAAAACATCGGTGGATTAAACAACCTAGTTGTACACCTCTTATAAAGTCAGTATGATTAGAATAGCATGTAAGTAGCACTTACGAAAACATAAACACATCGAATATCAATTTAAAATTCACATTAAAAACCTTAAACATTGCAAAGATTCGTTAAAAAAGAGCACTTACCTTCTATTTTTTTTTTTAAATAACCGCTCAGAAATGTCCCCAACACCCACCGGCTTATAACGTAACACCAGCATGCTTTCTTTTATTTAGCTTTATATTCACACCCTATTTCTTATAAACACACACAAATTCTTTTATTTAGCTTTATATTCACACTATATTTCTAACAAACACACACAAATTCTTTTCATATATTAACATAACACATTTCATTCCCTTCCATCAATAACAGAAACAATTTCAAATTCCCAAACCTGACGAAACACGTATTCTTTATGATTGCCAGTCACAACTACCACCGGTAGGTAACTTCACTTTGGCGGTGCATCGCTCACTCTCACGTCAGATTGTTCGCCAATGATTTGTAAAAAAAAACATTGATATGTAAACAAAGCACCATATATGGAATATAGTCCAAAAATTTTCCTTGCATGGTAATTCGAATTAATTCCAGTGATGTGGAATATATTAAAAAGCAAAAAGTGTGCATCATGAATAATAGAGATGAGTTTGGGCTCATTTTTTGAAGCCCGAGCCCGAAGACTTTTAATCCAAGCCCGAGCAATATTAATTAGGTTGGAGCCCAAGCCCGAAATTTTAGCTAAAGATAAATAAAATTCAAAGAAGTAATTCTTTGATAGAATACAACAAATTTTTCCGTTTGTGCAAATTAAAGACAAATATAGTTGCAAATTTTTAATGCACTTTCTAATTCTTCATATGTATGTTTATGAATTAATGTCGGATCTCATGACTAACTAAGCAATATAAGCCGCTGTTCTGAAATACCCAAAGAGCTTCACGCACCATCTAGGCACCCACGACGCTTTTTTTTTATAACTACTTTTATTTTCCATATGAATCAAATTTTAAAAATTTGTTTCAAGGAGTATGTTCAATAAAATAGAAATTTTTCACGAGCCCGAACCCGAACGCAATTGTGAATTACAGAGCCCGTCTCATCTCTAATGAGCAGGGACGTACCCAGAAAAAAATTTCGGAGGGGGTCCAAACGGTGAAAAAGGCAGAATTTTTCACAAAAAGACGTCACCATTCTTATTTTGTCAACAAAAACTGAAATTTCGGGGGGGGGGGTTCCGGACCCCCTGGACCAGCCCCCTGGGTACGCCCTTGCTAATGAGTACTAACCTGGCATCATTGCAATATAATGACTCTAAAAACTATGTCAGTGTCATTCGCGATCAAAAAAGTGAAAAGCTTAACGGTTTGCAGAGAACTCCTAACTTTCAAAATGTCTTATTTCTACATCATATCATACTGTTTTTTAGGTTCAAGTTGCAGCATTAAATATCTCAGACACTACATGAAATGGACTACCGTTTACTTTAAAATAACTGTGCACCTGCTCTTCATATGAGAAGAAGGGAATATTTTACTAAAATAATATCTGCAGGTGATAAAACAGAATTTCATTTTTAAAAAGTTTAAGTAATCTCCTCTGTTGAAACTACTGTGGGATATAGTAACGCATATTAGAATTACTCCTTAATACAAATACTTAATAATAATGTCAAATAATAATAGTTTTAAATATGTTGATGTAATTTGCCATTTTTTACTTTAAAAAGAAAAGAATTTCTGATAATTTTCTAGGCAACCTTTAGAGATTTTCCAGGTTTTTAGACAAAATTTGCAATACTTCTCGACTTTTCCCACCATGACTTTTTTACTATCATAATTAAATTGCCTGTCTTTTTCAGGGGACTATATTCCGTATCCGGTGCTTTGTTTACATATCATGTTTGTGTTTACGTTTCACTGGTGAACGATCTGGCGCCTGGGTGGGCGATGCACTGCCGAAGTGAAGTTACCTGCTGGTGGGATTTTTGACTGGCAACCATAAAAAAACGTGTACATCACATTGTCAGTTTGGGAATTTGAAACTGTTTCATGTTATGGATGGAAGGGGATGAAATGTGTTATGTTATTGTATGAAAAGAAAGTGTGGGTGTGTTTGTTAGGAATAGGGTGTGAATATAAAGCTAAATAAAAGAAAGATGTTAGTTTTACGTTATCAGCCGGTGTGTGTGTTTGTAAGAAGTGCAGTGTCAATATAAAAGTAAATAAAAGAAAGCATGGTGTTATGTTATAAGCCGGTCAGCCGGCGGGTGTTAGGGACATTTCTGAGTGGTTAATTAAAAAAATAAAGGTAAGTGTTTTTTTTTTATGAATCTTTGCAATGCTTAAGGTTTTTAATGTGAATTTTAAATTGATATTTGATGTTTTTATGTTGTCGTAAGTGCTATTCTAACCAAACTGACTTTATACGAGGTGTACAACTAGGTTGTTTAATCCACCGATGTTTTTTGAGTTGAAAACGGGCCAGTGTTTGCCTAGTTTACATTAGCTGTACAACTAGGTTGCTTAATCCACTGTAGTTTTTTTAGTTAAAAACGGTCCACTTTTTTCTCATTTTAAATTGCTTGTTACTGAATTTGCTGACGTTTTTTAGCTTAAATATGGACGGTGTATTTTGTTTTAATGTTTTTGTTAGTGGAATATATGTGCAATTTTAATATGTTAAAATACTTTGACTTTGCTGATCGTGCAAAATGGTTCGCGACAGTTGCTGGAGCTTGGCAACCGCCAAGCTCCAGCGACTGTCACCGTGTTTACATGGGGTGCGCACTGGCTTGTATGATTTTACCTTTTGGTACTTACGTATTATCCCGGCGGTCCGCCAAGACGAGCGATTTTTTGCCGATATAAATGCCGGGAACATGAAATTATTAGTGGTTTTGAATACGATTGGCAACAGTTTGGCAACTCTGACGAAAAAACAATTTGGCGGGAATGACCGCCGGGATAATACTATGTACCTACCTTTTCAGGTTTTCTGTATTTTCTCTGGCTAGTGCAACCCTTATAAGCAATTTTGGTTCCCCATCAGCACAATTCATAATTCTCAGGAATGAAGGGTTCAAAAATTCGCCATCTTTTTCGATTGCAAACTACACAGGTATATTAGCAAAGTTTGAGATTAAACATGTTCAAACGATTAATTAGGCTTAACATAATGAGGAGGGAAACATTAATAATCAAGAGTATGAGAGCCAAAGTTTAACATAATGCTGAGTTCATTTGTAATACGAAAGAAAAATACCTGTAAAAAATTCTTTGATAAATCGCATCCTGTTTTGTAGATTTTGAGTGAGATCTACTACAAACGCCTCAGTTTTATCTGAAACAGTAATAATAACAAACCGCGTTACTCAATATGAAAAAAAAAAATGCGATCTACAATATAATTTGAATATAGTTACAAAATTGACAGCAAGATGTCGAAATACTTTCACGTAAAAAAACCGCTGAAAAACAAAACAGTAAATTCAACATTTAATTTGGACATTTAATCAGCAATGCATGTAAAACGATAGAGACTGTTTTGATTGGTCCAAGATTATATAATTGTACGCTTGCGCAGCTAAACTGAAACTGGAACTGGAACAGCCGATGATCACGGAATCTTTGTAAACGAACCATGGCTCACAGCGATTGCCTGATCATTTTGCAGAATACAACAAAAACATTTGAATGGAACAAAATATTAAACTCAAATTATAGAAAACAATTAGTATTTAATATTATTCGTCAGTTCGAAATCTCACAAAAAATTTGTTTTGGTGTTGCTATACCGCAAAAAATATTTCATTTTAAAAAGTTGGCAACGTCAAAATAGGCCTTTAAATAATTTTTATTTATACTTTCGGAAAAGGGGCGATTCTCTCTTAATTTGTACAAGATGATTCGATTTATACTCATTCAAAATAGAGCTGGTAAAACTCGTTTGGCCAAATGGTATATGAATTTCGACGATGATGAAAAGCAAAAGCTTATTGAAGAAGTACATGCTGTTGTAACAGTCAGAGATGCGAAGCATACGAATTTTGTCGAGTTTCGGAACTTCAAAATAGTGTATAGACGGTATGCGGGTCTATACTTTTGTATTTGCGTGGATGTGGGCGATAACAACCTTGCCTATTTGGAAGCCATCCACAATTTCGTGGAAGTTTTGAATGAGTACTTTCATAATGTTTGCGAATTAGATTTGGTGTTCAATTTTTACAAGGTATACAGCGTCGTCGATGAAATGTTTTTGGCTGGCGAGATACGAGAAACCAGCCAAACTAAAGTCTTAAAACAGCTCTTGATGTATAATTCTCTAGAATAACATTCCACTGGTAAAGTAAAAGATGTTCATATTTAAAAGGTGTATCAGAGTTACATATATAGAAAAGTACTTTCTTGCATTTCATTATCCATGGATGTTGTATTTAATATAAAAATCCTTCATGTTTGTAAGTGGTTTTGAATTTTGTGGTTTACGAAGAGCATTACAAACTAAATTTCAACTTGTTTGACAAATTGTTCTTGTATATTTTTACTGTATAAAGTAGTAGTTTTGTTATTTGGCCTGATTTGTTTTAATAGCAGTAAAAAAAGTAAAAATTCATTCCTTGTAGGCCATCATTGTAAACTATATCCATGAAATGTAATTGTTATGTCTATAAATATATGAAATAATTACTTGAATACTGTGTATAGTTCATTTGAGTCTTAAATGAATAGCCATATTTTTAACTGATATAGATTTAATTTTCATTTGTCAAATTGAAATATATCCCAGGGATTGTACTGATTTTTTGTCCAACTTACTGGACATACTATGCAATATTAGTGTTATTGACAGTGGGTACTGCAGATTATTTTAAAGCTTGCTGAAGTTGAAGAAATATAAGGCGATAGCCTAAATTGGTTTACAGCAGCCACCAAAATTCAATCACCAAGTAATTAAGATATATTTCCAAAATAGTGATTTGGATATTTCACAAAAAATATTTGCAGTTCGAAAGCATAGCTGCTGTCTTTGCATAATCCTAATGTCACTAAGCGAATTCAGTGGCCACATAACTCAAGTACCATATTTTTTATCCAAAATTTAAATAACCTATAAACAGAAATAAATTGTCAAACTTGTATATTATTCTGTCGGGCATTTTTTATCACTATTGTTTTGGTATAACAATACCTTGACCTACATGACTTTCAAATCTCATCGATTCTTCTTTACTTTAAAAAATAACTTCACTTTATGATTTTAATAACATAATTTGATATATGTATTATGTATTATTCAAGATTTTATTGAACATTGTTTTCTTTAGTTTCCACACAATTAAAAATAATTTATATGTACACACTCAATATGTATAATATATTATCACTCAATCCAACCTATTGCTAAGTTGAAAGGTAATCTAAGATTATTAAAGCTACAGAGTGGTAATATTAGGATTACACAAAGATTGCAGCTATGCTTTGGGGGCCGCAACCATTGGTTCCTAACTGGTGGTTTGCTAATACAGTAAAACCTGTGTTGAACGACCCCCTTATTTAACGACCACCTGGTCTTGTAGACCATGTCTTAGCAGTCCCGAGTACCATATAATTATAAATAATGATTTATTTTCCTTATTGAACGACCACCTGCCTGACACGACCAATGACCGCTATGTATAAGAAACAAATTTATTTAAAATCCTATTTTGACGACCGCGAATTCTTTTAAAAAAAAATCTTATTTTCCCATATTTGAGTAGGTTCGTTGTTCGGATGATCAGCAATCACGCGGTATGATGAAAACGAAAGTTGACACTTGTTTGGTTGAGTTGTAACATTCTGGGAGGATATATATTGAAAATAGAATTTTATGCATTTAGACATTACAGTGAATCGTTCAGCACAATTTCTCCTTTTACAACATTTCTTTGAAAAATAATTCCATCACAAAATGTGTGCACCGTAGGAAAATACTACACCGAGAATGACGTCATTGTTTCAACCAATGAGCAATGCCGATACTGGCGAGATCTAAGCATGAAAAATTCAACACAGAGCCTGTGTTTATGTTTACAATGTGATTTTTTCTCAGAAACGAAATTACGATAGCTATCGCAAGGAATGTTATTTCATATTATCTGCTTTCTTCGTTTTTTATTTTCATTTTTAATAACAATGGAAACCACTAAACTTTCTCGAATATTCCTGACATTGAAAGAAAAAATTATGGTTATCAGTTTAAATAAGTCAGGAATGAGAGCACGGTCACTTTCGACTTAAAATTTTGTCAAAATGTATCGTATTACCTGAATTCAAAGACCGACCCTCCTTAAAGACCACATTTTCTTGGTCCCAGTGGTGGTCTTTAAAAACAGGTTTCACTGTACCCAGAGTTTCATGAAAATAATATACTAGTACACAAGGGAGTTGGGAGATTTCTTTTAGACTTTAGAAGGGGGGGGGGAAGGGAAAAGGGGACTATATTCCGTATACGGTGCCTTGTTTACATGTCAATGGTTTGTTTACAAATCATTGGCGAACAATCTGACGCGAGAGTGAGCGATGCACCGCCAACTGCCGGTGGTAGTTGTGACTGGCAACCATAAAGAATACGTGTTTCGTCAGGTTTGGGAATTTGAAATTGTTTGCGTTATTGATGGAAGGGAATGAAATGTGTTATGTTAATATAAGAAAAGAATTTGTGGGTGTTTGTTAGAAATATAGTACGTTATAAGCCGGTGGGTGTTGGGGACATTTCTGAGCGGTTATTTACCAAAAAAATAGAGGTAAGTGTTCTTTTTTAACGAATCTTTCGATGTTTAAGGTTTTTAATGTGAATTTTAAATTGATATTTGAAGTGTTTATGTTTTCGTAAGTGCTATTTACGTGCTATTCTAATCATACTGACTTTATAAGAGGTGTACAACTAGGTTGTTTAATCCACCGATGTTTTTTTGAGTTGAAAACGGGCCAGTGTTTGCCCAGTTTACATTAGCTGTACAACTAGGTTGCTTAGTTCACTGTTGTTGTTTTTTTTTAGTTAAAAACGGTCCACTGGTTGCGTAGTTTACATAGCTGTACAACTAGGTTGCTGAATCCACTGAGGTTTTTTTAGTTAAAAACGGGCCACTGGTTGCCTAGTTTAGATAGCTGTACAGCTAGGTTGCTGAATCCACTGAGGTTTTTTTAGTTAAAAACGGGCCACTGGTTGCCTAGTTTAGATAGCTGTACAGCTAGGTTGCTGAATCCACTGAGGTTTTTTTAGTTAA
Organism: Cheiracanthium punctorium; assembly: GCA_038373885.1. NCBI lineage: Eukaryota > Metazoa > Arthropoda > Arachnida > Araneae > Cheiracanthiidae > Cheiracanthium > Cheiracanthium punctorium. Next base: position 311,614 of record JAWZYV010011794.1, on the reverse strand, counting down.
AAACGGGCCACTGGTTGCCTAGTTTAGATAGCTGTACAGCTAGGTTGCTGAATCCACTGAGGTTTTTTTAGTTAAAAACGGACCACTGGTTGCCTAGTTTAGATAGCTGTACAACTAGGTTGCTGAATCCACTGAGGTTTTTTTAGTTAAAAACAGACCACTGGTTGCCTAGTTTAGATAGCTGTACAACTAGGTTGCTGAATCCACTGGGGTTTTTTTAGTTAAAAACGGACCACTGGTTGCCTAGAATGACTAGTAAACATGGCGACAGTCGCTGGAGCTTGGCGGTCGCCAAGCTCCAGCGACTGTCGCCATGTTTACATGGGGTGGGCACCGGCTTGTATGATTTTACCGGAAAAGGTTTGGAACCAGTGCAGGGTTTCTACAGACCTGGAAAGTCAGTAAAATGAGTTTTGGTCAGGGATTTGGGGAAAAGTCAGGGAAATTTGAAGAAAGGTCGAAATGCAAGAATATTTGAATTTTGCGAAGAAATCAAGAAAATACTTCCTGTTTGAACCTAATTGTAGAAATTGTTTTATTTTTATTTTCTTATTTAACCTTATAAATAATTTTAAAATGTGTCCTTTATTAACATATCTTGTTCAGTTGAAATATTCTTAATTTTATCCTAAATTATTATCAAACATGGTTTCAGTTAGAATCCAGTGATGTCAAATAATATTTTTGTGTATATTGATTTTATTATTATTTGTAAAAAAGGGGCAGAAAATATATAAAGTTATTAATTAAAGGATGTGATATTAAAAATAGAAACCCAAAATTCAGGCAAGCACGCTAGATAAAAAGTCAGGGAAGAGCATGATAGATGTCAGGGAAGCAAAAGCTGTGAAATCTGTAGAAACCCTGCAGTGGTGGATCTAGAAGAAAAATCTTGGAGGGGGCATAAAACTTTTTGCCTCCTTTTTCTTGCAAATTCATTTGAATTTGCAAAATAAACCAATCGGACTATATTCCGTATACGGTGCTTTGTTTACATATCAATGTTTTGTTTACAAATCATTAGCGAACAATCTGATGCGAGAGTGAGTGATGCACCGCCAACTGCCGGTGGTAGTTCTGACTGGCAACCATAAAGAATGCGTGTTTCGTCAGGTTTGGGAATTTGAAATTGTTTGCGTTATTGATGGAAGGGAATGAAATGTGTTATGTTAATATAAGAAAAGAATTTGTGGGTGTTTGTTAGAAATATAGTACGTTATAAGCCGGTGGGTGTTGGGGACATTTCTGAGCGGTTATTTACCAAAAAAATAGAGGTAAGTGTTCTTTTTTAACGAATCTTTCGATGTTTAAGGTTTTTAATGTGAATTTTAAACTGATATTTGAAGTGTTTGTTTTCGTAAGTGCTATTTACGTGCTATTCTAATCATACTGATTTTATAAGAGGTGTACAACTAGGTTGTTTAATCCACCGATGTTTTTTTGAGTTGAAAACGGGCCAGTGTTTGCCCAATTTACATTAGCTGTACAACTAGGTTGCTTAGTTCACTGTTGTTGTTTTTTTTAGTTAAAAACGGTCCACTGGTTGCGTAGTTTACATAGCTGTACAACTAGGTTGCTGAATCCACTGAGGTTTTTTTAGTTAAAAACGGGCCACTGGTTGCCTAGTTTAGATAGCTGTACAGCTAGGTTGCTGAATCCACTGAGGTTTTTTTAGTTAAAAACGGGCCACTGGTTGCCTAGTTTAGATAGCTGTACAGCTAGGTTGCTGAATCCACTGAGGTTTTTTTAGTTAAAAACGGGCCACTGGTTGCCTAGTTTAGATAGCTGTACAGCTAGGTTGCTGAATCCACTGAGGTTTTTTTAGTTAAAAACGGACCACTGGTTGCCTAGTTTAGATAGCTGTACAACTAGGTTGCTGAATCCACTGAGGTTTTTTTAGTTAAAAACAGACCACTGGTTGCCTAGTTTAGATAGCTGTACAACTAGGTTGCTGAATCCACTGGGGTTTTTTTAGTTAAAAACGGACCACTGGTTGCTCATTTTTAGTGGAATATATGTGCAATTTTAATGTGCTGATAGTGGAAAATGGTTGGCGACAGTCGCTGGAGCTTGGCGGCCGCCAAGCTCCAGCGACTGTCGCCATGTTTACATGGGGTGCGCACCGGCTTGTATGATTTTACCAACCAATCTTCTAGTGTGAATTTAGTTCACCTGAGGGCACATGTACCCCATGGTCTGCCAATTTAGGGTACCACTGGTCTATAGAAATACAAAAGTTTTTACAAGATTTTGCCATCTTGTTGATTGAATTGCAATTTCTGTTTTTACTAACCCAGTTTCTTTTTATGGAACAGCTATTTATTTCTTCATAAATCAGAATCAAAAGCAGATTTCCATACTTAAAAGTTTAAATACCAGGAATATGTCCACCACATAGCTGCCAACCTTCCAAGAAAAAAATAAGGAACACAGCACGTGCTGGTAAAATCAGAAATAAGGAACACAGTGTGCTAATCATACATGAAATGTATGATTAAATATACAATTAAAGATCTTACATTAACAAAATTAAATTACCATGTGTAGAGAGATGATGTGCATATAGTATAATCATTAATTTATAAAAATAAAATATACTTAACTTAGCTCGATTTCTACAATAGACTTGAATGTTTAATGCAATAAATACTTGAAAGAATAATAAGATAAATATCATTCAATTAAATTTATTAACTTGTCTACAAGGATAAATGCTTTACCAAAAGCTAAATATGTACAGGATTTTCCTTTTTTCTTTTAATTTTTAAAAATCTCTACACAGAAGCTGAAAAATGGAACATTTTGGCTTAAAAACGGATTTACGGAACAAAGCTCAAAAAACGGAACACTTGGCAGCTATGCCACCAGCATATGTTTGAGATTAACTTTCTTCCAGTAAATTGATTATATCAAATATACTAAGTGGGGATTATATCCTTCACATTATCATCTATGAACATCCATAACACTTTTCCTAACGTTGGTAACTTCCATAAAATCAAATGCACTTTAAATATATATATTTTTTAAAAGTGTTTTATGCATATTCATCATCCAACTGTGAATCGGTCCATAATCTATTAAGAGACAGTAATCATAATCAATATCAGATCATGCAGAGATATTTTTAACGCCTGCATCAAACCTCTTTCACTCATTAAAGATCAAAAATACTCCTTAAAATTTTAATTATACATATTTTTATGCTGTTCACTTCCAATAAAATTTGATATATATATATATTTGTTTATATTGAGAAGCATGTCTCAAAAATTACAAGCATTATATGCCGCATTGCATATGAGAGGAGAGGTCTATAAATGTGTATGTCTGCAGAAATGTTTACTCTTTTAGTTTCAATTATGCTATTCATTTGTGGTAAATATATAAAAGGAGAAGGAAAGAATTTTAATACTTAACAAATGCTATATAAATATGATATTTTAAACATTAAACTACATATTTTTTACTAATTAGCATTAGTTTAGTTTTTTTCCCCATTGGCAAATTTAAGCCTATTTTTATTTTATTTTCTTTAAACCTCTAATTTTACTCCTCTAATATTGAATTCACTCCTCCAAAATAAATCAAGAACTATATTCACTAGTTGAAAAAATTCCCAGTAATATCTCTAAGATCAATCGATTACTTATAGCTGGGTAATCGTTTGTCTGGTCTTTAAACTTATACATTGGTAATGTCTGGGTCATTCCATTTCAAATCAACCAGGCCATGTCACCCACCGTCTCGGATTTCTTTGAAAATTTTTATAAATGTAGCCATTAGTGTTCTAACTAACAATATAAAATTTTACTTCAATATCTCTAATACTTTTTAAGATAAAAATTATTAAAATAATGGGAAAGTGGCCATAAATGGCGTTTTTGCATACACTTATTTTAGTGGTGCTTTTTCAGATGAAAAATCATAACTTTCTTTATTTTCAATATATTAAATTGAAATTTATACCAAAATGTTCACAAAAGTTTGAAGATTATAGAAAAAATTAATTTGATAGTCCTGTTTAAAACTGGAACCCCCCAAAAATTCATAAACTTTGTTTTTTTTTAAAAAAAATTCATAAAAACAATAATTTTGCAAAAGCTGTTTCAGAAAAAGGCGTAGCTCTTAACAAAGCAAACTACTTTTTTACTTACATGTAAATGCATAAAGTAAGATAATTTAAAATAAAAACGGTGATAATTTGAGTCCTAATAGGTTAATTTAATTAAAAACCAAATATTTTGATGATTTTTCTTAAAATGTTATGCTGCATGCAAATGTTATTATAAAATGATTTTTTATTTATTTAATTTAAAAAGGTGCTTATTTTATTTAAAAGTTAATAATGAGTTAAAGTTATTTTACTTAAAATTTAATTTTTTTATTTTTAAAATATAAAACTTTTTAAACAAAATCTGAATATACATATAGTAAATATGTGTCAAAACTTGGAAGTTTTTCTTTCTTTCTTTCTTTTTTTTATTGTCAACTACAAGTTGAATTACACTCATTCTGACTTATTTTAGATCAGTAATATAACTGTTAATTTTATTTTTTTAATGTAGACAATGCTTTGTTTATAATGGGAATCTCCTCACCTGTCAGGTAAAAACTTGGTATTTATTTATACTTAATTGTGTGTCATAGGAAATCAAGTTAAAATAGTTTATTAATGTTTAAATCAGTATTTTTTTAATCAGTTCAAGCAAAAAGGAAAAAGAGAGAGTGTGTCAATAACAAATAATAAAAAAATGGGCGTTGGAGAGAAAAAGTGGAAACAGGCTTTTTTTTTTTTCCAGAAATGATGCAACTTTTTAAGTTATTTTTATGCAATTAAGTTATCCTAATTTAGAGATTCAAAGTTTTTAGAATGTCTCTTCAGAAATTGTACTATGCACTTTTAGGAACAGTTATTCTAACAGTAATGAAACATGCAGAAAAAAGAAATTTAGTTAAATTTATGTGCTGCATGGTTGGAAATTTTTCAAATTTAAATGTTGTCTTAGCCAATTCTGTATTTTTTTTGGGGGGGAGGGAGGGGTGTAAATTGCCTGAGGCATGAAGAAGGCATATCTGTATATTGTTTATATATAAAACTTTTTAAAACTGTTTTGTTTTTATCATAATTTTGTTTATTTTTACATCAGTTTAAAAGAACTAAGTACCCCCTTTTCAGTTAACAGGCTTTTTGACTGTAACTAGATCAGATCACATGTTTTCTGTTTGTTGTGTGGTAAGGAGCTGGTGTAATATGAGAAGATGCAGGGGGAGATACTGAGTAGTGTAAGATAGTAAAGGCCATTGCCCACACCCAGTGATTCCTGCGGCTACAATGTATTTGAATGAGGATATTTGGCCACGTCTTACATTGGGTGACACATATGCTGTCCTCTACTGAACAATAGATGGGGTGTGAAACCACAATATTATCCACGGTCTCCAATTACCTTTTGTTGAGAGTATCTCCTCTTTCTCTGCAGTGTGAAAAATTTATTGCTTACAAGTGATAATTGGCCAAGCAGCGAGTGGCTCCCTCTCGATGTGGAAAGCGGCCTTAAAGGGATGGGGTCCACTCCCTCTTCCAATGAGTCACCCTCTTGTTTGCAGGTGTGAATATCTCTTCCTTGGTCAGATGCTTTGAGAATTGGAATCAGTTTTGCCTTTCTTTGATTAAGTGAAGATGTTCTTTGAGTAATTTGGAATTGTTTTTGATGTTCTCTGGGATTGTTGAAACTATTTTAAAGAGTTAAACCAATAATCTAAAGCTAAATTATTCAGCTTGATAAATAAGCTCATTTTTGTTTATCTAATTGAAAGACTTTAAATTAGAATTTTTTTTGGGGGGTACTATTACTGAATATCAATTCCATTTAATATGGCAGCAGAACATTCCCAAACGTGCTGTAGTATTGGCTAAGAAAATGGAACTGAATGCCATAAAAGGACTTATACTCAAGTAGAAACTGTATCAAGTTCTGCATTATTAAGCCCTTCAGACTTGAACTTAACAAGTTTGAGAAGTAATGTACAATCTGAGCTTTTACTTAATATTTGTGAACATCACAAATTATTTTATTTGAATAAATTCGAAATACTTCAAACATCATGTTTTGACCCGTTTAAGTGCCATAAAAGAAAGAGGAAAAAAATGTTTGAGAACCATTAATTTTAATTTATCTGAGGTAATTAACAAATTGCCGAACTGTGAAAAATTGATTCCTGGATAAAAAATATGTAGTTTTTGTAGGAAGAACATAAACAAACTTATTTCTGAGATTGATGACAAAGTATCAACTGGCAGTGATACCAGTGACAAAGTATCTTCTGGCAGTGATGGAACTGTCACAAATTTCAAATTGTCAATTTCAAAACAAGAAGCTTTAGAAGATGTTAATGTATCATTACAAAACATAGGTGAATCTCAAGAAAAATATTTGTTTTTAACTGAAGTATTAATTTGTAGTTGACAATAAAAAAAGCTAGAAAAATTTTGACGCATGTTAACTATGTATTTCCGATTTTGTTTAAAAAATTTTTAATTTTAAAATAATTTAAATTTTAAGTAAAAAAACTCATTATTAACTTTTAATAAAATAAGTGCTTTTTAAAATTAAATAAATAAAAAATTATTTTATAATAACATTTGCATGCAGCATAACATTTTAAGAAAAATCATCAAAATATTTGGTTTTTAATTAAATTAACCTATTAGGACTCAAATAACCACCGTTTTTATTTTAAATTATCTTACTTTATGCATTTACATGTAAGTAAAAAAATAGTTTGCTTTGTTAAGAGCTACGCCTTTTTCTGAAACAGCTTTTGCAAAATTGTTTTTATGAAATTTTTTTGAAAAAAACAAAGTTTATGAATTTTTTTTTTGGGGGGGGGGGGGGGGTCCAGTTTTAAACAGGACTATCAAATTATTTTTTTCTATAATCTCCAAACCTTTGTGAACAGTTTGGTATCAATTTCAATTTAATATATTGAAAATAAAGTTATGATTTTTTATCTGAAAAAGTACCATTAAAATAAGTGTATGCAAAAATGCCATTTATGGCCACTTTCCCATTATTTTAATAATTTTTATCTTAAAAAATATTAGAGATATTGAAGTAAAATTTTATATTGTTAATTAGAACACTAATGGCTACATTTATAAAAATTTTCAAAGAAATCCGAAACAGTGGGTGATATTTTTGGAATTTACTAGTTGAATGAAATGGAATGACCCGTCTATAAATATGCTAGGTATTAAAATATGTATGAAAAAAATATTTCTGGCCATGTTTATGTAATTGCGTTTATATGGAACTGCAGTCGACTTTTTTTGCTTAATTTAATATTTCAAAAATTGATATTTTTAATTTTATAATAATCAGCATTTTTTAAATTTTGTTATGTCATGTTAGTATTTCAGTTATAGTTTATAATGAAGGAAAATCCCTAATTTTAATTTAGAAGATGATCCTGAAAAGATCTATTTATACAAAAATGAATGTTTGTGGGTGTGTATAACGTTAAAAAACTCCAAAACCGTTTGACCGATCACTATGAAATTTGGTACACCTAAGTCTTTTGTCCCGGAGAAAGTTTTATATGCTATTCATTTTCCTCTAGCTCATCGCTTGCTATGAAAATACCGTTTGACCTATCTTGACGAAAATTGGTGCATATGGATATTTGAACATGGAGAATATTTTTACACGATACGTTTTGCCATGAATTGCTGCTAGATGGCACTGTGGAACATTGATTTCTATTCCGTTCGACCACTTGCTATGAAAGTACCATTCAACCGATTTTGCTGAAAATTGGTACACACGGATATTTGAAGACGTAGAATATTTTTACACTATTCATTTTGCTGTAGCTTGCCACTAGATGGTGCTGCAGAATGCCGAATTCTATTTCGTCTAAGCGCTTGCTCTGAAAATACCGGTCAACCGGTTTTGATGACAATTGGTACACATGGATATATGAACATGGAGAATATTTTTACACTATCCGTTTTGTTATAACTTGCCGCAAGATGGCGCTGCAGGGCATCAACTTCTATACCGTTCGACCAATCACCATAAAAATTTTTATGCTTACACATTTGAGCACAGAGAATATATTCTAACTATTCATTTAGCTGTTACTCACTACTAGATGGCACTGCAGCACATTATTACTTTAACTTGCCATTAGATGGCAATGCAGCGCACCAACTTCATGACCGGACAGTTGAGCTCTATGAAAATTGATATAGATACAGTATTGTGGCAATTAATTGAGAAATGTCATTTTTTTTCGTTTTATCACTTGTAAACTTTGGAAGAAGTGCTCCAGATGTTCAAATGGCAGTTATTAGCAAAGCAGCAGGTATTTGTATGCACCTGCAACATAGAAGGTGTTCAAATTCCACTGCTAGGGGTTCCGAAGTGCCCAGTTGTAGTTTCTCACTTTTTGTGGGAGTTATTAGCGACATGGATATCAGCTCGGAAAAACGTGCAAAAGTGATTGCATTTAGAGAACACACTTCTAAGACGTACGAGGAGATAGGAAAAATATGTGGAGTGAGTATAGCAAGTGTCGGGAGGATCTGGAAACGGATTCAGGAAACAGAGAGTGCTGGAGAAAACCATTCTGGAAATTGCGGTCGAAAAAATGCACTACGGTTCGTGACGACAGATATTTACATTGAATGAGTGTTAAAAATCCTCGATTAACGAGTTTCGACCTGTCCCAGTCCATGGCGTCAGCTGGTGTTGATATTGCACCTTCAACAGTGCGATACAGGCTCTTAGAAAGAGGGCGGAGAGCACGTAGACCATACAAGAAGCAGTTTCTGACCCCTCGCATGAAGAGAAAATGGATGGAATAGGCACAAAAATACAAAAGGTGGACTGAGAAGGACTGGGAGAAGGTTCTCTTTTCTGACGAAACGCATTTTGTGGTTCAGGGATTTAGATCCATGTTCGTGAGAAGGAGGAAAGGAGAACCTCTCAATCAGCACCACAACAATCAAGCACCCAAGCATCCACCAAAAAAGATATTTTGGGGTAGTTTCAGTGTTTTGGGGACAGCTTCTCTTGTTTCCGTAGAGGAAATGATGAACAGTGCCAGATACAAAGTCATATTGATGCGAAAAGTGCTTCCAACCATGGCTAAACTGTGGCCGAACGGATATGGCGTTTTACAACAAGACTGTGCGTCATGTCACACTTCAAGGCAAATTAAAAATTTCTGCTCAACAAAAAAACGTACGGTAATGGATTGGCCCGGGAATTCACCTGACTTGAATCCCATAGAAAATTTGTGGGCTATTGTCAAAAAAAGGCTTTACAAGTTTGATTGTACGACGATGGACAAGCTAATTTCAGTCGTTATTGACATATGGTTCAGAGACCCTGAAATTAAAACTTTGTGATAATCTAGTCCAATCCATGCCGAAACGTGTCTGTGATGTTATGAAGTCTCGTGGAAGTCATATCAAGTATTAGTTTCAAATATATCCATAGAAAATTTGAATAAAGCTGAAATTTATTTAAAAAATAGAATTTCTCAATTAATTGCCACAATACTGTAGATACTTGAACACTGAGCATATTTTCGTGCTATCCATTTTGCTATAAATAGCTACTTCATTGTGCTGTAGCACATCAGTACTTTAACTCGCCAATAGATGGCGTTGGAACGTATCAACTTCTTTCTTTAATTCATCGCTTGATGGCACTGCAGCATATAAAGGCTGTTCAACTGATCGTTATGAAAACTGGTATAGATAGATATTCGAATACGGAGAATATTTTGGCGTTATCCATTTTGTTATAACTTACCACTAGATGTCACTTCAAACCAATAACTTCAGGACCGTTCAACTAATCACCATGGAAATTCGTAAACATAGATGTTTGAACGAAAAGATTTTTGCCGCATCCGTTCAGCTATAGCTCGCCTTCTGTACCGTTCAACCATTTGCTATGAAAATACCGTTCAGCTGATTTATGAAAATTGGTACACACAGATATTTGGGCACGGAGAATACTTTTATGCTATCTATTTTGCTATGACTTGCCTCTAGATGCCGATGCAGCATATCAACTTCAAAGCTGTTCGACCGATCACCTTAAAAATTGGTATACATACACATTTGAGCAGAGAGAATATTTTTTTAGTATTCATTTGGCTGTACTCACAACTTGATGACACTGCAGCCAGGGCCTGATTTCCAGGAGGGCATTCGGGACAAGCGCCTGGTCCCCCATCAAAAAGGGCTTCCAAATTGCTCTTTAAGTTTAAAAATTTGTAATTTTGACAAAGTTTACCAAAGAGGGTTCCCTAATGAAGCTTTTGCCCAGGGCCTCCCAACTCAGCAAATCTGCCCCTGACTGCAGCCGTAGAGTTTATTATTTTAACTCGACACTAGATAGCACTTCAGCAATCAACTTCTTGATCGTTCAACTAACCGCTATGAAAATTGGTTACATACACATTTGAACACGGAGAATAGTTTTGCATTATCCATTTTGCTTAACTCGCCCTTTGATGGCACTGAAGCCTGTGTATTATTTTAATTCACCACTAGATGGCGCTGCATCGTATCTTGACCGTAAAACTGTTTGCTATGAAAATTGGTACACATAGATATTTGAACATGAAAATATTCTGATGCTATCCATTTTGCAAAAACTTCGACAGTTGATGGCGCTGCGCCGAATCATCTTCTTCACAGTTCAAACGATCGCCATGAAATTCTTTATGCATAATTATGAATGCAGATAATAGTTATGAGATATCAATTTTGCTATATCTATTCATTATAATAAATAGTAATTACAACAAACTGTAATATAAAAAAAGAATCCATTCATTCCCATGCGAAGAATGGGGTGGGGCATTTAGCTAGTATCATATACAATAAAATCAATGTTTCACCAAATGCTAATAGTGACAGAAAAAAAAATAAGCTATTTGAGATTGTTTCCTTAAAATTGGTATAAATTTCTATTGCTAAATACTTTGATGCAGATAATAATGATGAATCAATCCTACTTTTAGAGTTAGATGATCATTTTTCAAAAGCAGTTACTAGAAGAAAAGTGTGTTTATATATAATCAACTGTAACAAATTTCTCTATTTAAAAGAAATTAACTAAAAAATAAGTTTCATCACAAGACAATAGATATATACAGCAGGACACCATTCTCAGACGCAGAGTTAATTTCTAAAAGGTAATGCAGAATGTATACTGATTTTGTCCCAGATTTTATAAATCCAAACGGAAAAAATTACAAGTTCCTTTATTTCCTTACATGATAAAAATATGTTCTGAAAAGTACTAAAAGCTGTTTTAGACCCTGCAAACTTTATTATTGCAGTGATGCAATCAAAGAGAGCCAACTCTTATATTTTTACATTTAATATGGGATAAATTTTGGAGAGGAGGGAATCAAGCTGTGTACTTTTTCTTTTTTTAAATTAAATTCCATAAATGTTCCACAAGCTGTCTTATTAAATTTTTTCAATCTTGATAATTTTGCTAAGAAAGGTCGTTCTGGCTCCTTAAATATGTATTGTCTAGGGAAGATTCATTATCTGAAATCCCTTGCTGAATTTTCTGGGTCCTTTATAAATAATTTTAGAAAATAATCAAATAACAGAAAAAAAGAAAATAATAAATTCTTTTAAGTTTAATAAGAGGTTGTCAAAGTTTGTTCTCAAGTAAGCCAGTGCCTTTATAAAAGCGAGACGCGATGATTTGAAAGACAATTCTTTTTGAAAATGGGTAAAATATGTGCTATAACACATCGGCATGGTCGCTGGGTAAGTTTAACAAAAGGTTGTCAAAGTTTGTTTTCAAGTAGGCCAGTGCCTTATAAAAGCGAGAGACGATGATTTGAAAGAGAATTCTTTTTGGTAAATAAGTAAAATATGTGCTATATCACATCAGCACGGTCACTGGGTAAGCATAACTTGAAATTAAAAAATTGTTCAATAAGGAACAAAATAATCAACACAGTTTCACATAAAATATTATTTTATTCAGCAATAATTTATTCCAAAATGACTTCTCATGTTTCTTTTTTACACAAATCTTTACTGTCAGAATTCACACTTGAGTCACCTTCTACCTGTGTGCACAAAGTTGATACTTCTACAATTTCTTCCTTGTTATGTAGAGGTAAATGATTTCTCAAGTTCCGGTTTGACGCAAATCCTTTGTGGCACACGTGACACTGGAACGGTTTCTCTCCCGTATGTGTACGTAGGTGATAGTATAGGTGTGGCCGTTGTCTAAATCCTTTCCCGCATATGGAGCAGACATGAGCCTTTTCTCCAGTGTGGATACGCATATGCAAATCTACACTTGATTTATGAGAAAATGATTTACGACATACGGCACACATAAAGGATTTGGATCCTGTGTGGCTTTGTAGGTGCTCGTCCAAACCAGCTTTTCGAAGAAATGCTGCAGGACACAAATCACATTTATATGGTTTTTCTCCTGAGTGAATTATCATGTGCTGCTTCAATGAGGTTCTTGAGCATAAACTTCTTTTGCAAATGTTGCATACAAAAGAATCTTTCTCCTTTCTTGAGCTTCCAGAAGAGACTATTTCCTTTCCTGTGTGCACAATTCCAACATGTTTTTTTAATTGGTTTTTTGAAGCAAAGCTACGAGGGCATGTGTCGCACATGTACGGTTTTTCTCCTGTGTGGACAGCAATATGCTTCACAAACTCAGTCTTTTGAGAAAATGATTTTTCACAAACATTGCACTTAAACGGTTTTATACCAGCATGAATGCGAAGATGGCGTGTTAAGTTAGCTTTCTGTGAAAATGACTTCTCGCATATGTGGCACGAGTGAGGTTTCGTTTTTGTGTGAGTTAGGGCATGTGTGTTCAGATGGTCCAGTCTTGTAAATGTTTTCAGACACACATTGCACTGAAAAATTCTCCGTTCATGGATTAGATGATGCCGCTTTAAATTTTCAGGATCCATGAATATTTTCCGACATACATTGCACACAAGCTTTTCTTGTGTTAAAGGCGTAGGAATTATATTAGTGGGGGTTTCCATTTCAGTGAAAGTTTTAGACTTAAGTATAGTGGAAGATCAGTAGCAAATTAGAAAAAGAAGTAGAACACTGCTCATGTGAAATCAAGGTGCGATATCTGTAAAGAAAAGAAAAGGAAACAAAATAATTACATGTAAGTTTAATTATTCACACGCATTTCCTATCGAGAATTTTGTAGAAATTGTGTTACTAAGGGTAATTTAAAACAAGAATCTTGTCTTTAAAAGTTAGAAGGCTAATTCAGTAACTTTCAGAGCAAGGAAACAACCACCTGTATAAACCATTGTTCAAGAGAAGTCAGTGTAAATTAAATGATTGTACATGTAGATAAACATTTTTAACATAGTAAAACAAAAAAGAAATAGGGATAAGAAACAAGTTACAATATACTTCAGAGATGTACAAGTTGGAATTATGTTGTGAAGCAAGAAAAATAGATTTCTGCAGCAGTTTGAAGCACAAAATTGCAGTTTCGGAGGCAGGGGAGAAGTTTTAAAAGAATGTATGCCAATGTAAAAAATGAGAATTACTTTGTTTAGTATTTCTCCCTTTTTAACTACATGGTTTATGCTGCAATAACATTTATTACTTCCATTTCTATGATGGCAACACCTTATTTTGAAATTTCGTAATGGCAACATCATTCGACTTATCTACCATATATCAGGGTGTCTACCGCTCCGAAAAATCTGGAAAAAGCCGGGAAATTAGAAAATGGGTCCGGAAAAAAACGGGAAATAGGTTAATGGGTCCGGAAAATTCACCAAAAGAACCTTTTTTTTTTCGGTATCCTTTTTTTTTTTTAACCCCTCCTATTTGTCAGTCTCGAAACCGAAAGCAACTGCAAAGTATTTTACGGACCGCGAAAGCACCAAGCCATGTGTTAGCATAAGGAGGGGAAAATGGGGGCTCATCCATCGTGACGGGAGGGTAAAAAAGCTGTCGTCAGCGCGTGATCATCCATCTGGTTTGCAATAGAATTTCATTCATTGATTATTTATTTTAACTCAGTGTTTTGGATTTGAAGTGTAGAAAGACGAAAGTGGCTAAAATTTGTGCTAGAAGTAAGTATTGTGGACGGGATTAGTAGATGATCATACGTGATTTATTCAATCATTTTATTTTCCACGTACGGATTTATTTTTATTGCTTAATATTTCTCAATATTTATGTACGCATGCTCGCATATAACACAAGCAATTGGCCCCTTTTTTTCTTAGAAAGTGTGCGCTCTTTGTTTGAGTTTCGTTTTATTTTTTGAATTTAAAGTATTGGATAGTGTTCAATTTGGAGGACTTATCTCTTCATTAGAATGGTTGCTGAAAGTCCATCGAAGAAGTCCTGCAGGGCGCCCGGGCCTCCCAGCAGATATTTTAAAACATTAATATTAACTCTAATAACAATAAGATTAGAAATTTGGTAGACACCCTGTATATGGATCATTTCCACGTTTTACTCAATAGATATGGTCATACCCCTAGGTTAATTATCATGACTCTTTCTTGTGCAACCTATGAAAACCTAGCTATTTTTGTTTCCCTCCTAATTTGCAATAAGAATACGGTAGCACCTCATGATAGAGCATTCTATTGCGAATTTCCATTCCATCTCCATGTCTTTGGTATGTTGTTACGCTTTATATGATGATTAGGCTTACGAGTTCTCACGTGGTAGCAATGGATGTATTACAGCATTACAGATCCCCCTTTTTGTTTAGAAAGCTCTAGATTCCTCTTACTGTATTGGTTTTTGTGCAATTTTTAAGGATTTTGTTTTGAGATTTCATTTGCTCCATGGTATATATGGATATACATAATATATGTTTAGCTGTTTTATATTATATGTATGCATATATATATAGCTTGAAATATTTTAATGGTGCATCACATTTAAGCTTCTATTACTTATAATTTGCCAAGCTAATAATTATTTATTCAAAAGAATAGGCAGTGAAAGTTTTTAAAAGTAAATTTATTCATTAGTTTATTTTAATCTACTTAGTTTTGGGGGCAATGCAAAGTTCTCTTTATGAGTTAAACACCAATTTTATGTTTGTCTCTGTTTTGAAGTTTGCAATCTATGTATGCAAATTTTCGATGTCAAGTACCAAATACAGTAGAAAAACCAAATTCCATACAGCTTGGTTTCAGACCTTGGGCAGATTTTAGAATTTTGCAGATTTTGGGTCATAATAGGAAATTTACTGTATTTCCACCCCACTCAGAAAATAATAGGAAAAAAATACGCTAAAGATCAAGGGAAACAAATCATTTTACTTATAATCAGAATCATGATATAAAAATACAGAGAATTAATACAATATACAAAATTATGAGATTATAGTATAACTTATTTAAACATGTATATTCATTAGTAGTTTAGAACTTTGGGATGTTCTAATTATAGAAAAAAAATTTTCTCCATTATTTTCTGTTCCGTAACACAGCTTTGCTGCTCTACAAATCTGAGATATTTCTTTCTCACAGCCTAACCTTCATTAAATGTTAATTTATCAATTTTTTGATCATCTTCACTTGTTACTGTGTCATGTGACCATAATTCAGAGTCAATTATGTCACTATCGCCATTTGAAGATTATCAATGTTACGATTAGAGCTCACAGACTCTAAAATATTTTTTTTCAAGTAGGAATAAGTTATTTAGTTTCACTTTGTGGTTATACTGTTGTTTTCTGAACTTGCAGCTGGCAGGGCAGATTTCATTGCTTACATTGAACAGACAGTACGGATTTTGGATTGGTGGATTTTTGGTGTTCTACTGTATTTTAATTTTGCCCCCCAAAAAACACGTTTTTATCGCCCTACACCCCTGTTTTTTTTTCAATAAAACCCATCCGTAATGGTTTTTTTTTTTTTTTAACAAAAGACCTGAATTTGTTTTCAAGCCTGCCTCACAAACTTTGTTATTACAGTGACGCAATCAAAGAGCCAACTCTTCAATGTTTATATTAGTATGGGATAAATTTGGGAGGGGAAATCAAACTCTATACTTTTACGTTTTTTAATTTAGTTTTGCAAATGTTACAAATACTTGGTATCAGCTTATAGTTTCTTAAAGCTCTCTAATTAAATTTTTTCAATCTTGATAATTTTGCTAAGAAAGGTCATTCTGGCTCCTTAGGTATGTAGGGTCCTTGCAAGATTCATTATGTGAAGTCCCTTGCTGAATTTTCTGGCTCCTTCATAAATAATTTTAGAAAATAATTAATTAATAGAAAAAAGAAAATAATAAATAACACAAGTTTAGCACAAGGTTGTCAGTTTGTTTTCAAGTATGCCAGTGCCTTATAAAAGCGAGAGCCGATGATTTGAATGAGAATTCTTTTTGAAAAATAGGCAAAATGTGTGTTACAGCACATCAGCACGGTCCCTAGGTAAGCATAACTTGAAAATAAAACATTGTTCAATAAAGAGCAAAATAATCCACACAGTTTCACAAAAAAATATTATTTTATTCAGCAATAATTTATTCCAAAATGATTTCTCATGTTTCTTTTTTACACACATCTTTACTGTCACAATCCACACTTAAGTCACCTTCTACCTGTGAGCACAAAGTTGATGCTTCTACAATTTCTTTCTTGTTGTGCAGTGGTAAATGATTTTGCAAGTTCCAGTTTGACGCAAATCCTTTGTGGCACACGTGACACTGGTACGGTTTCTCTCCCGTGTGTGTACGAAGGTGGTAGCGTAGGTGTGGCTGTTGATTAAATCCTTTCCCGCATATGGAGCAGACATAAGGCTTTTCACCAGTGTGGATACGCATGTGCATGTCTACAGTTGATTTATGAGCAAATGATTTATTACATACTGTGCACATAAAGGATTTGAACCTCGAGTGGCTTTGGAGGTGTGAATCCAAACCCCCTTTTCGGAGAAATGCTGCAGGACACAGGTCACATTTATATGATTTCTCACCTGAATGAATTTTCATATGCTGCTTCAGCGTGGCTATTGAGCTTAAACTTTTTTTGCAAATGTTGCATTCAACAGAATCTTTCTCTTTTCTCGAGCTTCCAACTTTTCTCGAGACTTTTTCCTTTCCTGTGTGCACAATTTCATGTTTTTTTAATTGGTCTTTTGAAACAAAGGTACGAGGGCATGTGTCACACTTGTAAGGCCTTTCCCCCGTGTGGACAGCAATATGTGTCACAAACTGAGTCTTTTGAGAAAATGATTTTTCACAAAGATTGCACTTAAACGGTTTTATACCAGCATGAATGCGAAGGTGGCGTGTTAAGTTACTTTTCTCTGAAAATGACTTCTTGCATACATGGCACGAGTAAGGTTTCGTTTTTGTGTGAGTTAGGGCATGTCTTTTCAGACGGTACATTTTTATAAATGTTTTCAGACACACATTGCACTGAATAATTCTATTGTGGATTAGATGATGTCGCTTTAAATTTTCAGGATCCTTGAATATTTTCCGACATACATTGCACATAAGCTTTTCTTGTGTTAAAGGTGTCGGAATTATATTAGTGGGGGTTTCCATTTTAGTGATAGAAATTTTAGACTTGTATTGTGGAAGTATTGTGGAAGAACAGTAGCAAATCCAAAAAACGAGTCAATCACAGCTCATATGAAATCAAGGTCTGATCTCTGTAAAGAAAAGAAAAGGAAACAAAATAATTACATGTAAGTTTAATTATTCACATGCATTTCCTATGGAGAATTTGTAGGCATTGTGTTACTAATTGCATTTTAAAACAAGAATCTTGTCTTTAAAAGTTAGAAGACCTAATGCAGTAACTTTCAGAGCAAAAAAACAAGCTTCTGTATAAACCATTGTTCAAGAGAAGTCAGTGTAAATTAAATGATTGTACATGTAGATAAACATTTTTTAACATAGTAAAACAAAAAAGAAATAGGGATAAGAAACAAATTACAATATACTTCAGAGATGTACCAGTTGGAATTATTTTGTGAAGCAAGAAAAACAGATTTCTGCAGCAGTTTGAAGCACAAAATTGCAATTTCGGAAGCAGGGGAGAAGTTTCGAAAGAATGTATGCCAATGTAAAAAATGAGAATTACGGAGGTTCTCAAAAACTCTTTTTAAACCAAAATGAAAGAAAAACTACACATGCACATATGCATTTCTGAAAAAAACTTGTGTTTAAACAAATCATATTCACATTTTGTACACTTTTTGTAACAATTTAACATAAAAAAAAATCCCAAGTTTTGGCCTGTTTTGTTTATAAATGAGAAATCTAAAGTGTTTGCACATAGACGAGAGACTTGTCATCTGAAATTAGTCTAAAACTACTTAATACTTGTTGCACTTTAGCATTTGCTTTGTATCCTTTCAGGCAGCATTATTTTTACGTAACAAGCTACATTTTCTTCCCAGCACAATGAAACAAGGAAAACAAATATGGCTGACACATGGATAATGATACACCTTCCCAGTAGCATAGCTAGGATTTTACTTCGGGAGGGGGGGGGAGCTGATTATCGAATTTTAAGCTCATTATCAAATTGTAAGCTAATTAAAGGGTCCCATTTCAGGGGAGCTGCAGCCCCCCCTCTGGTTATGCCCCTGCACCTTCCAACATTTCAGCCAGGAAAAGAAAAAGGGCCAATGAATTATAATACACTTTTTGTATATAGCACTAGAGTGCAAATCCTACTACGCAGTTGCACTGATCCCTGACCCACTCACACTCTAATAATTCCGGTGCAACCACTTCAAAACAAAACTTTTACTGTCTTTAATCCAAACAGATTAAAAACTTATGGTCTAAAACTGTAATAAAATTCACACCGTTTGTACGATCCGCTTGAAATCTTTCAAAGTTGTGTGTAAAAATATAGAAAACAATCTGAGCTACTTTAAAAATCTAAAAATCCACCTGTTCCCTCATTTTTTTGGTGGTTTTTCCTTCTTTTCAGTTCCATTTTATTTCCGAGAGTTAAAAAAAAGTAAATCATTTGCATGACAAAATTACCTTTTTCAAGTGAATATGATGTCACACATTTCAGATTCCAATTCATTTAAAATAGTTTTTCCAGGTAGCATGGTTTAATTTTTTTTTTAATTAAAATAATCATTTCCTGAAGCATTCATATAAGAGGAGCTGAATACACAAAACGAAATCATTCCAATGCAAAAAAATTTCTGTGCATTTCCAGAAGAGCATGAAATTCAGTTTTAGTATAAAATAAAAATTGAATATGAAGTTATTTATTTTAGGTGGAGACTATAGATAGAGTGTAGACCTATTTTCATCAAATGTGTTTCTAGCACCCATTGTAATTGCCTCCACAACAATCTTTTTCTTCTTGTTAAAAATAATGAAAGTATTTAAGATCTCCCTTCCCACCCCCAGAATAAAATTACTGCTCTTCAGAGAAACCCCTTGAGGTGAACAGTAAGAAAAGAAGTGACTTGAAATATTTCATTCTTTTTTTAAAATAAGTCTGTCATGCAACCTATAGAAACCTAGCTACTTTTATTCCCCTTTTAATTTGCAATATGAATACGGTGGCACCTGATGATAGAGCACTCTATTCCAAATTTCCACTCCATATCTTTGGTATATGTTAGGCTTTATATTATGATTAGGCTTACGAGTTCTCACGTGGTAGCTGTGGATGTATTACAGCATGCGATACCCCATTTTGTTTAGAAAACTCTGGATTTCTCTTGCTGCATTGTTTTTTATGCAATTTTAAAGGCCTATGAATCCATTTTTAGTCTTGGATCCTGATTATTCATGCTCATTTTGTTTTGAGATTTCATTTGCTCGATGGTATATATGGATAACCTATAATATGTAAGTTTACTTGTTTTGTATTATATGTATGCATATATACAGTGTGCAGTACTAACGATGCCCAATGGCTATTTCCTAAACCGTTAGTCAGAGACACATAACGGATATATGTGCTATAGTTCCAGTTGCTAAAATACTCTAAATTGTATAATCTATTATATCAGAAACAATCAAGTCAATAAATCAATTCCTATAAAAATTACGAAACTTAAATGTTTATACAGTTTCCCGCTCCTATCAGTTATATTTATAAAATTTTTCTTTATACAACTTAATGCACGATGAAAAAAAATCCGTCCTTCTACGACCAAAATTCAAATCGTTATGAAGGAGTAAACATTTTGACTCGAGTCACTTTTCTACATTTAAAATTGTCCGTTACAGTAAACCCTTATGGGACCCTATAAATACTGAAATTTTAAATTATAGGTTATAATTTCATTTTCTGGTATAATGCGGAGTATGAAGCAAAACTAATTTCAGAATACTAATCTTTAAGCAAAGGATTACAATCAGGCTCCATAAAAATCTATCCGGGATCAGACTTACTAAATCATATATTTGTGTAGCATGCATATGTGTAACACCGAGTGTGCTACGCAAAGTACAGAAAGAGTTTTCTACACGGGTGATTATTAGCATTGCAGCCGAAGTAAGCTATACTTTGAGCAAATGTCACATTAGCAGGATTTGTAATACTATTTTAAGTTTCTGAAATGCATATATTCGTACTTTAAAATGTTTTATTTTCTAATTTAATGTTTGATGAAGTGTTTTATTCTCTTATTTTTGTATTTTAAGTTATTTCACACCAGTTCGTTTAAAAAACTCTTTCAAAACTTCTATTTTCAGTATAAGCTATATTTTTATGTTAATTTATTGGATACACAAATTTAAACATTAATATTCTTTATTGAAATGGATAATCGTGAAAAAATTCATGAAACTGCTAATAAATATTGCAAGGCTGAAAACCATGTATATTAATTTTTCTCAAATTCATTCTGTATACAACCCTTATTTCGCTTCTTCAAAAGTGCTCTAACTTAAATTTCGTAATTTTTATAGGAATTGGTTTATTGGCTTCGATTGTTTCCGATATAATAGATTATGCAATTTAAAGCATTTTTGCAAATGTAACTATGCATCTCTGACTAACAGTTTAGGAAATATCCATTGGGTATCGTTAGCAATGGACACCATGTACATAGCTTGAAATATTTTAATGGAGTGTCACATTTAAGTTTCTATTACTTATAATTTGCCAAGCTAATAATTATTTATTCAAAACAATATGCAGTGAACTTTTTAAAAGCAAATTTATTCATTCATTTGTTTTTATCTCTTTGTTTTTGGGAGCAATGCCAAGTTCCCTTAGTGAGTTAAACACAAATTTTATGTTTGTCTCTGGTTTGAAGTTTGCAATCTATATATGCAAATTTTCAATGTTAAGTACCAAAATTTTAAATTTTGCCTCAAAAATACCAGATTTTTTTTTACTCTACACCCCCAGTTTTTTCAATAAAACCCATCCGTAGTGTTTTTTATTTTACAAAAGACCTGAATTTTTTTTCAAGCCTGCCTCACAAACTTTGTTATTGCAGTGATGCAATCAAGGAGCCAACTCTGCAATGTTTACATTTAATATGGGATAAATTTGGAAGGAAAAATCAAACTCTATACTTTTCCTTTTTTTAAATTTAGTTTTGCAAATGTTCCAAATATCAGCTTATAGTTTTTTAAAGCTGTCTAATTAAATTTTTTCAATCTTGATAATTTTGCTTAGAAAGGTCATTCTGGCTCCTTAAATGTGTAAGGTACTTGGAAGATTCATTATTTGAAGTCCCTTGCTGAATTTCTAGGTCCTTTATAAATAATTTTAGAAAATAATTAAATAATAGAATAAATAAAATAATAAATAACACCCAAGTTTAACACAAGGTTGTTAAAGTTTGTTTTTAAGTAGGCCAATGCCTAGCAAGAGTCAGTGATTTGAAAGAGAATTCTTTTTGATAAATAGGTAAAATATGTGCTATAACACATCAGCAAGGTCCCTAGGTAAGCATAACTTGAAATTAAAACATTATTCAATAAAGAACAAAGTAATCCACACAGTTTCACAAAAAATATTATTTTATTCAGCAATAATTTCTCATGATTCTTTTTTACACTATTTTAAAGACTGCTGAACTGTCCCTTTTTCCAGTAGGAGTAAAAATATTAATTTTACATCAAATAGCTTATTTTCTAAGCCTCAACCCCCTCCCCTTGCCCCCCCAAAAAAACAACTAAAAAACTCAGGCACAGCATGGCCCAGTGCACGTACATCATAAATATTATTAAGACATATGTCGTAAAAGAAAAAAAATTATAAACAACACTAACGAGTATAATTCTCTTGAGATGGAAAATTATTTTTATTGGTTTTAACAGGACGCTCCAGCTTTGTTTTTCTTATCCACTCTGACACATTCAAACAAAAACAGCTCTCACTGGCGATGTCTGTGGCTAATTCCCCCTCCCCAAATGATTTTGATGATAAGCCATCTTTCAGTGTTAGCACAAACATTTTATTCCAGAATTATACACACAATGAGATGATTGCTACTTATTAATTATTTTGAGCTGCATTTTTGCAAGCTGCTTATTTATTTATGAATGGATTGTGAATAAAGTGCAGAGGAAAAATGTTTCAAGCTATACAAAAATTAGAAATAAGAGTTTTAGCAAAGCAAACAACATATTTTGAAACTGGGATAACATTAATGCAAAAATGCGTTATACAATTACGTATGTTACTTGATATATTTTCACTCTGACAAAAAATAATATAGATACTTTTTTTAAACAGAACATTTAAAAGTATTTACAGTTTAGTAAAAGTTCAATATTTTAATGTTAATTAGAAGATGCATTTTGCTGGAGCCATCTGTTATTGAATTTTGTTGTAAATTCTGTACTAAAAATTTTTCATGATAAAAAAAAAAAAGAAAACAGATACCATGGTGGGGTATAATACGCATCTTAACCGTTTGACTGTTATCCATCAAAATCCTCATACACCCTCCAATAAAAGTATTCGAGCAAGAGAGAAATTTCCTATTTAGATTTGCGAAAAATAATTGAGTTTTTTAAAGATGCACAACTTAATAGAGATATGGAATATCATATTTATGAATAGCCTAACTCACATTCTACAATAAATAATTTTTAATATACGAAACCAACATAGGAAATTTCTCTCTTGCACGAATGCTTCTTTTCGAGGGTGTACATTCCAAAAGCGCTGCATTGCAGTCAAATGGTTAAAATTTTAAACCTTTTTTACAGGTAATCCCCAGATTATAGACCAAAAAATATGGTACATTTTACAATATAATGTTGATAACTGAAACTGTTGAGAAGGACCTTTCTGGTATCACATAAGGGCTGACCAACAGAGCCGTATTCTGCAATAGAAGCATAATTTGAATTTTAAACATTTTATATAAAATAATAATAAGAGTATAATTCACACACTTCCCTAAAAATTTTTAATTTGTTCAACAATAATTTCTTAGTGATTTTAAATTTCTTATGCTTCTTTTTTACACGAATCCTTTTTCTCGCAGTTCACACTTAAGTGACCTTCTTCCTGTGAGCACAAAGTTGTTGTTTCCACAATTTCTTCCTTTTTGTGTACAAGTAAATGGTTTCTCAAGTTCTGGTTTGACGAAAATCTCTTTGGGCAAATGTGACACTGGAACGGCTTCTCTCCCGTGTGTGTGCGTAGGTGATATAGCAGGTGCGGCTGTTGACTAAATCCTTTCCCGCATAGGGAGCAGACATGGGGCTTTTCCCCAGTGTGGGTAAGCATATGCAAATCTACTCTTGATTTATGAGCAAATGATTTATTACATACGGCACACATAAAGGATTTGGGCCCTGCATGTTTTTGGAGGTGTCGATCCAAACCAGCTTTTCGGTGAAATGCTGCAGAGCACAGGTCACATTTATGCGATTTCTCTTCTGAATGAATTATCATATGCCGCTTCAATATATATCTCGAGGACAAACTTTTCTTGCAAACGTCGCATACAACAGAATCTTTCTCCTTTCTTGAGCTTTCAAAAGAAACTTTGTTCTTTCTAGCGTGCACAGTCTCGTGTTTTTTCAACCGGTCTTTTGAAAAAAAAGTACAAGAACATGTGTCACACTTGTAAGGTCTTTCCCTTGTATGCACCTCTATGTGTTTCAAAAATTGAGTATTTTGAATAAATGATTTTTCACAAAGACTGCACTTAAATGGTTTTATACTTGTATGAGTGTACAGATGGCGTGTTAAGTTGAATTTCACTGAAAATGACTTGTCACACAAGTGGCACGGATGAGGTTTCTCTTTTGTGTGAGATATGCGATGCCTTTTCAGATTTGTTTTTGTTGAAAATGTTTTCAGACACACATTGCACTGAATGATTCTCTGTTTGTGGAGCAGATGATGCCGCTTGAAATTTTCAGGTTTCATAAATATTTTTTGACATACGTTGCACACGAGCACTTCTTGTTTAGAAGGTGGAAGAATGTCATTAGAAGGGGTTCCCATTTTAGGGCAAGAAATTTTAGACTTAGTGTTATTGAAGATCAATGCAATAACTTTCTCAAAGCTGATATAAATAGGTAGGTAACTGCTCATGAGAAATCAAGCGGTAATATCTGTAAGAGAAAAAAGAACTAAATAATTACATGTAACTTTAATTATAGTCACAAGTATTTCCTGTGGACAAGGTGTAGAAATTGTGTACTAAGGGTACTGTGGACATATTACTTTTTAAAACAAGAAATCTTTTCTTTAACGCAAAGTGTTCCCGCTCTGGGAATACCAAACTCTGATGTTTTGACTGTTGCCAGTTACAAAGAATAGATTTGATTTCTATAAAAATAGTGGTAGAAATCCACTTAATCGAGAAACGAGAATCCTTTACTTTTTAGCACGTCATTTCCTGTAAAAAAATGGTCACGCAGGGTTGCTACTCAAATCCTGAAATGAAATTCCCTGTATTTTCCCTGTCCTTTTCATGATCAAAAAGGGGACAAACACGACATAGCGCAATAACGGCATATAACACAATATAGTATCATCTCCTAATATTTTAAATAGTTGTGCATCTTTAATAATATCACATTGATTATTAGCTTAACTAAATTAAAATTATCAACTTAATTTAGTTAAGCTAAATTTAGGGATGAGAATGATTGAAGAGAAAAAGTGCGTAAGCTTGAATTTAACCGTTAAAATATTTTGACAAGCATCATACACTGTTTTCCATAAAATATCAATCGCAAACCAAATTAATTATATTTATCTTGATTAAAATAATCCCAGTACTCATGCATAAATAAGTATTTAATAATCAATTTTAGATAGAGAGTGTTCAATAGAAAAACAGGCTATCATTATTTAAAAAGAGGATTTTAAGCAAATTCCCCATAAATCTAAGGTCAAGGTAAATAATTTCATGAATAGATTTCAGACAATGTCTTTATGTACAAATAAAATAACATAAAAAGGCTGATTTGGAAGGTTTAATATTATTATTATTTACTTTTTTTTTTTTGCAAAACTTCCATCAGAAATAGTGTAAAAATTATATTGCAGTGTAATTAGTTGCATTGACAAAAAGTGTTAAAAAATAAATATTAAAAACTGCATTTACCTTTACTTAAAAGAAAAGCGGTTCTTTTTCTCATAGTCAATCTATGCAAATCAATGTCTTATTTAAATCTCTGTCATGATTTTTTAGCTTAACATTCAAACTTTCAGAAGCATTTAAAATTCAAGAAATTTATAAACATAATTTAAATAAGCATTCAAGTATTTTGTAGTTGCATTAGAAATGTTTATAAAGAAATACTGAAAAGGAAATACTCATTTACCAAAAAGATTGAACTTGAATTGGCAGATACGAGATTCGGAATTCTGCCGCGATTATATCGTCTACATATTTTTTTTAAATAAAAATAATTAAAATGCGGAATTCCGTGGAAGATTTTTATCCCTGTAAATTAAAATTATTACTTATTATCAGCAGTTTGGTTCTTAGTAATGGCAAAATGATTGATGAACAAGTGCCTGCTCATTGGGGAAAAAAAGCAAATTTTTAATAAAATAAACACTTTCACTAGTAAATCTAAAGATTTATTATTATTTTTTTTTAATTCCAAAATCCGTTGGTTGATGTTAGACAATCCAGCAGATTGTTCCTCCATAATTTTCTGTATTTTCTTTGGTAATATTTTGATCTGCTCAGAAACTTTTCATTTATTTCTTCCTTCATCTTGCAACTTTTGTTGAGCATCTTTCTTTCTCTGCAAGGCATCAATGGTATGAACTCCTTGCAGATTTTGAAAAAAAAAAAAAAAAACAGAGTACACACGAGGTGACAGCAAGACTAAACAGCGAGAAAGAGTAAAAACCATAAACAAACACGCGACGTGTGTCTAGCAATGCCCACATACAAGCAGATGGGGAAGAACTAGTAGGGGGAAATCCACCAGGAGGAAGCGCAAAAGGGAATATCGCCCTTTCTAAAGGAACGTTCCGTAGAGAGATTATACGACAGAGCGGAGCTGAGAGGGGAAAAGGGGAATACCCTTTCTCTAGCCAGCTCTCTTAGATGCATAGGCATACCACTGGCGCCAATCAATCGCTTCGACGGGCGTGACTCCGGCTTTTCAATAAACAAGGTGCAGGTTATGGTTCGCGATCTCACTTTTTACTGAAATACGAAATACAGGCATAATCTTTCCCAAACAAAAATTTAAAATTTATATTAATTAAAAAATATAAATGAATTTTTTGCTGCAAATATATTTTTCCCTGTATTTTCCCGGTTTTCATGAAAATTCTTCATTTTCCCTGAGTTTTCCCGGTTTTTTTCGCAATTTCTAAATTCCCTGAGTTTTCCCGGTTTTCCAGGTTCTCCCGGTCGCGTAGCAACCCTGTCACGATTGTTTTTAACAGCACTGACATCTGCTGAAAAATGGAAGAATGCGAGAACAGCTGGATAGATTGCCCAATGCTGAAAAAAGGGCAGCCGTTACCATCGCTCGACTTAACTAACAGCAAGATGGCGGACGATCAAAACGTTCATCGCATGCCATAGATCTAGAGACTCTTGATAAGTAGCACACGAAGAACGTTTTGATCGTCTGCCATCTTGCTGGTAGTTAAGTAGAGTGGTGGCAACGGCTGCCCTTTTTTCAGCATTGGGAAAGGGTTGCACCTCAAAGGGTTAAGAATTAAATTAGACTAATGGAGAAACTTTCAGAACGTGGAAGCAAGCATCTGTACACATCCCTGCTCATGAGAAATGAATATAAAACATAAGAAGAATAACTAAATGATTACATGTAAGAAGGCCCCGATTATTGGAGGGGCAAGAGGGGCACATGCCCCAATTTTGAGGGGCCCCTAAATTATTACAGTATGCGAATTTAGTTTAAGGTTTTTTTTTTTTAATGTAGTAAATGCCTAATTTTTTCCGTTATCAATTTGCAAGTTATGAACAGTCAAAATCGTTTTCTCAAATCGTCTTAATTCTACCTCTCCATAGAAAAAATATCGCAGCAGATTGACGATTTCTGCAAAAAGAAGTGGTGACTAGGATGGCAGCTAGAGTTTAAGTCATGATGCGGTCAGTGGCCAGACCTACTGAAGTTTTTTTAAGTTGGCTGCCCAGCGAGAATGGGACACCCATCAATAGGAATTTGCTGATTATGATCATTAATATTATGAAAAAGTCAGGCTTTAGTTGTATTTTTTAAGTCTTCATTTTTAATAAAGCTTATTTCATAGTGTTGATGTTTCATATGTTTATAATGTTCATAAGCATTCTCATTTATCTAATATTAGTATATTTCATGTTGGATATATTGAATCAAAGATTTATATGCGTATGCAGAAAAAATACATAAAGTAGTTGTCCGACACAGTAACAACATGGAGGGGTGCCCCCCCCCCACACTCAGACTTCTGCTCAGGCCCCGGTTTGTCATAATAAAGGCCCTGCATGTAAGCTTACATGTTTTATTACTCAAAAAATCTGGAGTGACTCCACTCAACTTTCCGATTAATTACGATTAAGATCATTACCAAGCATTTAAATGAATTTCAATGGATGAATAATTCAAACATATATACCAAATTGAAGCTCAATCGAATACGCCGCTTTAACGCTAGCCCACTTTCAAGAATTTCTCCACATATGCATAATGTCAAAGAAATCTTTGTCGTAGCCCTGTAGAAAAACTATAAGTCCTATACACATCAAAATCAATACCAGTCTTACGACGGTGGTTTATAACATGTATACCCAATTTGAGCTCAATCGAATGCACCGTTTAGGAGCTATCGTGTTCACACACATACATACATACATCTCATAAAAATAGCATAAATGAATTCAGAAGACCTCAAAATGTATCAATACACTAAAATCTCGAAATAGAATTTTTTCATGATTACAATACTTTCCTTACATGGTACATATTCGGAAAGTAAAAATCAAGATTTTATAATTAACATTAAAAGAAATATTTCTTAATATGGACATTTTGAAAACATAAATTTTTAAAAGATCACATTAATATTTTAGAATTTCTAAGTAGGGAATATAATTCCGATCCCGCGGGAATGGGATCCTGCAGGATCCCACACAAATATTTGCGGGCCTAGTCCTGTTGGATTACGATCCTAATCTCGCGGGATTGATATTGAGAAATAAATTATTTTTTATTACAATCTCACTCTGCTTTCCCAATCAATAGACCGAAAAATTTTGCATATTTATGCCTAACAATAAACAAATCAATAATACACATTTTAATTTATTTAGTTATTTATTATTTAGTTTATTTAATTAGTTTATTATTTAGTTTATTTAATTATTAAGTTCTATTTTTTAAAAGTATCTTCCAATGGGAGTCTTGATTGAACATCTAAATCCAAACATCGTAATATAAACTTTTCGTAAAGTTCCCAGTGTCCAAATGAACTGAAATATTTCATGCTATTTATCTCTTAATGAAAGTCATGAATTAATTATAAAAAGTTTTCATTTTAGTTTTAATATTTTTAATTCGCACTTTTAATTATTTTACAAAAATTAAATCTAGACTAGGAAATGATTCATTGGATTTGTTTGCTTTTGTACGTTCTTTTTTCAACAACTAAGAAAATAACTTAAGTATGTTAACATATCTATAAATTGTATATTCCTCATTTTTAGCAACTAACATGAGACATAACTTAGTATATTATTCTGAATATCATGATTATAATTTTCATATTTCTAAGCTATTGTATTAATTATCTCATAAGATTAATTATTATTATTAAAGTTCATAGTGCTTAAAATCTTACTTTTTTCGAATTTTCTCTGTTGAAATGAAGTCCTAACTAAATGAAATGTCAATCCCGCGGGATTGCGGGATCCTGTAGGATCAATGAATCTCAATCCCGAAATCCCGCAGGATGAAAAACAGTGCAGGATTGCCTTCCCTATTTCTGACTTTTAAAGATATAACCCCTTTTTGAAAAGTAATCTCACGGTTTTTCATATTTCCACACAGACATGTGCAGGAACTAGTGACTCACAAATGATCTCTCATGTTTCTCTTTTACACAAATCCCTTTCGCCACAGTTCGTACTTGAGCAGCCCTCTTTCCGTAAGCACAAAGCTGTTTCCACAGTGTCTTCCTTCTTGTGCAGAGGTAAATGATTTTGCAAGTTTTGGCTTGATGCAAATCTCTTTAGGCAAATGTGACACTGGAACGGCTTCTCTCCAGTGTGTGTGCGAAGGTGATATTTTAGGTGTGCCTACTGACTAAAACTTTTCCCACATATGGAGCAGACATGAGGCTTTTCGCCAGTGTGAATGAGCGTATGGGCACTGAGCAAATGTTTAAAACTAAAAGCTTTATCACATACAATGCACGTAAAAGGCTTGCACCCAGTGTGTATTTTGAGGTGTTGGTACAAACCAACTTTTCGGTGAAATGCTGCAGGACACAGATCGCATTTATGCAATTTCTCTTCTGTATGAATTATCATGTGCTGCTTCAATGAGATTCTTGAGCATAAACTTTTTTTTTGCAAATGTTGCATACAAAAGAATCTTTCTCCTTTCCTGAGCTTCCAAAAGAGACTTTTTCCTTTCCTGTGTGCACAATTCCAACATGTTTTTTTGATTGGTTTTTTGAAGAAAAGGTACAAGGGCATGTGTCACACATATATGGTTTTTCTCCAGTGTGGACAGCAATATCTTCCACAAACTTAGTCTTTTCAGAAAATGATTTTTCACAAACATTGCACTTAAACGGTTTTATACCGGCATGAATGCGAAGATGGCGTGTTAAGTTACCTTTCTGTGAAAATGACTTCTCGCATATGTGGCACGAGTGAGGTTTCGTTTTTGTGTGAGTTAGGGCATGTGTGTTCAGATGGTCCAGTCTTGTAAATGTTTTCAGACACACATTGCACTGAAAAATTCTCCGTTCATGGATTAGATGATGTCTCTTTGAATTTTCAGGATCCTTGAATATTTTCTGACATACATTGCACACAAGCTTTTCTTGTGTTAAAGATGTCGGAATTATATTACTGGTGGTTTCCATTTTAGTGAAAGAAATTTTAGACTTAAATATTGCGGAAGATTTGTAGCAAATTAGAAAAACAAGTTGATCATGGCTCATGTGAAATAAAGACGTAATATCTGTAAGAAAAGAAAATGAAACAAAATAATTACACGTAAGTTTAGTTATTCACACGCATTTCCTATGGAGAAAGTGTAGAAATTACGTTCTTAAGGGCATCTTAAAACAAGAATCTCGTCTTTAAAAATTTGAAGACGAATGCAGTAACTTTCGGAGCAAGAAAACAATCATCTGTATAGATCACTGATATAGAGAAGCCAATGTACAACATTTGTAACAGAAGAAGAATTAAATGATTGCACATGCAGATAAATTTTTTAACATAATAAAACAAAGAAATAGGGATAGCAAATGCATTATAATATACTTCAGGGATGTACTAGTTGAAATTATGTTGTGAAGCAAGAAAAACAGATTTTTGGAGCACAAGAAAAGCAATTTTGGAACACAAAATTCATTTTTGGAGGGTGGAGAGAAGTCTAAAGAACACCAATTACAAAATGAAAATTATGGAGGGTCTTGGGGAAAAAAAAAAAAAAATCTTTTTAACAACAAAAACTACACACACACATGCATACACTAATTTCTAACTAAAAACTCAGATTTAAATAAATCATATTCACATTTTCTACACTTTTTTTTAACAATTTAATATAAAAAAATCCGAAGTTTTAGCCTGCTTAATTTTGTAAATGACGAATCTAAAGTCTGTTTGCATATAGACGAGAGATGTGTCATCTGAAATGATTGAACATTTGCTTTGTATCCTTCCAAGCAGCATTATTTTTCCTTAACAAGCAACTTCTTTTTTTGTTCCAACACAATGAAACAAGAAAAACAAATGTGACAGACACATGGATGATGATACGCCTTCCAACACCATAAAGCCAGAATAATGAATTGATCTACGAAATTAATTATAATCCACTTTTAGTATATAGCACTAGAGTGCAAATTTAAAATAATGAAAGTATTTAACTTCTCCCCCTCCCCCCCCCCCCAGAAAAAAATTACTACTTTCTACAAACCCCTTGAGGTAAAAATAAAATAAATAAATAAAAAAAGAATGGGCATGATAGATTTCATTTATTTTTTTAAATAAGTGTGTTTTAGAAAATCATTCCTTTATCCTTAAAAAGCATGTTCTTCTTCTACAGCCATTCAAATCTAATTTAAACAAAAAATATATACAGCTGCAGGAGAAAAATGGCTCACTTGCTGTTTGTGCAATAATCGTTCATCCTACAGCAGTAATACATTTCAAAATAAAGCGCAACTAATTGAAGTAACATTATTGGTCAACGATTAGTATATTAAAATTCGCTGTACTATGAACAATGGCTGAATAAAGTGCAAGTGTTGCACACAAGGACTTCCTGTGTTAAGGGTGTAAGATGAATTACACACATTGGAGGGGCTTTCTATTTTAAATATAACAAATTTTAGTATTAAGGAAAATCAGTGCAGAGACTTGAAAATCAGAAAAACAAGCTCAAAAGAAATAAAGATGTACTTATATTATCTGCAAGAAGAAAAATTAAATAATTAAATGTACGTTTAATTATTTTCAAGAGTATTTGGTGTGGAAAAGGTATGGATATTGCTTTACTAATGGATGCAATTAAAAGCTATCTTATCTGTAAGAATTAATCCATCACAGTAACTTTAAAGGCAATATACATTTGTATGAGCCCATGAATTAAGTTAAACAGAATCACAGTTTGGTAGATGTGATTTTGCATAAATGTTTTCAGACACACATTGCAGTGAATAGTTCTCCGCTTATATATTAGACGATGTCGCTTTAAATTTTCAGGATCCTTAAACATTTTTTGACAAGCATTGCACACGAGCTTCTCTTGTGTGAAAGATGTAGGAATTATATTAATGAGGGTTTCCATTTTAGTGAAAGAAATTTTAGATTTAAGTATTGTGGAAGATCCACTTTAACATTTGCTTTATATACTTTTAAGCAGCATTATTTTTACATAACAATCATATTTTTTTTTTCTCAATACAATGAAACAAGAAAAACAACCATGGCTGACACATGGATAATGATACAGCTTCCAACGTCACAAAGCCAGAAAAAGAAATTAGGCCAAGAAATGAAGTAGAATTATAATGCACTTTTAGTATACAGCTTTAGAGTGCAAATTTAAAATAATGAAAGTATTTAAGATTCTCCCTTCCCCCAGAATAAAATTAGACATTTCTTCAAACTCCTTGAGGTGGAAAGTAACAAAAGAATGGACATGCTAGATTTCATTCTTTTTTTAAAATAAGTGTGTTTTTGAAAATCATTCCTTTATCCTTAAAAAGCACATTCTTCTTCTACAACCATTCAAATCTAGTTTAAACAAAAAATATGTACTATTACAGACAGGTGGGGGAGCTCATTTGCTGTTTATTTAGCAATCATTCATTCTCAGAAGTAATATATTTTAAAATAAAGTGCAACAAGTTAAAGTAACATTATTTGTTAAGGATTGGTATATTTAAATTTGCTGTATCTTGAACGATGGCTGAATGAAGTACATCAGATCAGGGGCATATCCTGGGGCTGCAGCCATCACCGAAATGAGTAAGTGTAGGATATGGAGAAAATTACACATTTGTGGGTAATTTTGAAAGTTTCAGTAGTTATTTCATGGTATATTTGAAAGTTCCCCTTGATTTTAGGAATTTGAGGTTCAGCTACGGACCTAAGCCAAATTTATTTATTTTCGCTCATGCGTGTTTTACAACTGCAAAGATTTTAAACTTGATTTATTATTCTTTTCAAATTTTCTTTCTTTTTTTTAATTCATTTTTATATGTGTAAACATTTTTATGCCAAAATTAAGGGTGATATTCGACTCTCTATCCCCCCCCCCTCAAGAAAAAGATATGTTAGATTGATTTTTATAAGCTATGATGCATTCTGGTTTTTGAGATCTCAGCCCTCCCCGAAAAATATTCCTTGGCTATGCTAGTGCGTCAGACACAACAGGGTTCTACAGATTTTACAGCTTTTGCTTCCCTGACTTTCTATCTAGTGTGCTTTCCGGAATTTTGCATTTCTATTTTTAATATTACATCCTTTAAATAATAACATTTTATATATTTTGCACCTTTTTTACAAATAATAATAATAATAATACTATCAATATACACAAAAGTATTATTTGTAGGGATCGACCGATATCACATTTTTGCCGATGACCGATACCGATACTTTGCCTATAAATTCATTTTCAGAAATAGCCGATACCGGTACTTTTAAGTTATGGTATGGGCCGATACCGATACTTTACATAATTTAATGTCATTTAAACCTACATCTGTATTCTGGGCTGTTTCTGTAACGAGAGTGTAGTTCTCGTTAAAATGAATAACAGCGTGATTAAATTTGAGCCCAGTAGAAAGCATTAAAAAGAAAACGCAGTGGATACATTGAAGTGAGAATTTATAGTAGTCTTTCTTTTCTATTCAATCATGCCGGCGAATGGCCGAATTTATAAAAAGTTGAGCACTGGGAAGCGTCTTAGTGTGCGGGTTTAGAATTTTTTCTCCTCGCGTGGCTGTCGATCTAATGGTCTAGAGTTTTGGGCGATTTTCTCCAGATATACCTTGAATATACGTTAAAAACCTCAAATAGTTCCCCTACCAAGTAAAGTATTTTTAGAGAACTTACCTGTTCTAGTTTGTCAGACTATTGTTAGAAATTGCAGTACGTCATGTTTTTTTTAATCTACCCAGTATAATTTAATCTACCCAGTATAATTAAATTCTAATTTTACACTGTGCACAAGACTTTTTTAATAAGTGAAATTTATTTTTAACATTAAACAAAACAAAATAAAAAAGAACTTGATTACGCACAAAACAAAATTAAAAAAACTTGACTACGCACAAAACTTATAAGCTAAAACTTTAACACACATATGGTCAACCACGGGCCGGATGTGGCCCGCCACGGCTTTTGATCCGGCCCACGGAACATTTGAAAACCCCGTATAAACCATTCAATATCCCATATAAATCCCAATTATACGGCCCGCCACTTCTCTAAAATCCGGAAGTTTGGCCCGCGACTTTGCTAACATCCTAAAGTTTGGCCCACAACTTTTCAAAGGTTGCCCATACCTGCTTTAACACTTTAAAGGTCATAATCCCCTGAAATATCAAACGATGTCAAGGACCATGTCCCCCATCAATTTTGATATCTATATCATACCCAAGCCGAATCTGATGTCCTTGCACCAATTTTTTTAAATAAAAATTTAAAGCATGTTTCTTAAGCGTGGAATCTATATCAAGAGTTAGACTTTCTCCAACAATATGAAAAGCCTATATGTACAGTAGAATCTCCCTATAACGAAGTCTCCTTACAACAAATTTCTCCATATAACGAAATTTTTAATGGAAACTTAACTTTAAGGCTTAAATAACACTATAAACATTCTCCATATAACGAAGAGTTTATCTTCCCATAGCGAATATTTCAGATTTACCTTTGATTTTTTTTTTTGTTGTTGTTGTTAGTTTTGAAGAAATTTTCAATTTTTGGACAGACCACTAAGTGGAAGAGTAACAGACGATAAAAATGGAGGCCAGGAAAGTGAAATTGACTCCGATAATGAAGACACTTCACCAGCGCCCGATTATGACTAACAGGGGCACCGGGCATTGATGGATTTGGAGGCCCTCATCTATGAAATTTGTTATATTTTTCATAAAATTTTGATATACAAAAGAATATTTCAGAAAAAACATTTAAAATTGGGGGCCCTTTCAAGTCGGGGGCCCTGGGCAAAGTCCCGATTTGCCCATATAATAATAAGGCGCTGCGCTTCACGACCAAAACCACATCATGCCGAAATGCTTCAACCTTTCAAAACTATTAAAAAGAGGTTTACAAATGCAGAGCTCATTCTAGGCGGGGTCAGCGGGACGCCGCACCCCAATGCCCTTTTCATAAAAAAAATCCGCCCTGCTGCCTTTTGATTTACGTTAGTGTCCCGATGACGCAAAACTAAATACCCTCTTTTGCCCTCGAAGTTCGTTTCTTCTTTCTTTCTTTCTTTTTTTTTTTTTTTAATCTCATGTGTACGGAAGTTTCTTCAGCCATTTTATCTGCTCAACTCTATATTGGCTGCTCACACATAACGTGCTACTGGCACTTGAGAAAGGAATGGGAGGAATTTGCGGTGAACACGTAGGCATTTCTATGAATTGCCGATACACACCCCTTTATTGCATCTGTCTTTGAAAGTACTTCAAAGATCTATGGTGGAACGAAGAAGGGGCGAAGGGGTGTATATGGACGTCTAGCACCGATTCTTGGTTTACTCCTTTTGTGTGTTCCACATGCAAGTTTGGTGTTTTGATGGATTGCCGAACCCTGTTGACTCATAAATCGCACAATATTTATTTCGCAACATTTTTTACAAAATATCTCGGTAATTTTTGTTTGCCGCATTGTTTTAGCTTTTTCTTTCAACGCCTTTTCTTTAATTAAAGTTACTGTCATTATTTCTTACGCCGTATCAAAACCATGCTGCTGACATCGTTCAATGAACTAATCAGTCTATCAATCCGAATTTTTTCGTCACGTACCTCACTTTCACTGATTTTATTTGTAAAAGCTCATTATAAAAGGATTAACTCCTATGGAGGAAAAAAAAAAGAACAAAAACACAATATTTTACAGCTGCAGTAGCTAGTATACAGGCCCGGCCTTAGAAATTTGGCGGCCCTAGGCAAAGTCAAAGTAGGCGGCCCTGGTCAAAATCAAGATAGGCGGCCCTGTACACATTTTCAAACATTAATGCCTCCATACACACATACGTACATATACATAAATGCATTGATACATGTATAATAGGTACTCGTGAAAAAATATTCACACACAGCGGCACACAGTTTGGAAACCTCTGATTTATACAATAATTATTTTTTTTTTGCTTATTTGTTTAATTTATCTTAGTTAGGACCAATATAAAATACGATTGTTAAGCTTTAGTTTAATAAACCAGTTCTTGATTCCTTTAGGACACATTAAAATAATGCAAATGTATTACTGTTTTGCATTCGTGAAATAGTTGTGTAGTATTCAACAAATAGTTTTAAGAACGAAAGTTGTCAAGAGAGAATTTGTAGCTGTAGGACCATCTTGCATCTATCAGACAACCAAACAAATATACGGCCCTACATTTCTAACGAACACATTTGCTATGTTTATGGAACATGTATTCAATCTTCTGTCCAAATCTTAAGTATGGGGTCAAATTAATGTTAAACGAGTAAAATCACTGAAGTTAAATTAGATATAAAACTGATATTATTGAAACTCATCTAAATAATACAATAATTTTGCAAGCATGCATTTTGTGTGTGTGTGTGTGTGTGGGAGGGGGGGGGGTAACACTCGAAATATGCATATGAACATAATATTTATTAAAACTGTGGTGTTGACCTAAGTCTAATTAAGAATAACAGGGGTCCTAGGCTTACTATTTTTTTTAGGAGATTCTATATAATTTAACCATGGAAAAAATATTTGTTCTAGTTTAAAATATTTTATGCAGTATTTGAGTTTTATAAAAGAATCCTCTTCGCAGACTATTTTCTATAGCATTTTAACTCTTTTGCAGGGACAAATATAATAATTGTCATAAATTGGGCTCTTAGGACAGATTAATATATATACAGTAAAGCACCGTTTATTCGTTTCTCATTTATACGACTTTTACATTTATACGTCATTTTCATGAAGTCCCAATTCATTCCTATTTATTTTAATGCAAAAATGCTTCGTGTATACGATGCGCAATATCGGTTATACGCCGTTTTAAACTTTCCTTAGCTTCGAAAATTTTGTCTCTGTGTTTATGTTACTCTTTAGGGAGAAATTGTGGAGAGTTGTACGTTTAACAACCTTCTTGTAAATACGCAGTTGACTTTTCAAAAATGTTTACAACTCACTTCGCCTATCAGAAAACGTTGGAAAAGACTTTTCATGAACTTAGATCAATTCGTAATGCTGTAACTAATAATTAATGACAATCAGCAAATCGGGCGACTATGGATGGTTCAATAAATTCAATGTCTGTGCAAACAAAAATTACATCATGGTATTCAATGTATATTACATTAATCTTAAATGTATGCAGCATTAGGTATTGTCCAATAAATGTAGGATTTGTTTCACTTTCAAGAGAATTTTTCATTTTACTTTATTTTTTAACTTAGATATTGTGTTTTCAGGTAAAAACTAACATGAAGTAATTTACTATTACCTTAAAAAACATACAATTATTATATTTACATAAATTTGCCTTAGCAGCGTTGTTAAACATGTAATAATCAAAGTTGTTTATTAATGTTTCATTTATAAGTCTTTTCAGATTGGTCCGGCTACGTAATAAGGGACCGTATCTAAGTTGAAGTCTGAAATCCTTATACATTTTCTGTACCATGCGGAGGCAATCAGTCATGTTAATGGTTCTTCTTCCGTTGCGTTGTATTCTCCCCCTCTAGGGTTATTGGGATGCTGTGTGAGGGGCTCCCGACTTTTTGACTGAAGAACGGCTGCGGTCTGCTCCTGTCCGGCCGGAGTTCGCATGAATTGATAATTGATGCTTAGAGACTGTGGCTATAGAGATTTCATAGGAACATTTATTAAACAGAAAAATCATACATTGTTCATATATAAACCCACACCCACAGCATTTAGAAAATTAGATCAAAGCCAATTAAGATGCACTAATTTAAAATTAAAATGCAACGAAGATGCCAACGATATTTCTTTTCTTGCAAATGTGTTTACACTGCATCTCAAATTTAATATTTCCTAACCAAGAATATTTATCATGTAAAAATATTTTATTCCGGAGATGGAAGGGGGAAGCGGGAGTCCCTCGCCGCTCCCGTTTCTCCATGGAAGACACATGTTCCTCACTTGTTATCCCCTAACCTGTAGCATGAAAATACTCGGTAACAGCTTTTTCTAAATGACGGGTCTAGTTCTGCACAGCTGCGACAAGGCTTAGGCTAATAAATAGTAATCCTGGATGCTCAATTGCTGATCAGTACACAGGCAGCGGAAGGGGTTGTCACCCCACATACAATCACCGCTTTCAAAAGGTCAGAAAACTTTCTTTAGATGACCATTAGCGTATCATTAACAACTTTTTGAACAGGCATTATCTATTTTGAGTATCTGTATTGCAGATGTACCAACAAAAGAAACTCCGATTAGAAAAATTGTGAAGGACGCAAATTATTTCGAGATCGTTAAAGAAGTTTCTTTCAAGAATCAGTCATTAGCGGCCCTAGTCAAAAACTGGGAACGGTATTTAAAAGACATGCATTTAGATTTTTATTGAAAATTATTTGATCGGCGACCCCTTTAATGGGTGGCCCTAGGCGGTCGCCTAGGTTTGCCTAATGGTAAAGCCGGCCCTGCTAGTATAGAAGAGAGGATGGGGAGAAAAAAAAAAAAAAAAAAAAAATGGTCAGCTGGCTCTGTTTATTTAAATCTTAAAGATTCCAAAGCGGCAGAGCGGGAAAAAAAAAAAAAAAATGCCCACATAAGAGGAGAAAGACTGATAATGGATTATTGAAATCTAGTGAGTCGTGACCTACTTTCCAGCTCGACATTCCAAAGATTATACTATATTATCTCAACGCAAGAGGTGGGAAGCAAAGAACAACACTCGATTTCCTTTTTTTTTAACCATTCTCTTGTATTATTTTTTATTTTTATTATTCTTCCAACAGATTCAAACACATAAATTAAAAACTTTGTTTAAAAAATACCTAAAAAAAATAAATCTGTATGCACGTGCGTAACCCACCAGTTTTGCTGGTCAACATTTCTTTCCTTTTTTACAAACTCAACTATCCGGAATTTTCACTTATCTGGCAATCGATGTTTCGGATTGCTTTAAAAAAAACAAGGGAAAGTAAAAATGCTCAGTTTTTAGGCCATTCCGGTTTTGCTTTCACCCAAGGAGAGAGGAGAGCTCTTTCACCCCGTGACCAAAGCACGTTCCTCAATCTGCTTTACTCCGGACTGTTAGAAAGAAAATAATGACATACTAGCGTAATTGCATACTCCTACAATTTAATGTCTTTTTCCCTCTTTTTTTTTATTCAAGCAAAATGTGGGAACGGTCACGAATTTTTGAAAGACCCTTTTTTTCTCCCTATTTCATTATGATGATCGGAAAAAAGAAAGAGACTGGTGGCCATTCCGGATTTTGGGTCCTTGAAGATTTCGGATAATCAGTCCTATACTGTACTTATATACCTAATATGTAATTTTTATCATTAATTCCATATTGGGAGACCTCTGACTTCATTTAATATGAAAACATGATTATTTGATATCACTGTGCTAACATACATTATATACCTTTTAAAATTTTCAAAAATTTTGTCGTGTGTCCTTCCTTCAACCTTTCTTCAATTTCTTCAATTTCCCTGACTAAAACTCATTTCCCTGACTTTCCAGGTCTGTAGAAACCCTGCACAAGAATCTTGTATTAAGGGTGTACAAATAACATTGGAAGAGGTTTCTATTTTAGTTACAACAAATTTTAGATTTTAGAATGAAAAATCAGTGCAGAAATTTGCAAAGCAGAAAAACAAGCTCAAGAGAAATCAAGATCCACTTTTATTATCTGTAACAAGAAAAATTAAATAATTAAATGCATGTTTAAGTATTTTCACAAGCATTTCCTGTGGAAAAGGTATAGAAATTGTTTTAATAAGGAATGCATTTTAAAAAAAATTATCTTTAAGAAGTAGGTCAGCACAGTAACTTTAACGGCAAGAAAACAAGCATCTATATAGATCGCTGCTTATAAGAAATTGATGTACAACATTTGTAAGAGTCCATGAATTGAGTTAAATATAATCACAGTTCGGTAGATGTGATTTTGCACTTACTGTATTTTCCTGATTATTATCCGTGGCGACGTATAATCTGCCATGCACGGTTTTCAGTGAAGAAAAAAAAATGTTTACAGATAGTACGCAGTGCCGTATAATTCGCAGTCAAAACAGGAACATCTGATATCGTTTCACTTAGTACTCATCCAAATAAACTTACGGAGCCGGTGCTAGGCTCTACGTGGCCCGCAGTTCATACACACTAAATATTTCTGGAAATAGCTTCCATTATATCTATCAATATTTTTCAAAAACATTTTTTTTTTTCAAAAACAAAAATTTTTTACTATGTTCAGCAATAATACCTTAGTGATTTTATATTTCTTATGCTTCTTTTTTACACAAATCCTTTTTGTCACAGTTCACACTTAAGTGACCTTCTTCCTGTGAGCACAAAGTTGTTGTTTCCACAATTTCTTCCTTTTCGTGTACAGGTAAATGGTTTCTCAAATTCTGGTTTGATGCAAATCTCTTTAGGCAAATGTGACACTGGAACGGCTTCTCTCCCGTGTGTGTGCGTAGGTGATATAGCAGGTGCGGCTCCTGACTAAATCCTTTCCCACAAACGGAGCAGACATGGGGCTTTTCCCCAGTGTGGGTAAGCATATGCACCTTGATCAAATGTTTATAGCTAAAAGATTTATCGCATACAACACACGTAAAGGATTTGGACCCAGCGTGTTTTTGGAGGTGTTGATCCAAACCAGCTTTTCGGTGAAATGCTGCAGAACACAGGTCACATTTATGCGATTTCTCTTCTGAATGAATTATCATATGCCGCTTCAATATATATCTCGAGGACAAACTTTTCTTGCAAACGTCGCATACAAAGGAATCTTTCTCCTTTCTTGAGCTTTCAAAAGAAACTTTGTCCTTTCTAGCGTGCACAGTCTCGTGTTTTTTCAACCGGTCTTTTGAAAAAAAGGTACACGAACATGTGTCACACTTGTAAGGCCTATCCCCTGTATGCACCGCAATGTGTTTCAAAAATTGAGTATTTTGAATAAATGATTTTTCACAAAGATTGCATTTAAATGGTTTTAAACTTATATGAGTGTACAGATGGCGTGATAAATTGTCTTTCACTGAAAATGACTTCTCACACAAGTGGCA
The DNA here is from genome assembly GCA_038373885.1 of Cheiracanthium punctorium. NCBI lineage: Eukaryota > Metazoa > Arthropoda > Arachnida > Araneae > Cheiracanthiidae > Cheiracanthium > Cheiracanthium punctorium. Next base: position 269,993 of record JAWZYV010011794.1, on the reverse strand, counting down.
CGGATGAGGCTTCTCTTTTGTGTGAGATAGGCGATGCCTTTTCAGATGGGTTTTTGTTGAAAATGTTTTCAGACACACATTGCACTGAATGATTCTCTGTTTGTGGAGCAGATGATGTCTCTTCAAATTTTCAGGTTTCTTAAATATTTTCCGGCATATGTTGCACACGAGCACTTCTTGTTTAGAAGGTGAAGGAATGTCATTAGAAGGGGTTCCCATTTTAGCGCAAGAAATTTTAGACTTAAGTGTTATTGAAGATCAGTGCAATAACTTTCTCAAAGCAGATATAAACAGGTAGGTAACTGTTCATGAGAAATCAAGCGGTAATATCTGTAAGAGAAAAAAGAACTAAATAATTACATGTAACTTTAATTATAGTCACAAGTATTTCCTGTGGAGAAGGTGTAGAAATTGTGTACTAAGGATACTGCGGACATATTACTTTTTAAAACGAGAAATCTTTTCCTTAACCCTTTAACGCAAAGTGTTCCCGCTCTGGGAAACCAAACTCTGATGTTTTGACTGTTGCCAGTCACGAAGAATAGACTTGATTTCTATAAAGATAGTGTCGGGTGACATAGCTCCACGAGAATCCTTTACTTTTTAGCATGTCATTTCCCGTAAATAAATGGTCACGATTATTTTTAACAGCACTGACATCTGCTAAAAAATGGAAGAATGCGAGAACAACTGGATAGATTGCCCAATTCTGAAAAAAGGGCAGCCGTTGCCATCACTCGACTTAACTACCAGCAAGATGGCGGACGATCAAAACGTTCATCGCATGCCACAGATCTAGAGACTCTTGTTAAGTGGCACACGATGAACGTTTTGATCGTCCGCCATCTTGCTGGTAGTTAAGTAGAGTGATGGCAACGGCTGCCCTTTTTTCAGCATTGGGAAAGGGTTGCGCCTCGAAGGGTTAAGAATTAAATTAGACTAATGGAGAAACTTTCAGGCCATGGAAGCAAGCATCTGTACACATCCCTGCTCATGAGAAATGAATATAAAACATTTGTAAAAGAAGAATAACTAAATGATTACATGTAAGAAGGCCCTGATTATCGGAGGGACAAGAGGGGCCCATGCCCCAGACCCCAATTTTGAGGGCCCCTAAATTATTACAGTATGCGAATTTAGTTTAAGGTTTTTTTTTTTTTTTCAATGTAGTAAATGCCTAATTTTTTCAGTTATGAATTTGCAGGTTATGAACAGTCAAAATCTTTTGCTTACTTAATTCTACCTCTCCATAGAAAAAATATCACAGCAGATTGACGATTTCTGTAAAAAGAAGTGGTGACTAGGATGGCTGCTAGAGTTTAAGTGATGATGCGGTCAGTGCAGGGTCAGAACAAAAATTTTGGAAAAAAAATAGGAAAAAAAGGAGAGAAAAAGAAAAAAAAAAGGGGGAGCTTTTTACTGTTCTTTGGGAGATCAATCTATCTATAAATATGTGCGAAACAAACTACATAATTAAAAATTTTAACTGTGAATCTTTTCTAAAGAAATTTTAAGAAATACTGGGCACTCTTTATTAATAAGAATGTAACCATTTGTACTATTATTGTCAAGTTCAAGAGACTTGACAATAATAGTACAAAAGACTTACTTTTTCATTCAAGACTTTTTGTTTTATTATTGAAAAGAAACTATTAAGAACAAACTTTTTTCAGTTATTTTTCTTTAATTGCTAACAATAAATAAATAAGTCTACATCTATTGCTACTTAGTTATGTTTTTCCAAGACACTCGGGAATTAAAAAATGAAGCTCTTGTTAAATTAATTATCGAGAATTTTTAATTAATATTTAAATTCCATTAACTTGTATCTTTTTCAACATAAAATCACAAATAGTAATTGATACAGTTGTCACAAGTGAAGTCTTGTCTACAAGATTTTTCTATCAGCTTCAGCTTCTTTTAGTTCTTTTGTAATACTTTCAACTTTTTGTGTTGCTATTTCAATTGCTGTAGTAGCAATCTTCATGTTCGGAATATTGTTTACTTAATTGTATCCTGTAATTTCGTATTGCTTTCTTTAAGGTATGTCTGGACTGCTTGAAGATCTTCCTGCAGACCTTTTACTTTCTCATCAATTTTCTGTTTTTTTTTTTCTTTCTTTTCTCCTTTTTAATTCACTGGTTTCTTTTTCTTCCTCTAACATTCATTTTCATGTCTTCAGTTGCTTTATTTATCGCTTTTTCTTGTGAATAAACAGCATATACTTTAGTCACAGCATTAAGTAGCTGTTTTGTAATTGCAATATTACTAATGGTACCATTTCTTCTAATGGTATCTTTAACTTGTCGAATTCCAATAATCGCAGCCTCTGAGAGATTATGTCGTTCATAAGACAGAATGCTGCGATTTACAGAAAAACCTCTTTCAACATCAGAATTGGCATGCGACAGAGAAAAGCAATTTTTGATTATAATCGATAAATTTGAATACTTTTCTTTTCCGTTCATCTTATCAACAAGACTGAAAACTTCTTTCCAGTACCCGTCAATTGGCTGTCTGTCATCATCAGTACGTTCATTAAAGCTTTTTACAATTAGATCAACTTCGTCATCTAATCTGTAAGCTTGTTATTCCAAAACTGTTTTGTCTATAATTTCATTAGACAAATTTAACGGTGCTAAACAAACACATAAGCTTTGAATGGCGCTGTCATTCTGAGAGGATCTGAGAGCCGGATGCAGCTGCTCCAGATCTTTCAAAAATGAATGATTTATAGGCAAAGATTGTTTCAGTAATTTGCAAAAATTTACTAAAAATGCCCGCATGCCCATTCGTGCTTTCTTTGCATCATTTTCCTCAATCTGTGACAGCGATTCTCATTACAAAATAATAATAAAAGCAACCCTTGCTCCAAGTTAAAATTTCCCCCAAAAGTGTTAATTCAAACAACTGGATTTGGATTAAACCAATATTCAATATTATTTCATCAATTGTTTCCTGAATTTATATTTAAAACAAGTTTAAGCAGCGATCCCCATAGCAAAATAATAATTAAAATATATTAAGTTTCATAAATAAATTTTTTCCCAAAAGTGTAAACTTTAACAATGGTCAACTTTAATTACACCAATATTGTTTTGCCGATCGTTACCCGATTTTATAATTGGAAACATAGTCAGATAAAAGAAAAAACTATCTGCGCACATAATCCAAAACTATCTGCAGACTCATAATAGTTCGTGATAGCTAAATATATAAACATGTGTATATGCATATGCGCACACATGTGTGCAACGTGCTTGGGCTCAGAGCTCATTCTGAGTAGAAAAGAGGGCAGGGTGCAAAGGTTTTAAAAAAGGGCATCATTATTTTAAAAGGGCAGTACATATCCTAATTCTAATTTGCAAAAATCCCCTAAAAAATTGAATAAACCAATGCTTTATTGATTAATAATAATTAATTAGTAATCTTTATTAATAAATTTATTACTATTCTTTATTAAAAATTTGATAAAATTAATTAAGTTGATAAAGCTAAGTAATGTAAAAGAATTGCATTTTAAGTAACTTTGTTAATTAACTTATTAAAATAAATTATAAATAGTTAAGTTAATAAGAATATTTCTTTAAAAGATTTTTAAGGTTTTTTTCTTTTTATAACAAAAATAATCACCCAAACATACCTAACAGACAAGAAAATGCTTAATTAAGTAAGCATTTTGCATAAGAAGCACATTTTAATAAACTATTTATTGGATCACCTTGTTAAGAATCATCCATAAAAGTTTAACTAAATTAAGAAACACTTAATAAAGGTAAGTTGTTCTAAACCTAAATTTTCATTTTTATTAATTTTTTTCAGTTTTCAAGTTATTACATTTCTAAAAATAATTCATTCAATTTTTCATCATTCACTTGTCTTTGTAAGAATTAATCCAATAGTACAAACAATTAAAATATAGTTAATGCATGAAATTAGTAATAACACTCCTGTTCAAAATTACCATATAATGGTATAATATCTATTCCAGTTATTCAATACATATTCCACTACAAATTCCAGTAATTTATTAATTTTTTTGAAAATGGACAACAAAAAAAGAATTTCAGAATTATCTGCAGCCATTATAAGTGTTCTTTTGTTGATTTTAACAATCAGCTGGTCACCTATATAAGTGGCAGTATTGAAACAGCCGTAAAAGAGATAAGAACCTCAACCCCATCTTTCTCCAGCAGTCTAGCCCGGTAAGAAAACCACAAAAAAAAAAAAAAAAAAAAAAAAAAATTCTGACAATAAATTTCTAACTTTTGTTCAAATTAAGATGTCTTTTTAAAATTTGGACTCTGAATCAATTTTTGCATTTAAAAGTAATTCCCAAAATTTCAAACAAATCGGTCCATTAATAAAAAAATTGTAGATGAATGAATTATTACACAGTTGATTTCCATCCCGCCTTTTCACCACAGAGACGGGCGTGCGTTAGCATAAAAGTTGTGTAAATTCCTCTCCACCAAATAAGAGAACAAATAAAAGGGATAACAAAGCTTCCGTAGATATTAAAAAAAACAAAAAAACTTCGCGGGCAAAAGAGGATGTCTAATTTTTAATCAACGGCTCTGCTTGGGTTATAGTGACTTAAAAAAGATTTATGTAACTATCCATTTAAAAAAAACAACAACTTGGAATTACTGGAAAACTATCTGCAAGACCTTTGAATGTATCCGCGTCCTGCATGCGTCTACATTATCTGACTATGATTGGAAGAATTTTAAACGGCGTTTCTTTGTTAAAGAAGGGGGGGAAATAACTCCCAGCTAACTCAAATAGTTTCTGATCAGCATTTGAGCCCTGTAAAGTTGTTTTTTTTTTAACCACCACGGTTTCCGCCAACGTTGCGTATGCGCACGTTTCTGCTCTTACATTATCCCTATGGGAGCTGGACTTCTTCACGCGAATGATATTTATATTCTTTGGACTCATTCCTAATAGCCTCAACAGATAAGAATAGCCAATCACTGGCTGCACTATCGGCACCGTCATTCCGAAAGAAAGAAAAAAAAAAGAAAGAGAACTGTGGGAAAGCGAGAGGGGAAAAGGAATAAAAGGCTGAAAATAGGAGGGGAAACTGTATTTAAAGAAAAAAATAGGAAAAAAGGAGCCAATTGAAAAAAAAAGGAAAAACAGGAAAAAAAGGAGCACTCCGGTCCCTGGGTCAGTGGCTGGACCTACTAAGTTTTTTTAAGTTGGCTACCCAGCGAGAATGGAACACCCATAAATAGAAATTTTCCGATTATGATCATTAATATTATGAAAAAGTCAGGCTTGTAGTTGTATTTTTTAAGTCTTTATTTTTAATAAAGCTTATTTCATAGTGTTGATGTTTCATATGTTTATAATGTTCATAAAAATTCTCATTTATCTAATATTAGTATATTTCATGTTGGATATATTGAATCATGACAAAGATTTATATGCGTATGCAGAAAAAATACATATAGTAGTTCTCAGACACAGTAACAACATGGAGGGGGGGCACTCAGACTTCTGCTCAGCAGGGTGTCTACCGCTCCGGAAAATCCGGGAAGTCTAGAAAAAGCCGGGAAATTGGAAAATGGGTCCGGAAAGTCTGGAAAAAACCGAGAAATTGGATAATGGGTCTGGAAAATTCACCAAAAAAATCAATTTTTTTTTTTTCGTGTCCTTTTTTTTTTTTTTTTTTTTTTTACCCTTTCTCTCTAATTGTCAGACTCAAAACCGAAAGCAACTGCAATGCATTTTTCAGACCACGAAAGCATCAAGCAAGCAATGTGTTTGTATAAGGAGGGAAAAATGGGGGCTCATCAATCTTGACGGGTGGGTACAAGAAAAAATAGCTTACCTTGTAACTTATGGTTTAGGACCGTTTTTCCAAGAACAGTTAGTTAATTCTATCAGAAAGTGCGACTACTTCTGTTTCTCAATTGATGAAGGCTTAATCCTGTATACTTCAGTTAAAATTGATTTCAAGAAGTTGTGCAAAATATGCAAATATAAAGACAAGGGAGGCTGCATTGTGCAATTTCCCAAAGTAAAATGCAGTGGTCGTGAATTTTTTTCCCGAGAACTCCCAAAAGTCAGGAAAAAGTCCCGAAATTGACTTTCAGAAATTTGGTAGACACCCTGCTCAGGCCCTGGATTGACATAATAAAGGTCCTGCATGTAAGCTTAAATGTTTTATAACTCAAAAAATGAAGATTTTATAATTAAAATTAAAACAAATGTTATTTCTAATTATGGACATTTAAAAACATAAATTTCTAATAGATCACATTAATATTTCAGAATTTCTGACTCAAAGATATAACCCTTTTTGTAAAGTAATCTCACAATTTTTCATATTTCCAGACAGACATGTGCAGGAACTAGTGACAAATGATATCTCATGTTTCTCTTTTACACAAATCCCTTTCGCCACAGTTCATACTCGAGCAGCCCTCTTTCCGTAAGCACAAAGCTGTTTCCACAGTGTCTTCCTTCTTGTGCAGAGGTAAATGATTTTTCAAGTTTTGGTTTGATGCAAATCTCTTTAGGCAAATGTGACACTGGAACGGCTTCTCTCCAGTGTGTGTACGAAGGTGATATTTTAGGTGTGCCTGCTGACTAAAACTTTTCCCACATATGGAGCAGACATGAGGCTTTTCGCCAGTGTGAGTGAGCATATGGGCACTGAGCAAATGTTTAAGACTAAAAGCTTTATCACATACAATGCACGTAAAAGGCCTGCACCCAGTGTGTATTTTGAGGTGTTGGTACAAACCACCTTTTCGGTGAAATGCTGCAGGACACAGATCGCATTTATGCGATTTCTCTTCTGTATGAATTATCATGTGCTGCTTCAATGTGTCTCTTGAGCACAAGCTTTTTTTACAAATGTCGCATTCAACAAAATCGTTCACTCTTCCGCATTGAACAGAAACTTTCTCCTTTCTCGAGCTTCCAAAAGAGACTTTTTCCTTTCCTGTGTGCACAATTCCAGCATGCTTTTTTAATTGGCATTTTGAAGCAAAGGTACGAGGGCATGTGTCACACATGTACGGCCTTTCTCCTGTATGGACAGCAATATGCTTCACAAACGCAGTCTTTTGAGAAAATGATTTTTCACAAACATTGCACTTAAACGGTTTTATACCGGCATGAATGCGAAGATGGCGTGTTAAGTTACCTTTCTCTGTAAATGACTTCTCGCATATGTGGCACGAGTGAGGTTTCGTTTTTGTGTGAGTTAGTTCATGTGTTTTCAGATGGCCCATTCTTGTAAATGTTTTCAGACACACATTGCACTGAATAATTCTCCGTTCGTGGATTAGACGATGTCTCTTTAAATTTTCAGATTTCTTAAACATTTTCCGACATATGTTGCATACAAGCTTTTCTTGCGTTAAAGGTGCGATTTTCTTGTGTACATCAATGGAAGCTTCCATTTTAGTGCAAGAAATTTTAAACTTATGTATCACTGAAGATCAATGCAGTAACATGCAGGCATGCAGAGTAGAAAAAAAACAAGTTATATGTGTAGATGACTGCTCATTAGAAATCAAGTAAAATCTATAAAAGGAAAAATAATAATAACTACACACATGATTAAATATTCTGTTAAAAGTAAAAAATCATAAAGATGTACATGCAATTTAATTTTTTTGAATATATTCTATGTAAAGAGACATTTCATGCTCATTAAAAATAAATTTTACTTCAATATCTATTATACTTTTTTTTAGAATAAACAAGAAAGAAAAATCATGCCGAATTCATCAATTATAAAACACTTTCAACAGAATATTTTTATCGAGATTTTGGAAATACGCTTTAAAAAAAACTGTATATCACTAAGTTAATTTGAGAGGAGTTTTAAAGTTATTTCTATAGTTCAACTGAAGGATAAACTGTTACAAACTTATGGTATTGAGATTGGAATGGACTGATGAGAAACTTTTGAAGCTCACAGAGGCAGCCCTAAGGTACGTGACACCCACCTGCAAACGTAAAACAGGTGTCCCCTTTTATGCTCTAGATCAGTGCAAATCATTGATATGACTCCCCTTCGAAGATAGTATCCCGATGCGATGCTTACTGCATAGGGCCACCTTTGGAAGCTCATAATTCATTTATTTTTAAATCAAACATACTAAAAATTGGTATTTGAGGTTAAAAAGAGATGTATTTTTGAAATCTGAGGGTTGTATTTAAAAAATAAAGTTGGTATGTATTTAAATATGAAGGGCTTTTGTGCAAATTTTATGTAAAGCAAATTATAGTGTACTTTATTTGGAAATGACTGGTATATGTAACTTTGCTGTACGACGAAGAATGGCCAAGTGGGCCCCCCCCCCTTTTTTTTTCTGCAGCTGTACATAAATACAGGAGTTGTCCTGTGATTTAAAAAATTTTTGCAAACAATTTGCCAAATTAGATTCTTTTTTCCCCAAAAATATAATTTTTTATACTCAATGCATTTGCCCGTGTCTGACATGGGTGAAAGTTACCAGCAAATTTGCACATGCGCATGTCTCACGCGCTAAGTCTTGTATCTCACATTCTTTCATTTCTAATGACTCTCTGAGATCTGTTCTAGTAAAATTAGATAGGGTAGATTATAATTAAGCTTATTTATCATAACCTGCACCCCTATGCAATATTGAAAACTCAAACTGCAAAAAATAACCTACACAATACCTATATATTCATCTTCTGTAGAAAAAAAAAATTATCACTTTTAACCAGTTTTAAAAAAAAAAAAAGTGTTTTAGGGGTTAAGAAGTATAATTGCCAATATTTTCAGCAAACCTTTTTTCTTTTTTCACTATTTGCAACACTGCTTATTGATAGCCAGCAGCGTTGTAAACAGTCAGGGTACACTGAAAATTCCAGATTTTTCCAACCTTGTTTGAGATGTTAAAGAGAAGCTTGTCAAAGTAAATTTAAGAATGGTCAAAATCATTTTTTCCATCAAAATCTTAAGGCTAAAATTTATAATACCTTTTTTACAAGGAAGTAAAAATGGTTAATGGAAGTAATATTGGTTAAAAGTTATCCTTTCCTGCGTGCACAGTTTCATGTTTTTTCAACTGGTCTTTTGAAAAAAAGGTACACGAACATGTGCCACACTTGTAAGGCCTATCCCCTGTATGCACCGCAATAAGTTTCAAAAATTGAGTATTTTGAATAAATGATTTTTCACAAAAACTGCACTTAAATGGTTTTATACTTGTATGAGTGTACAGAGGGCGTGATAAATTGTCTTTCACTGAAGATGACTTCTCACACAAGTGGTACAGATGAGGCTTCTCTTTTGTGTGAGATAGGCGATGCCTTTTCAGATGGGTTTTTGTTGAAATTGTTTTCAGACACACATTGCACTGAATGATTCTCTGTTTGTGGAGCAGATGATGATACTTTAAATTTTCAGGTTTCTTAAATATTTTCCGTTATATGTTGCACATGAGCACTTCTTGTTTAAAAGGCGGAGGAATGTCATTAGAAGGGATTCTCATTTTAGCGCAAGAAATTTTAGACTTAAGTGTTATTGAAGATCAGTGCAATAACTTTCTCAAAGCAGATATAAACAGGTAGGTAACTGTTCATGAGAAATAAAGCGGTAATATCTGTAAGAGAAAAAAGAACTAAATAATTACATGTAACTTTAATTATAGTCACAAGTATTTCCTGTGGAGAATGTGTAGAAGATGTGTACTAAGGGTACTGTGGACATATTACTTTTTAAAACGAGAAATCTTATCCTTAACCCTTTAATGCACAGTGTTCCCGCTCTGAGAACACCAAACTCTGATGTTTTGACTGTTGCCAGTCATGAAGAATAGGTTGGATTTCTATAAAAATAGTGGCGGGTGACAGAGCTGCATGGGAATTCTTTACTTTTTAGCACGTCATTTCTCAAAAAAAAAATGATCATGATTAATTTTTAACAGCACTGACATCTGCTGAAACATGGAAAAGTGCGAGAACAGCCGGATAGATTGCCCAATGCTGAAAAAAGGGCAGCCGTTGTCATTACTCGACTTAACTACCAGCAAGATGGCGGATGATGAAAACGTTCATCACGTGCCACAGGTCTAGAGACTCTTGATAAGTGGCACACGATGAACGTTTTGATCGTCCGCCATCTTGCTGGTAGTTAAGTAGAGTGATGGCAACGGCTGCCCTTTTTTTCAGCATTGGGAAAGGGTTGCGCCTCAAAGGATTAAGAATTAAATTAGACTAATGGAGAAACTTTCAGAATATGGAAGCAAGCATCTGTACACATCCCTGCTCATGAGAAATGAATATAAAACATTCATAAAAGAATAACTAAATGATTACATGTAAGAAGGTCCTGATTATCGGAGGGGCAAGAGCGGCACATGCCCCAGACCCCAATTTAAGGGCCCCAAAATTATTACAGTATGCAAATTTAGTTTAAGGGTTTTTTTTTTTTTTTCAATGTAGTAAATGCCTAATTTTTTCAGTTGTGAATTTGCAGGTTATGAACAGTCAAAATATTTTTCTTCCTTATCAAAATATTTTTCTTCCCTATATTCCCTTAATTCTACCTCTGCATAGAAAAAATATCACAGCAGATTGACGATTTCTACAAAAAGAAGTGGTGACTAGGATGGCTGCTAGAGTTTAAGTGATGATGCGGTCAGTGGTAGAGATGAGACGGGCTCAGCCCGAGCCCGAAAGCCCAAGCCCGGGCCCGACTCGGGCTCTGTAATTCGCGATAGTGTTCGGGCTCGGGCTCGTGAAAAATTTCTCCTTTGTTGAACATACTCCTTGAAACAGATTTTAAAAAGTGATTCATGGGATAAATAGACGTACTTATTTTAAAAAATAGCGGCACGGGGAACTAGAAGGTGTGTGAAGCTCCAAAATTTATTGTATCCTATTAATGAAGTAGTTAAATTTATTTGTCTTTAGCTGAAATTTCGGGCTCGGGCTCCAAATTTAATAATATTGCTCGGGCTCGGGCGGGCTCGGATTAAAAGTCTTCGGGCTCGGGCTTCAAAAAATGAGCCCGAACTCATCTCTAGTCAGTGGCCAGACCTACTAAGTTTTTTTAAGTTGGCTACCCAGCGAGAATGGAACACCCATCAATAGGAATTTGCCGATTATGAACATTAATATTATGAAAAAGTCATGCTTTTGGTTGTATTTTTTAAGTCTTCATTTTTAATAAAGCTTATTTCATAGTGTTGATGTTTCATATGTTTATAATGTTCATAAAAATTCTCATTTATCTAATATTAGTATATTTCATGTTGGATATATTGAATCATGACAAAGATTTATATGCGTATGCAGAAAAAATACATAATGTAGTTGTCTGACACAGTAACAACATGGAGGGGAGCCCCCCACTCAGACTTCTGCTCAGGCCCCGGGTTGTCATTATAAAGGCCCCTCATGTAAGCTTAAATGTTTTATTACTCAAAAATGTTAAGATTTTATAGTTAAAATTAAAAGAAATGTTATTTCTTAATATGGACATTTTGAAAGCATAAATTTTTAAAAGATCACATTAATATTTTAGAATTTCTGACTCTTAACCCTTTAAAGCACAGTGTTCCTGCTCTGGGAACACCAAACTCTGACGTTTTGACTGTTGCCAGTAACGAAGAATAGATCTGATTTCTATAAAAATAGTTGCGGATAACATAGCTCCACAAGAATCCTTTTACTTTTTAGCCCGTCATTTCCCATAAAAGAATGGTCACGATTCTTTTTAACAGCGCTGACATCTGCTGAAAAATGAAAGAATGCGAGAACAGCTAAATAGACTGCCCAATGCCGAAAAAAGGGGCAGCCGTTGACATCGCTCGACTTAACTACCAGCAAGATGGCGGACAATCGAAATGTTCATTGCGTTCCAAAGATCTAGAGATCATTTTTTCACGCAGCTGGCTGTGCGCTCACAGACAGCTGTCCTCAAAAAAGAGTCTCTAGATTCCTTTTTTCAGCACTGGGAAAGGGTTGCGCCTCAAAGGGTTAAAAAGATTTAACCCTTTTTGAAAAGTAATCTCACTTTTCATATTTCCAGACAGACATGTGCAGGAACTAGTGACCAAAATGATCTCTCATGTTTCTCTTTTACACAAATCTTTTTCACCACAGTTCATACTTGAGCAGCCCTCTTTCCGTAAGCACAAAGCTGTTTCCACAGTGTCTTCCTTGTTGTGCAGAGGTAAATGATTTTGCAAGTTTTGGTTTGATGCAAATCTCTTTAGGCAAATGTGACACTGGAACGGCTTCTCTCCAGTGTGTGTACGAAGGTGATATTTTAGGTGTGCCCGCTGACTGAAACTTTTCCCACATATGGAGCAGACATGAGGCTTTTCGCCAGTGTGAGTGAGCATATGGGCACTGAGCAAATGTTTAAGACTAAAAGCTTTATCACATACAATGCACGTAAAAGGCCTGCACCCAGTGTGTATTTTGAGGTGTTGGTACAAACCACCTTTTCGGTGAAATGCTGCAGGACACAGATCGCATTTATGCGATTTCTCTTCTGTATGAATTATCATGTGCTGCTTCAATGTGTCTCTTGAGCACAAGCTTTTTTTACAAATGTCGCATTCAACAAAATCGTTCACTCTTCCGCATTGAACAGAAACTTTCTCCTTTCTCGAGCTTCCAAAAGAGACTTTTTCCTTTCCTGTGTGCACAATTCCAGCATGCTTTTTTAATTGGCATTTTGAAGCAAAGGTACGAGGGCATGTGTCACACATGTATGGTTTTTCTCCTGTGTGGACAGCAATATGCTTCACAAACTCGGTCTTTTGAGAAAATGATTTTTCACAAACATTGCACTTAAACGGTTTTATACCAGCATGAATGCGAAGATGGCGTATTAAGTTAGCTTTCTGTGAAAATGACTTCTCGCATATGTGGCACGAGTGAGGTTTCGTTTTTGTGTGAGTTAGTTCATGTGTTTTCAGATGGCCCATTCTTGTAAATGTTTTCAGACACACATTGCACTGAATAATTCTCCGTTCGTGGATTAGACGATGTCTCTTTAAATTTTCAGATTTCTTAAACATTTTCCGACATATGTTGCATACAAGCTTTTCTTGCATTAAAGGTGCGATTTTCTTGTGTACATCAATGGAAACTTCCATTTTAGTGCAAGAAATTTTAAACTTATGTATCACTGAAGATCAATGCAGTAACATGCAGGCATGCAGAGCAGAAAAAAAACAAGTTATATGTGTAGATGACTGCTCATTAGAAATCAAGTAAAATCTATAAAAGAAAAAATAATAATAACTACACACGATTAAATATTCTGTTAAAAGTAAAAAATCATAATTTTCTAAAAATGTACATGCAATTTAATTTTTTAGAATATGTTCTATGTAAAAGAGACATTTCATGCTCATTTTCAATATCAAATTTTACTTCAATATCTCATACTTGTTTTTAGAATAAACAAGAAAGAAAAATCATGCCGAATTCATCAATTATAAAACACTTTCAACAGAATATTTTTATCGAGATTTTGGAGATACGCTTTTAAAAAAACTGTATATCACTAAGTTAATTTGAGACATCCTGTAAAAGAGTTTTAAAAGTTATTTCCATACTTCAACTGGAGGATAAACTGTTACAAACTTATGGTATTGAGCTTGAAATGGACTGATGAGAAATTTTTGAAGCTCACAAGGGCAGCCCTAAGGTACGTGGCACATTTATGCTCTAGATCAGTGCAAATCATCGAAATGACTCCCCTCCGAAGACAGCGCCTCGATGCGATGCTTACTGCATACGGCCATCTCTGGAAGCTCATATCTCATCCATTTTTAAATCAAACATATTAAAAGTTGGTATTTGAGGTTAAAACGAGGTACATTTTTGAAATATGAGTGAAATCTAGGTGCTATTTAAAACATAAAGTTGGTATGTATTTAATTATGAAGGGCTTTTATGCAAATTTTATGTAAAGCAAATTAAAGTGTACTTTATTTGGAAATGTCTGGTATATTTAACTTTTCTGTACGACGAAGAATGGCCAAGTGGGCGCCTAATTTTTTCTGCAGCTGTACATAAGTACAGGGGTTGTCCTGTGATTTTAAAAATTTTTGCCAACCCATTTGCCAAATTAAGATTTTTTTCCCCCTAACAAATATAATTTTTTAAACTCTCTACATTTGCCCGTGTCTGACATAGGTGAAAGTTACCGGCAAATTTGCACATGCGCATGTCTCACATGCTAAGTCTTGTATCTCACATTCTTCCATTTCTAATGACCGTCCGAGATCTGTTCTAGTAAAAATAGATAGGCTAGATTATAATTAAGCATATTTATCATAACTGACACCCCTATGCAATATTGACAACTCAAACTGCAAAAAAAAAAAAAAAAAAAAAAAAAACCTACACAATAACCAGGGCTATAGAATTACAAGGGCTGGGTCATCCGATTGAGGGATAGCTTGCCGCTTTGAAGCAACTGACCACCCCACGAAGGATGCTCATGACGTCACCTGGTTCCCTCCGGATGGGAGATAAGAGGAAAAGAACTTTCTACTGCATTTACAAAATGCGTCTTTTCTTTTTTGCGTATTATTGATTCACCAATAATTAATTTCTTAATTTTACCAGCATTAAATGCACTTTTAGAAATGCCATCTTGTGCTGTTGCGACTTGTAATATGTATCCTCATACAGAAAAGATAGTTTTATTTCATCGGTTTCCACAAAACTTGGAATTGCAAAATGAATGGGTCCGCAGATGTAAAAGAAAAGCCAAGGTTAACCCCAAAAATGCTCGAATGCGCAGCGAACACTTTGAAGAAAGCCATTATATTGATGACTTACAAAACAAACTTTTAGGTTGTTTGCCTATAAGAAAAATATTAAAAGATACTGCTATTCCTACTGTTAATTTACCTTCTTTTAAATTGGAAGGAAAAACAACTTCTAAATCAGAAAAGCAAAAAAAGAGGAACGTTTTGGAAGATGCTTTCAGTAGACTATGTAATTTAAGTCCTAAGAAAATACGATCAGAAGATACAATAAATGAAGGTGATGTAAACTTGAATGAAGTTCAACGACAGACAGTTGTAAAAACTGTGATGCACTGGAAGAATAACTCAGCAGTTTAAAAATTGAGTTAGAGAGTGCAAGAAGGAAAATCGTCGTTCATTTAAAATCATGGCACAGAAATTAAAAAGAACCCTTCTGTATAAAAAAAATAAAACATCTGAAATTGGAAAATTAAAAAGGAAAGTATGCATCCTGGATAAAGAGAGCAGAAAATTAAGGAATCTAAACGATATCTTTTTATTTTATTAAAATATTATAGAAAGTACTTATATAAATTGTTTGGCACCCTTAAAAATTAGTTAATAAAGTAAAACAATAAAATTAACTATTTCACATTAAATCTTTTTAAAAATATCAGCTTTAAGCATTATTGAAATCGATTTTACAGGGGAAAAAAAAGTTTAGTTTTAGTGTTTTTATCGGCAATCTTCAATTGGTCTTCCGTTTCAAAAAAATTATCATCTTCAACGCTTTTAATAAGACGGTGAAAAGTTTCTAGTCCTATTACAGCAACCAAAAAACTAAGAATTTCTGCAACCTCTTATTCAGTTTAGCCCATTTCTTAATTTTCCGTAACCTCATGAATTTCATGCACTATTAGCATTTCACTGGCCAATGCCATAGTTTTTCAGTCCTAAAAATTGATTTTTCAAACAATAATAAGAAAGGGAAAAAAATTAAAAACAAAACAAAACAAAAAACGAAAGTCACATGTAAACACGCTCTGAATGTAAACTTAGAAGTGAAAAAAAAAAACTTTTTAAGCAGGAAAGTGTTTGGAACGAAACTTTTTAAACGGGTTGTTTTAACATTGTAAGAACAGAAAAAAAATTGGGAACCGCAAATAAGAACTTTTTAAGAACTACATGTAAACACGCTCTGAATGTAAACTTAGAAGTGAAAAAAAAAAAACTTTTTAAGCAGGAAAGTGTTTGGAACGAAACTTTTTAAGCGGGAATTTTTTTAAATGGGTTTTACTGTATATTTTTTAACATTTAATATCAGATAAATCTTATTTTCAATTTCCCTCCATGTTTATTTTTTGTATGGTTGTGCTTCTGTTCTTAAGAACGGGTACATTTTGAAGTTTACTGTAAATTGTTTTATTATCTATGTGTACATTCTCTTAAGAAACGTATTTAAGTTCAAGCCAAACTGCCTATCTTTTTCTGGTAGGTATTAAGACACACACACACACACACACACACATATATATATATATATAAAGAAAGTTGGTGTATCATGTTTTATTTCGAATGATTATTTTCTTTCTTTTTTTTTTTTTTTTTAGAAAACAATCCTATATTCATTACTTTATCTCAAAACAGAAAATCTGACTTCTACTACTTCAATATATTTTTGAGAGCCTATGTATATTATATATTACTAATAGACAGGGATTCACAAAAGCAACTGTTTTAATTTTTCCTAAAAATATATCACCCTAAATCTTCAATGCCATAGATAACATTTTAAGTGAGAAAAATCTAATAAAAGTCATTGAGAAAACATTATCTCCACGACTTCTCCTTCGCACGCGGGAACCATACTACGTCATCAGTTATTCCCCCCTGTCTTCACTTCTCGCAGACGATTGACCCAGCCCTTGTGATTCTATAGCCCTGCACAATAAATATATATTTATTTTCTGTCCCAAAAAAAAATAAAAAAAAAAACTATCATTTTTTACTAGTTTTTTTAACTATTATTTTTTACCAGTTTTTCAAAAAAAAAAAAAACTATCATTTTTTACCAGTTTAAGAAAATGTGTTTTAGGGAGTTAAGAAGTATAATTGCCAATATTTTCAGCAAACCTTTTTTCTTTTTTACTATTTGCAACACCACTTATCAATAGCCAGCAGTGTTGTAAACAGTCAGAGTACGTTGAAAATTTCAGATTTTTCCAACCTTGGTCGAGATGTTACAGAGAAGTTTGTCAAAGTAAATTTAAGAATGGTCAAAATCATTATTTAAATCAAAATCTTAATGCCAAAATTTATTATAATTAACTTTTTTGGAAGGAATTAAAAATCATAACTTTCTTTGTTTTCTCCATTCTAGCGTGAAATTTGTATCAAAGTGTACACAAAAGCATGAAGATAATAATGAAAAACCAAATTTCATGATTATATTTAATTCTGGAACTACTAAAAAAATTATAAACTTTGTGTTTATGAATTTTTTTAAGAAAAATTAATTTTTCAAAAGCTGTTTTACAAAATGAGTTCAACGAATTGGACTCATTTTGTAAAACAGCAAAAACTTTTGAATGTTTCATCAAACTTTTGAATGAGTTTAACAAATTGTTTAGTTCTAAGTCAAAATGACTTAGAACTTGATAAAGCAAACTTTTTGTTCAATTACATGTAAACATGGATGCCCAGGGAGGTGCAAAGTAGGGCACTTGTACAGCAAAGTAGGGAATTGAAAATTCTAATTTATTAAAATGATTTTGTATTTTTCGACCCACAGTTATGTGTATGTTACATTAGAAAATTGTAAAAGGATTAGCCCCAACCCCTTATTTTTCTAATTTTAATTAGTGCAACAAGAGAAACAATACTGTGGATATTTTCCAAAATGTATTTCTAGTATTAATGATACATTATATGGTAAATATGAGATGTAACAGAAAGTTTTGTAGTTTTTAAACATTAAATTCAAATAAATACAATTTAAATAGGTTTTCAATGATAAACCATTTGTAATAGACAACAGTTTCATATTTTTTTTACATTTTAAAGCAAGAATTTTACAGATAACTATTATTTTCTTTTAAGAATGGTGCATGAAGAAAGGAGAGTGAATAAATTATCTTCCTAGTTTCAGAATGTTGTGATTCTGCAAGTACAGTACTGGGTCTGAGGGGAGTATTCAAAGAACCATTCTGGGAAGAAACACTGCTCAGAGAATAAGTCTTCTCAACTGTACCACCCCCCCCCCTTTTTTTTTTTTTTTTTTTTTTTTTTAATGGCGAGAATGAACAGGTTAACCATGAGCTTAAGATTAAAAATGAACAGATAAAAAAAAAAAAAGAGTATCCCACAAGAATACAGATTTTGAAATGTGTCAGGGACTCTTTGTACACCCTGTATATAAATTCATATGGAGTGATAATACATACGCAATACCATAGTAAGTAAACTATTTTAACCCAGAAAAAAAAAATCTTTATTAATAAATATTTCACACATTTCTATTGTACATCTTAACATAGATTTGACCTTAATAATTAACTGCAACTTATAAAAACTTTTAAGTGCATTTAAATAACATCACTTTTAAAAAAAATGTAAAATACGTGTTAATTTTTAGCATTTAGGTACTGGAGACTTCAATAAAGAAATGCTAAAGAAAAGATAGTCCTTTACAAGAAGGAAGAGAAAAGATTGAAATTTCTCTCCAGTACCGTAATTTATGGAAGAAACGCTGCGGCGTTTATGAGTTTAAAAGTTCAAAAATAGTAAGTGCAGCGTTTACAATATTTTTAATTTTTTTTAGCCGATCTTGAACGAAAAATTTGTTTCATGATAATTTTTTTAAAAGATTGCGCCACCACCGACACGTACTCTTTAGCATCCGCAGATCACAGCGTAGCGAATCAGAATGCAAACCTACCCCCATAGAAAAGAGGTTTAATCTTGATTCAGTTTTGGAGAAAGTCAGAGCGCCCTGAAGTGGTTGGCTTCATACATCCAACCGATGTCTCCTCAATTAAGTAAAAAGAAAAAAAAAAATGGAAGTAAATCTTTTACATCTACATTTTAGAACTATAATTAAATTTTAATGAAGTTTTGAATAAATATTTTGAAGGGTTAAAGTTCTGTAAAATACCGCAAAAGTGCACTACCCTCTATTAAATGCACCCGTTTTTCACATGAACCTCTATTGTTCTTAAAATACTGAATTTCAGCCAAAATTAGTCTATGTTGCGCCCGGTGCGAGTTTAACCCTTCCCCCCCCCCCAAAAAAAAAAAAATAAAGTTAATCTAAAAGTTATTTTGTTTTATCGAAGTGCAGCTTTGCGCCCTGTGCAGGAAAACTCTATCGAATAAACACTGCCAACTAATTGGTATGCTATCGATTGCTGTTTTCATTTTAATGGCGCCTGGTAGTCTGTCCGAACTTTGTGTGGATGCAAGAAGGTTTTTAGAACTTATTTTTTTATTTCTATAAATTTGCCTTTGTGAATATGAACATTGATATCTGATTATTTGAAAATAGAAATCGTAAGCTTCATAAAATAGCGGTAAATACTTTAAAACATTCTATGGGAAGGGCGAGAAAAAAGGAGATTTTTCTTTTACCGTTTATCCAATTTCTCCCGAAATATATCCGATCAACTTAATAGCTTTTCTAATAAATTAGGTCTAATAAGTAATGCAACATATTTTTTATTTATTTATTTTTTGTTAATTAAGAAATTATTTTAGAAGTTGAATTTTATCTGGCATTGACTTCTTCTGACCACGATCACCCCCCCCCCCCACCAACGATCGCAGCTGCGGCGTTTCTGATGATTTTCTAGCTAACTAAGCTCATTTTCGTGGGTGCGGCGTTTCTTCCATAAATTACAGTAAATAAATTTTGAAGACTGACAAATCTTTTTTTGTTAATTATTGGATTTTGTTAATTATTGGATTTGTTAATTATTGGATTAAAATAAAAAATATCCGAGAAAGTCTAGCCAAATTTGAGTACTTGGCAGCCTTGAACTTTACTGGATTTGCCACAGAGCTGCCTAGGGCAGAAAACAATCATGACTGTCCTTCTTCCGAGTGGAGAAGAAGGTGCTGCCTCAAATTCTGGTTTGCGACAAATTCCTTCGGGCACAAATGACACTTGTAAGGCTTCTCTCCGGTGTGACTACGAAGGTGATGCTTCAAGTGATGCCTCTGTATGTAGGTCTTTGGACAAAGCTCACAAGCGTAAGGCCTTTCTCCAGTGTGGATGGACAAATGCCTCGTCAGATAAGTCTTGCAGTAAAATGCTTTGCCGCACACATCACAGGCATAGTTCTTTTCTCCCTTGTGTATTAAACGATGGCGATATATAGAACTCCAGTAGCGAAAAGTCGCGGGGCACAACTTGCATTTGAAAGGCAATTCGCCTGTATGAACAGGAAGATGGTAATTCAAAGATTTTGCAGAATGGAACATCACACCACATTTGTCACACACGAAGGGCTTTTCCGCGTTGTGTGTCTGAAGGTGCTGTTTCAAGGTATTCTTTGAAGCGAGCTTTCTGTGGCACGTGTCACACTCGAAAGTCTGTTTCCCTGCAGAAGACTTTTGAGCAGGCTGTTTTGGAGCAGCTTTTTTAATAGTCTTTACTCCACTGTGGCGAAGAATGTGTGCATTTAAGGCAGATTTCTGGCCAAATAAGTTTCCACACACATGGCAACTGAAGGCTTTTATCCCTAAATGCACCAGCACTTGGTGGCGCTTTAGGCTGAACTGGTGAGGAAAAGATTTTTGGCAAATCTTGCACAGAAAAGGCTTGTTTTCCAAATGGATAAGAAGATGTCGGTTCAGCTCGTAGGGCTTCAGATAATTTTTTGAACAAATGTGACATGCAAAGGGTTTAACCTCCAAGTGTCTGAGACGGTGTCTTTTCAAATAAGTATGTTTTTTAAAAGTTTTTTGACAAGTCTCACACACAAAGTTTTCCTGGGCATTAGGGGCAAAATCTTTTTCATCAACGTTCTGCATTTTGGCATCGAAAAATGTTATTCAGTAATGAACAGACGTAATTTTCTGAGCATTAGAAAAACCACATCTAATGCAAGTAATCGCTCATGAGAAATTAATGATGGACATCTGTAAAAAGGAAAAAGTGAAATTATTTCATGAAGGCAAAATGGAATAATGGTTTACTATGAAAAACACATCTGAAACATGGTTCAGCGATTTTATATTCAACTAATTTTAATTGTCACACAGAAATGGATTGAGAATCTCATAGAGCTTCTTTCTTCTTACGCATTCTCAGAATCTAATTAACGCGATGCTGTTTGCAAGGTCATGTTACAGCAGTTAAAGTAATCATTGTAATGAACGTTCTATAGAATTAAACCATTTTAGAAACCATATCTGGCATTATAGTGACATATCTGCTCAAAGAATAATTACATTACCATTGCTTGTTTTTGTAACTGTTATAGTATAAACAGAGTTTTCGCAATTCAAATCTGCTTTGAACTATCATGTGTTGAAGAAGATATGCAAGGTCATTTCAATTTGAAAATGCTTCACAATTAATTCACTTGACTTTTCTTTTTTTCTGTGTTTATTCAATTTTTGAAGCATAAAGGAATAAGTGATTGGATACCTCTTAATCCCAGCACTCTTTTTTTATGTAATTGTTCAGTCCTTGTAGAGTGTATGTAATAGTCACAGCCCATGAAATGAGTCGACACCAAGCCAATTGTAATAATTCATCAGATGCATGATGAAATGTTTCTGGTGTTTTATCCAATTCAATATGAAAAGATGAATCAGTTTTTTTTTTTTTGAGAAAGACATTTACACTTCACATCACTCAAAAAAGGAAAAATCTGGAGTGACTACACTCGACTTTCCGAACACTTACGATTAAGATCATTACCAAGCATTTAAATAAATTTTAATCGATGAATCATTCAAACATATATACCAAAACTGAAGCTCAATTGAATGCGCCCTTTAAACGCTAGCGCACTTTCAAGATTTTCCTCCATAGGCAATAATGTAAAAGAAATCTTTGTCTTAGCCCTGTAGAAATGTCCTATACACACGAAAATCAATACCAGTCGTGTGACAGTGGTTTATAACATGTATACCCAATTTGCGCTCAATCGAATGCCCCGTTTAGGAGCTATCGTGTTCACTCACATACACACACACAAAACGTGTCAATACACCAAAATCTCCAAACGTGAGATTACGTGAGACAATGTGAGCCCATGAACGTGAGACAACGTGTCAATCACCAAAGTCGAATTTTTTCATGAGTACAACACTTTCCTTACATGGTACATGTTCGGAAAGTAAAAATAGAAGGAGGGTCCTAAATAACACTTGAGTGGTCAGCTGCCTTTCTCTGGTGGAAACATAAAAGTAAAAGCAAACATGGGGGGAGGGGGGGGGGGAGATCTCATATAGAAACATGACAAAAACATTTTATCTTGTATTTTTTTTTTTTTTTTTGCATATTTACAATGTTCGATTTTTTGTCATGAGTACATCTTTAAATTTGATTCCATAGTGGGAGGCAATAAGAAAACTGATGATAAAATCCAAGGATACAGTTTGATGTTGTAGCTACCTATTTATCATCTATATCCAAAATTTAACCCCTTAACAGTTTCATTTTTTCCAGAATTCCGTCCCAAAAATGTCACATTTTTTTATTGCATATTTTTGTTCAATTTAAATTTTTAAGTAAAGATATGTTATTAAAATTAACATTTCTAATATTTTTAAGCATCTATTACAACTTTTTTTTCTTAAATGAAAATAATCTATTTTCCCTGCAAGTTGTTTTTTTTTTTCCTGCATAAACACCAAACAAGGAAGTCACATTTACAGGTAAAATTACGAAAAAAAACCTGCGCTTTTGAACCACCAATCAGAATAGAAAACACAATGGACTACAAAATATCATTTACTGGACAACTATCGCTATCTACACGAATAATTTGTTACTAAAAATAGAAAAGATACGGGCGAAACAGTGAAAGCCAAAATCAGATTGCCCGTTGGTGTACGGGCAAATCAGTAAAAGGCCGAAAGCCGCACCTGTATGGCATACGGGCAAAACAGGGAAGGGGTTAATGACATCATTTGATCGCTAAGAATCTAAGAATTTGTTACATTGAGTGAACACTGTGATGCATCACTTGAGGCAGAGGGGGAAGTGTTGTCACAGAAAGGTTGTTCTGCTGCACCACATAATGTCCGTTTACAGTAAATTTTGACTGAGACGCTAGAATGTTTGTTTGCATTTCAGCCGTCAGCT
This sequence comes from Cheiracanthium punctorium, assembly GCA_038373885.1. Lineage (NCBI taxonomy): Eukaryota > Metazoa > Arthropoda > Arachnida > Araneae > Cheiracanthiidae > Cheiracanthium > Cheiracanthium punctorium. The sequence goes on along the minus strand of JAWZYV010011794.1, from coordinate 246,956 downwards.
CTCGTCTATCGATTACATTATCTCGTCTATCGATTACATTTGTCTACATCTTAATACACGGTAATATTTCTCCCTTTAAGACCGAGTCCGCACGATTGTGCGTGTTAAAGTTTTAGCTCTTGATAATCCCATATAACAAATGGTGGAAGCAATCAATCATGCTGGTTAACAGAAACTATGATTTACCATTTTTTCTAAACAAATGGTGCTATTTACAGGCGGCATCAAAATGACTTGACAATGTATCTGTCATAATTAGGTAATTATTAATTTATATCTATTCAATTGTTTATACAAAGTATCAGTTAATAGTGAAAACTTTTTGAAAATAATGATTTTTTGCTTCTTTAATTATTAGGATTTTAAAAGTTTTTTCATAAAATATGTTTAGTTTTATTTCTTTTTAGCCAAAATAATAATCACTTCTCATTATTCTTAGATGTTTTCTGATGCCATACCAAGCCATGGCATCTCAATAGTTTTTTTTGGGTCCAATGGTCATAGTACTCAATGGTTTTTTAAAAAAGTGTACCAAACTGATATGCTATTTAAAACATTTTGCAGGGATTAATTACTAGTTCTTAAAACTAATTTATGAATCAAATTACTTTTTTTAATTTATATATATGTGTGTATACATAATGGACAAAAAAATTTCATTTTTATATCTATTTTTAAATAAAACATATGTGCCCTTAAACATATCTATTATTTTAATATTGTTAAAATTTAAGCAATAAGTATAATGGCTGTGCTCTGAATGTAACATATTTACATTCTAGTTTATAAACTGCTATCATTACTATACTTCCATTAGACTATTAGAGCTATTTTTTTTAATCCTAATATTTATTGAATTAAAAACTAAACTCACATTGATGGGGGACATTACTCTTCATGCTACAATCCTTTGAAATGAGAAGAATGGGGGATGGTCAGTTGGGAGGGGGGATCAGTGTAAGAGAAACTGCTGTTTCTTAGTTTGATGTCAATTCCATTTCTATAACAAATATAATTTTTTAAAAAAAAGAAGAAGAAAACTGGCTTCAAATTACTTCAGCACAATGAAAAGTTATTCCTATTCTAAATTAGTAGGGCTTGGCAAATTCTCAGCAAATACAGCAGATATTGCCAAACTGGTTTGAGTTTTGGGAACCTAGTTTTTGGTGCCAAACTTGGCAATAAATTGCCAAAAGTGCCCAACCTTTGTGCTTTTGACATTAAGACCAGTGCAGGCTTGCACTGCACTGGGTAGGCAGGGGCCCTCCCATCCCAAGAGAAAGGGGGGCCCGGGTAGGCCGAAGATAGATTTTTGGATAAGATATAGTGCCTGGCACATGAAATTATGGATGGTTCCGAATACGTTTGGCAGCAGATTTTAAGAAAAAATAATTTGGCGGGTATGACCGCCGGGATAATACGTAAGTACCAAATGAGCATAAATTGTATTTTCCTTCTACGTGTACAAAATTGGTAGTACTCGATATACTTTCGTTTTGAGCGTGGGCGGATTAGAGGAGTGTGTGTGCGTGTACACAGGCCCAGACTGGGAGGCAGGGGCCCACCCGTATCAAGAGAAGGGGGGGACGGGTTATTGTGCAACCGATAAATAATAGGATGTGTTAACTTTAGGGGTATAGAGAAGGTATGGTGTTATTATTAATTAATTATGATTGATAATTAATGAATTAATAAAATATTGATCTATTAATTAATATGCATCATTCATATTAATTAATCACTTGTTAATTCGGGAACCCTCACTCAAAAAATTTTGAGAACTGCATTTAAAATGAAGTGTTTTGAAGCCTTCTGTTGCGCAATTGCAGCTGCAAAAAATTTTGTATTTGGAAGGGCCCACCCGTCTGCAGGCAGTCAGACACCCTGGCCAGTCCGGGCCTGGACCAGTGCCATTACCAGCCATCCTTTAAGGAATGGTTTAAAAACACGGTTTTTCCCAATTTTCAGATTGATAATATCATCAGAACGTGACTAAATTAACATGGAACCACCCCTGAGCTATCCTAATATAAAGTGAATTTTTGAAATTGGCCCACGCGTTAAAAAATGATTTCTGTGCATACATTAATATATATATAACATAATAAATCTAAAGCCCACAAAAATCCCAAATTTCTAGAACTTTAATTCAGTTGGAACAAAGGAATTCGCTTTCAAAAACTGCAATTACTACACGGTCCCTTGTAATTTACTAGAAATGTCCCCGCGCCCAGTCAATCTAGCGTCTTAAAAGTCATAACAAACCTTGAAAAACCGCTGTCCAGATTTTGGGATCTGCCAATAATTGCAATGTGCATGGGTCATGTGACACGACCTCAAAAGTTAATAAAGGAGGCTGATGCAGACCAGCGGCGACTTTTTCATGTGACCGCAACTGCCAAGGAAAGATGTATTGAATCACCCAATAAAATAATGTAATCGCAGTTCGACTCATTCTTCCACCAACAGCCACAGCGGCCTAAGGATTATCACAGCTCGCTGCAGCGTTTGCCAGTCAGCGAAGACCAGCCAGGATGCCACAATAATGGCTCTAAGCCAGAGTCCCAAGCAGCCTTGCCTCCTCCAGCACACGACAACAATCTTCCTGTAGCCATTTAATGCTACATATATATACATATACATGTTGAACATAGTACCTCCTTCTTTTTTGAAGTCAGTAAAAATATAACGTTTTTTCTTCTCCTGCCTCCCTTCTTTCTTTCTAAAAATATTTCCAATGCTTCAGAATTTACCCCAAACCTACAAATCTGAATGTACATTCAGATACATTCTGCATCTTTTTTTTATCCTTGTTAATTTGAAAACAAAAAAATATAAATAAAAAAGGTATGCACCATACATTTTTTAAACAAATTTAATTGAACATTTTACCGCTAATAGTACATTACAAAATTAATACATTTATACAGAAGCATCAGTATATAGCATGTATATATATGCAAATGATGAAAGTGGGTTAAAGGGTCAAATAATAACCATAACAGGGTTTCTACAGATTTCACGTCTTTTGCTTCCCTGACATCTGTCACGCTCTTCCCCGACTTTTATCTAGCATGCTTTCCCGAATTTTGCATTTCTATTTTTAACATTACATCCTTTAATTAATAACTTTTTATATATTTTCCCCCTTTTTTTACAAATAATAATAATAAAATTAATATATACAAGAATCTGATTTGACACCACTGGATTCTAACAAAAACCATGTTTGATAATAATTTTGGATAAAATTAAGCATATTTCAACTGCACAAGATATGCTCATAAAGGACGCATTTTAAAATTATTTATAAGGTTAAATGAGAAAATGAAAAAACAATTTCTATACTTAGGTTCAAACAGCAAGTATTTTCTTGATTTTGTCGCAAAATTCAATTTTTCTTGCATTTCCCTGACCTTTCTTCAATGCTAATTTCCCTGACTTTTTTCCCAAATCCCTGACCAAAACTCATTTCCCTGATATTCCCTGACTTTCCAGGTCTGTAGAAACCCTGCATAATGATTGGAGTGATAAAATTCAGTCTGGATTCAAGGATGAAGCGATTGGGAGTTGAACCTCTCCTTGTGTACATAATCATTTTTTGAGAGAAAATCCTCACTCATAAGTCACACAACAAAACCTTCTACTTAGGATGAACCCTAATGTGCTGCTGCAAGCTCTGCAACCTAGAAAATGGTTTTTCACATATGTGGCACGTGAAGACCTCCTTCTGCTTTCTATGGACAGTACGAAGGTGCTCGGTCAAGCCTTGGGAGCGTTGGAAACACCGAACACAGTCTGGACACTTGAAAGGTTTCTGACCAGGATGAGATCTAAGATGATGGGTGAGCGCCGCCTCATCTTGGAACATCTTCCGACAAACTTCGCACCTGAACGATTTCGAATGGGATGGGAGGTGCCGATTTAAATCAGCTTCTAGTGGATATGATTTGTTACAAGATGGACACTTGAACGGTTTTTCTTGGGAATGGGAGAGAATGTGCTGGTTCAAGTCCCTTTCTTTGAAATAAGGTTTATCACACAAGTGACATTTGAAGTGCTTTATATGGCTACCGACATGCTGCTTCAGAGCGTCTTCTGTGGCAAATGCTCGGCTGCACTTGTCGCATTTGAAAGGTTTCTCGGCAGAGTGGCTGCTACGGTGTTTGATCATATCCGCTTGTGAGCAATACGATTTGCTACAGATGTCACATTCAAAAGGTTTTCCTTTGACATGGGTGCGTTGATGCTGGTGTAGTTTATAAAGCTTGGGAAAAGATTTTCCACAAAAATTACAACGATGTGCATGATTAGGTCCATGAGTTTTTAACTGACTAAAATTAGACTTCTGGTCAGAAGATCGCTCCATGTGTAAAATGTTTCTTTAGACGAAAATAACAACAACAATATATGAGAATCTGAGTTATATTTGCAGTAAGATTAGATAAAAGAAAAAAAAAAAATCCTTCGAGATAAGAATAAAATGTCTATAATTCACACAGTGTCACTTAATAAATAATTAATGTCAAAGATCCTCCAAGATAAGAATAAAATGTCTATAATTCACACAAGTGTCACTTAAATAATCAATGGCAATCTTCAGAGTGTATATACAGGCCTACTATTTATGTAAAAATATTTCAAGCACGCAAAACCTTATGAAAAATCCCTGGTTTACTCGTAGACATGCACAGTAGTGTAGTAATATGAAACATCTGAAAGTGGGAAAAAGAATTAATAGACAGAGAATGCTTAGGAAAAGTTTAAGAGTACTACATAAAATTGTAATACAAAGTTTTGCTTTTTGTACAGATCTAAAACTCTCGATTGTAATCTTATGAAGAGCATTCTCATCGAGGAAAATGTTTAGGACATTCTCGAACAGTAGTGATAATAACTTAATTATGAAGATATTAATAAATAATTATCTTCAAACCTCTGCGATAATTTGTGATTAAGTAAACCAAGGTGTAAAAAAAAAATTCATAAAAATTCATGTATAGAGATGAGTTCGGGCTCATTTTTTGCAGCCCGAGCTCGAGAACTTTTAATCCGAGCCCGAGCCCGAAATTTCAACTAAAGATAAAAAATTTCAATTACTTCATTGATAGAATAGAATGAATTTTGCTGTTTGTGCAAATTAACGACAAATATAGTTGAAAACTCTCAATGCACTTTCTAATTCTTTATATCCATGTTAATCAAATAATATCCGATCTGATGACTAACTAATGAATATAAGCCACCTTTCTGAAATACCCAAAGAGCTTCACGCTCCTTCTAGGTGCACGTGCCGCTATTATTATTTTTTTTTTTATATATATAAGTATTTTTATTTTCCTCATGAATTACGTTTTAAAATCTGTTTCAAGGAGTATGTTCAATAAATGAGAAATTTTTCCCGAGCCGGAATGCAATTGGGAATTACAGACCCCGAGCCCGTCTCATCTCTAATAGAGATCAGGGGTCGAAATTTGCGGTTGCCCGCTTGCCCAGGATAATCAGATTTTTAAATGGGCAAGCAAAACAAAAAATTCAGTTTCCCTTTGGGCAACCAAGAAAAGCAACTATTCCCCTTTTAATTCCTTAGCTTGAAAATGCAGTTTCCTACTTCCTATTTTCATTCTGAACTTCTTTCTATTTCCATTTTCATTTCGTAATAATGACAATTTTATGAATAAATGATTGACAACTTATTTTCATTGTAACAGCCACATATTTAAAAAAAATTTGTGTAGCGAAAATTTTGAGGGCAAGAAACTTCATTTTCGGGCAACCAAAATAATTTCAGTGATTGCCCAGTGGGCAACCGAAAAAAAATCATAAGATTCTAACCCTGATAGAGATACAATTATAGCACATTCTTTTTCTAATGTTCAGTGATTAAATTGCTACCAAGGTAAGAAGGATTTTAGAGAAATGCAGGTAACTGTATAATACTACGAGTGTACTAATTTATTCTTGTTTCTCTTGCTACAGATTTAATTTCTAGAAATGGTTGAATGTGAGGCAAAATTGTGATGTTTCTCATTTCATAAACATAACTATTACTTTTTAAGAAGCACTGATCATGAGAAATAGCATATGTAATTAGTGTATAGTTTCAAAATTGAAGTACACAGATGCAGTACAAGCTCACAGAAAAAAAAAAAAAAAAAAAAAAAAAACTGAACTTTTCAACCACACACCCACTCTCAAAAAAATTCAGGTAATTGACACATAAATTTTACAATTTTTTACAATATATAGTGCCCAGCTCAAAGCTTCTGTTTTTAGTCTGCAGCCCCCTCCTCCATAAATATGTCCAAATAATTAAAATATAGATGTGTGTCAATCCCAGTAATGACGAAACTTAATTTACTTAATTCTGAAAAGGCAGAATTCCCCTATTAGGTGGAAAAGTAACACATCTGAGTACAGTGGAACCTGTCTAATGTACAAACCCTTGGGAATAACAAAACTTGCCACCTTATAAAAGTGGTCACCGTACAAAGGTGGCAATTATACAACAAAATTTTTCAGAATTGGTCACTATAGAGAGGTGGTTTCTTCCTCAAAGTGGTCACTTTACCAGGTTCTATGTAGATTTTGATTCACAATATTTGGATTTCACACAGGATTAGATTTCCCATTAATTTCACAAACTTGAGTCACAATTTCTGTGGTAAGTTCTTAGTACTTTTCATTTTTTGAGGTTCTACTGTACATTGAAGTAGGACTATTTCTTAATTTCCAGCAATTATTTATTTATTTATTTGGGAAGGCAGGTTACTCGTGGATTATAAGAAACTAAATTTCAATCTCCAAACAATCAAAGGTGTGTCATTAAGATGATGGAAAGTAGAATCTTGCAAAAACAGAGCTAAAGCACAGTTGTGATCTTGGCATCACATGTAAGTCACTAAGCAAGTTCAGTAGCAGCTATAATTTACAAGTATCCTTTCTTTTCTGATAAAAGTGAGAGAAGCAAAATGTTCCATTCTTTCACTCGTTAACACTTTTTAACAAGCTTTTATAAGTTTCACCTGTATGCTTGTTTGTAACCGACTCCTTTGAACTCGATTTTGACCCACTTTAAACGGTCAGATTTTAATTTAAACTTTGTAGACTTAGCAAGGACCGATGACAATACAATAATTTGATAAGTTTATCCCATTATCCTGATTAGGATCGTCAGGATTAGTCCTTTTCTTAGAGATCCTTTGCGTGAGAGCTAGAGGATGGAGCAAGCACGCGGTCTATGCATGCGTACCCTTTCGGCACCCGGCTCAGCACAATGGAGTAGAACCTCTCTCCCTATTGATAACTGTATTCAATGGTATGTTTGGATAGTTACGTTTTTGAAATCCAGATGGCAAATCTAAAAATTTTACCTCAATATTGTATTTACATGGATGTTTGTGTTTGTTGTAGTTGTTATGAAACTTGTTTGTTGATTAGTGACCTATTTTTCCCTTTTAGTGAGGAAGGTAGTACTTAACTGCAGGTTAATTAATACTTTGGTGCACAGCAGGGGCATAGCCAGAGGGGGGGGCTGAGGGACTGCTGCATCCCTCCCTGAAATGGGACCCTTTACTTAGCTTATAATTGAACTTTAGCTTTAAATTGGATACCCAGCCCACCCCGAAATAAAATCCTAGCTACGCCACTGGTGCACAGTGAAAATAAATTATCTCACAGTTTGTACTTTCCAGCTGAGTGTTCCTTAGTTTCTTAGGAGAGATATTGAAAATTTAAAAATGTATAAATTTTAAATAAATACAGTTTAAAAAACATGCTTTTATAACAAATCAAACTAAAGTGAAAAATAATTATTAATGTAGAAATAAATTAATGAACAAAAAATAGTATTATTGTGAAAAAAGCATGGGGTGCTTGCTCCCTATATCAGTTGTTGAGAATATTCGATCGGTACGATTAGTACAAAAAATAGAGCACAAAGCACCCCACACTTTTTTCACAATATTTCTATTTTTCGTTCATTAATTTATTTCTATATTAATAATTATGTCACTTTTTAGTTAGTTCTATTTATCACTAAAACGTGTTTTTTAGTTTTTTTTTTATATCACTGTGTAGCAGATCTGTAACATACCATATAAAACTGTAAAATCTCGGGGGAAAAACTGTTAAATCACAATGGGTTAAAAATACAATTGATTCACACTTTCTTTCCTAGAATAACATAATTTTAAAGACCTCTTAAAAGGTTGTAATATTTAATTAATATTTTAATGCAAAACTGTACTTTGTCCTCCATTAGCTGACCAATTGATTACTGCAACACCGATAGTGATCTTTTGTGGGTCATCTTAGCAGGAATACTAATGATTGTTTGGAAAATTCGAAGCTTAAACTGTTTCACAAGCACTTTGTGTGTTACGGATATATCTTCACAGGAGTATAGCCAGCGCAGAGGATAATAGATTATAACCCCCAACCTAAAATTTCCAGATTAGTTGCAGCATGCACTTAATATTTCTTGCAGAAATTCTGCTTATTTATCCATGATTTATTTCATATCGCCCACAGAAAATTTTCCCAACTATGCTTCGGTAACTTTACACCAAAAAATAAAAATAATCATCTCATTGAACTCTACAAAAAACACATTTTGGTCAATAAACTTTCAGATGAATTACAAAACTACAAAATGAATTAAATTTCAGCATTTTTTAATACATTTTTGCTCATTACGATACATTATAGACGGTTTGTATGTAGGAGCAAGATGTGCAACTGCCCCCTCACTTCCATAATAAAGGGACCTTGACACCCCCTCCCCTGCTTTTCAAGGTTCAAAAACAATGATCCATCAAAAGATTATTGAAGGAAACACAATACTCAAACCCGAGAAAAGAAAAAAAAGTAATAGCTAGCAAGAATTTCCCTCTGAAGGTCATTCAATCAACAATTATGTTAAATTACAGTAACATAGCTCAATTTCCCAAAAAGAAAAAAAAACAGCTTTAGCCCCCGACCCCTCAAGCATCTCTTTCATCCCCCACTTTTTTGGTCATACCATGTTTACTAGCTACCTATGCGGTACAGTTTTAAAAACTTGTATAGTTGAAATGAAATGTGATCTCTGTACCTATAGCATAGAAACATTCATTGGCCATTTCTCAGTTCATAAATTACTTAATTTTTTAACAAAGGAACAACTCTTTTAAGGTTTAAAAATATAACTCCAATACATTTTAATATGCAGTCGACTCGTGTTATAACGACCCAGCACGATATAACGACCTTTTGAAAAATCCCAATTGCCTTCGTATTAAAATGATGCTATTTCGCATTCGATATAATAACCATGGAAGGACTAAGATTCAATATAGCAACCAACATTACGATCTGAACTGGACAGGACTTGTAGCGATTTCCAGACTTCAAGTTCGATGAAGAGGGGGAAAAAATGTTGACCTTGATGTAAAAATAGTTCTTTACTTCCCTGGCTATCGTTCTTATCAGTAGAGTAAGAAAATCTCTTGAGAGAGCTAAGTTTCGCCCCAGCAGTTGTGGGGGGTCCAACATACTGGTTGCAAACTAGGACAATACAGAATACAAAAAGATAGACACCCCCGCTTTTACTCTCACCTCACCAGAGGTGATTGTGGGACTTCTTCAAAAACCCTGAAAAGGGCTGGTGAAAGTAACGTTGATTTTAAACTTTTGCAAGCAACAATAAGTGAACAAATTAGTAATCTTTTTTTAATCAATAATAGTTACATTATTATAATAAATTCTGGCTTTTTAACCAAGAGATATGTTATAACCTTCATTATCTATTGTTAGTAAATGTTCCATAAATATATTTCTCATGCAGACGTTTTAAGAATACTTGACTTTAAAAATCAAATCCAAACTGTCAAAGATCGTAAGTTTTTTAATTATCATAAATTTGTAAAAAATTAGAAATAAAATAAAGATTAATTTTTTAATTTTATGCTATTGGAGATTTAAATAAAAGAATGCTCAAGAAAAAATAATCATTTACAAGAATAATGGGATAAGATTGAAAGTGGAATGCTTGAGCTAACTTTTTGTGCAGTTTTCCCCCATTGCTAAAAAAAAAAAATCTTAAATTCCAGATATGAACTACCTCAAAATATCCGGAATTCAGGGTATACCCGGACCACAAACACCCCTGCCTCACTGACCCAAAGACCAGGGGCAGTGCCATATTACCGGCAGGGCAAACGGGGCAACTGCACAGGACCCACAGGTTTTAGGGTCCAAAAATCTCACATCTTACACTTTTATAATTTTACAATAAAATTACAAAGGATAAAAAAATTTTAAATGTTAAATGATTTTTTAATTATCAAGTATGAACAATGAAAATAATTCAAATTTACATTGCTATAAACTAATTTAAACTTATTTTTAATTCTTCAAAATGCTCTATAGTCGACATAGCATTCCAATATGTAGTAACATAACTAACCACAGATTGTAAAGAGTACTTTTAATGTTAAAAAATAGCAAAATTTTTTAATTATTTGTTATTTAAAGTAATATTTACAAAAAGGTTTACAAAAAGTGGTTGTATTCTCTACATCTCTCAATCTGTTTCTTTGACATCGTATAATTATATTCGTTTATTCAGATTACTTAAAACAAAATTTGGAAGGGGTAAGATATTTAAAACTTTAAACCAATCATAATCTGTTTTTAAGGGGGAGGTTATTGCAAGGGGCCCAATTTTTTTCTTCTGCCCTGGGTCTACAGTTGTCTTGATCGGGCTCTGACCAGGGGTGCAGAATATGCACGAAGGCACGAACAAGATTCGGGGGGGAATTTTGAAGTGAGTGTGATGGTATTCTTCAAGAACTGTTAAAACAGTTATCATTACCGCATGTGATTAATTTTTGACATTATACCAAGATAGATGACAGTGAATAATGTACTGAAGAAATAACAGAAGAGGATATAATAAACAGGTTAGTGATTGCAGATAACGAAGATGCTCAATGCTCTTCAGAAGAGGTCAGCAATTACATTCCCCCCCCCCAAAAAAACGCCTACAATAAAATAGGCTGCGGAAGCACTCAGAACACTTTGTGAGTTTTTCGAAAACCAAAATAATGGGTATGAAGTGTCAGAAAACATCAATCGTTTAGAGAATGCACTTTTTCAGTAGCCAAAATTACACCAGAGCTCATTTACTGATTTCTTTAAAAAAAAGTTAAATAAGTACATATTCATTGTTCTTATGTTATAACTTTTTCATTCATATAAATTAAAATTCTATTTTTATTTATTTTCTTGTACAATTTATATTTTTAGATGTACAATTTATATAATTATTGATTCAAGTGGTCATCTAAAATCATTTTTTTCAAATTAAAAAGTGTTCCGTGTCTCATTTGTTATTTTTAATTTATTTAAAGTTAAAACAAGCTTATTTTAACTAACATCTCCTTATATAATTTGTATTTCATGCATATTAAATCATTTGGCATCAAGTCACATTAAAAGAAAAACACATTTGGAAAGATTTCTATATGTATTATCCATTCATTTGATATAACTACCCAAATAGGGTCGCCCCGATAGGGTTATTAAAATGCGAGTCCTGTATATATATATTTCCCCACACACACACACAGGAAAAATGAGATTTATTTCTAATTTTAATTTAGAAAAACTTTGATCACATTAACATGTGATCAAATTTTTAGCCACATAGGATAAATTTATTTTAATCCAATACATTTACTTTTTTTTTTTTTTTTAAATCTCCAATGACAGAAGCTTGACAATACAAAAGCATAAAAAAGAAACAAGAACATCATTGTTCAACATCAAGTTGTTTCCTCAATCATCTCCTCACTTCCCAATATTGGCAACAGTTGTTGCACAAAGAACACTACAATGGACAATGTGGTGGGGTGGCCAACCAAAGTAAATCAGCTATATCATATATAAAAGTGTGACTCTGAAGTCAGACCAGTGTGATACAGATGCACGACCAAACAGTCATGACCGAGGGATTGATGCAAATGTATTTCAGGTCTGTTTTGTAGTTCCTACAAATTAAAATTGATTAGAATGGTCCCTTTATAAAAAATCCAATAGATTAAAACAGTCCCTTATTGGCTTTTTACCCTTTATTTTTAAATTTTTTTTGTCAATTATTCTAACAAGAAAAGGAATTTTTAGAAAAATTAGTATGAGAATTCACAAAAATTGATGCTGAAATTCAAAACAAATATAAGTTTTCAGTTCATAAAATAATTTCCACAAATATAGGACCCTGTAAAAATTCCAAGATCAATCTCTGTGTCCTAAGAAATCAAAACTCAGCCATGGACAGTTAGAAATACTATATGGTCTGAGAAATTTCCCATGTCTTTTTTATAGTTAAGTAGGGATGCAAGGAATATCCGGCAAATATATTGCATACGGCCTATGTGGACAAAATGCCAGATGATTGGAGGTAGCTGGATATTACAAATACTCAACAGTACATACGGCTTAAAATTATATACTGAGAAATAACATAGTAAATGAATAAATTCTAAAAATCGCAACAATAAAAAAATGAGAAAAAAAGTTTTGTGAAAACATTTTGTTTTCAATATGTTTTAGAATATATTTTTATCGCGTATAGAAAAAAAAAAATTAAAAAAAAAACAAACTAAGTACTATCTTTTTAAGATTGGAGTAAATTATTGTGCAAAAGCATTTGTTTTTCAATCTTGTAAGAATTCAGTTACCTTCCCCCCCCCATAAATTGACCCTGCTTATGAGAATAGTGTACTTGCTGTAGTACTGCTGGCTGGTGAGAAAATATGTCCCCCCCCCCCCCAAATTTTGATAAAGTAAGAAAATTTGGTGTATTGATTTTTTAACAGTTGAATGGAGATGTCTTTCTTTCAAGAACTGATTTAGTAAGATTTATCTAACTCTTGAAGGAGAACATCCACGACATTTATTTATATCAGCTTTAATTGCAGTATAACTAGTACTAATTTCATGGAAACAATCCCAAAAAGATTTCTGATTTTTGAATGAAATGATTTGAAACTGAAAATTTAAAGAAAAAAGTTATGGCTGAATGGTCTAAGAAAACTAGTGAAAATAAAACAGAAAAAGAAGAAAATACACAGCTGCCGGATAACCGGTTGAAAGTTTGGCCGGATATTCGGTATCCGGTCAAATAGATATCCATTGCATCACTATTTAAAGTTGGAAAATGGACTGGGTTACTGTTGGTTTCTTGTACAAAAATTCTATTTCTGGTTTATTCATTAACCCTCTCATTTTCCATAAAGAGATGGCTGCTAAATTACTATAACAATGCAGGGCCCGTGCTAGGGATTTCAAATTGTTAGCCAATAAATTAGCCAATCTTCAAAAGTCTTAGCTTTTTTTTTTTCGTTTCCTACGGAATTTTTAACAATCTTTCGATGTAATTTTGAGGATCGAGTGAATTTTTTTTTTTTTTTTTCCAGTGGAAAAATCGTTCGCCAAAATGGAGTTTATTTTGCCAAATATATGATTTTATCGCATTTGGCGAGGTGGCGAATGCTTACTGCGGACCCTGCAATGGATTAATTACATAATTTACATAAAAATGGATTTTCAATACTAGTTCTGATTAACAGTATTTTTAGTCAGACATGATTCTAAATATTTATTTCAGTTTGATAAATTCTTGTAAAAATGGGAAATTTCTTTTTAATATTTAGTTTTAAATGGTGATCTCTTCAATAAATGGAAGTGCATAGAATTTAATTTTTAGGTTTTAATGGAGTAAAAATCGGGCATTCTTATAAACCCACTTGAAGGAGCACCAAGTGTTGTATGTAAAGCACCAATTTTGAAATAACTTTTCTAAATATAGGAAAAACATGACTTATAAGTGAAATACTCACCATAGTAGGTCAAGTTCAGTTGATACTAAGTGATCTTCAGACATGCAACCAATCTTTAAGCAGTAGAAATGCACTGAATAACTTCAATCCTGAGTACAAACTTCCAGCAAATTACTTTTTAAAATTCCTGTAGAAAAAAACAACTCTTAACTGAAACATCATCTGTAGAACATATAGAAATGAAGCAGTAAATCTAATGTAAAAATATTATTATAAAAAACAAGATAGCTGTTTTCATCTGTAGAACATATGAAAACAAAACAGTAAATCTAATGTATGAAGTATTATAAGAATGAGATAGCTGCTGTTTATTCTAATAGCTTTCAGAAACAAATAATATTAGATACTCAAAAAAAAAAAAAAAATCCAAATGCAGGCCCCAAGCTGGCTCCTTTTGTAGCCCTTGGCTAGAGATGGAAAAGAGGCCCGTTACTGGAGAATTTAGAGGGAACTGAATACTAGAATATGTAATATTTGAAAATTAGGCTTACATTTGTAAAACCACATTTAACTATTTTAAAGCTGTTGGGGGGCTTCCTCATGCCGCAAGGTCTTGCCCTATACCACTGTGTAAAAGCATAATATTACTGGGAAACAGTAGCGTAGACATGAATATATTTCAAGGATGGCTGAGAACTCAAAAGCAAGAATGCAATGTAATTATAAAAATCAATACAACATTTTTTTTTTTTTTGGGGGGGGGGAGGGGAGAGAGAGAGAGAGAGAGAGAGAGAGAGAAATATCTCCCTTAATTTTGACCTAAAAATGTTCACATATAAAAATAAATTAAAGAAAAGAAAGAAAGAAAAAAAAACATGCTTTAGAAAAAAAATTATAAATAAATAAATGTGATTTAGGTTCGTGGCTGAACCTCAAATTCCTGAAATCAAGGGAAACTCAAATACACCATGAGGATAACAAGTAGAGAAACTTTCAAAATTATCCACAAAAACATTATTTTTTGTAACTAAAAAAAAATTTACTCATTTTGCAGGTGACTGCAGACCCATCAGCCACCTCCTGGCTACGCCCCTGCTTCGAAATAAATAGTTAAATTACTTTGTTATACTAATTTGATATATATCAAATTACTGTAATTATAAAGTACAGTGGTCGCCACTTATTCTGGTGAAAATCGGTAGGAACTGAACCAAATGGCCAAATTGCACCAGTTTTCTGCCGTTTACTTCGGTAGTGAGTGCTGCTTTATCCGGGCACATAATCTATGGAGATTAGGTAAAATTTTGACTTATTTAGCATTTAGGGTGAAGTGAAAGCCAATCATAGATGAGTCACAATTGTGTGGAGGTGTCACGGTAATTTAGTCTATGCAATTGTTAATACACTTAACATAATTTGAATAAAAATAATGATAAATCCTACACCTAGAACCAGTGATACATCTGAGGATGATGACGAGGGTGTGCACCCGAATCGGTTATATGTCACAAGAGTAGATTTGCTGAACTATAGACATTTTACGTAGAGCATTTGAGGAGAACAATGTAAATAATCACATCACCTCTTTTAAACATTAAATGAGATTCAATTTACTCTACTCCTCAAATAGCCTTTAATTTCGTATCCCCCCCCCCCCAAAAAAAAAAATTGTAATTGTTTTCTTATTAAATATACATATGTATTTTTTCACTTGTTGACTTTATTTTTTAATAAATATGTGCATGCATTACACAGTTGGCTAATACACAGTCGAGAGCCAAAAATCTGCCGACCTAAAATCTGCAAACGTCCGAAATCCGCACACCTTCTCTGATGTAAATAATGAAATTCGAAATCATCTGCCAGTGATGAAATTGTTCAAAAGTGTCTTGTATCCAGATAAATATGATTCTGATGATGAAAACTTGGGTAATAATAATAATAAATCCATTTGATTAAAGTTTAAAGTTAGGAGAAGAATACCTTAAATTTTTAGAACAGCAAAGTTCTGCAACAAAACAAGAATTAATGATAACATACAATTTGCAAAAATTAATAAAGAAAAGAAAGGGAAAAAAAAAGAAACTGAAAGTAGAAAAAAATAATATTTTAAAATAAATCACCATAGAACATGCTTTCAAAATTAGAAAAAGGAAATTTTGAAACCATTTGCTTTGCTAGTCTTCATGCAATTTTTTCTTTTTTCTCCTGTGTTTTTGTATTTAATGTGAAAATATAAGTGAAATACTTTTGACTGTTTTTATTTCATTGTAATTGTATTCTACTTTTTTTTAATTAGAAATGTAATGATTTATCTTTTATGGCCCGAAATCCGCAAAATCTTACAATCCCCACAAGCCATGGTCCCAAGCTGGGCGGATTTGTGGCTCTCTACTGTAGTTCATATTTTTGATTCAGTTTATTGATTTTTTTGTTAATTTTTCTCACTTTTACGTTTCTCCTGCCGTTTATTTCGGATATTCCGATCAATTTTAATCCGTCCCGATGTGACTGGAATAAGCTATGACCACTGTCGTAGATCCATTTTTGGGAAACCTCTGTGAGCCTTCTTGGGATGAAAGCGCTCCACAATCGCCGACAATCTGACCTGGCCAGTCCAAATGTCTTACCACATCGCCAGGGATCGATGCAGACGAAATTTGGGTCCATTTTATGGCTCCTTCACAAATTACAATCGATTAAATAAGGCACTTCACAAAAATACAATCGATTAAAATAGCCCTTCATACAATCAATTAAAACAACTCTTTATTACCATTTTACCACGCATTTTAATTTGTTTTGTAAGTCATTTTAAAATAGATGGTGACTTCTAAGAAAATTGCCATGAAAATTTAGAAAAATAGATGTTGAAATTCACAAAACTAGATACTGAAATTCACAAAAATTGCAGCCGATGTATCACAAATTAGAATCAATTAAAATTGGTATTACAACGGTTATTTCTTAAACCGTTAGTGTTCGAAACACATTCAATTAGAAAAGTTTGTCTCATTTGGAGCAGTGGCGGATTAATGCAAGTTTGTCGGAGGGGGGAGGGGGGGGTTAGTTAGAAGATTGACATATACCTCTATTTTATGGAAGTAAAATAGGATCTTTTACATTAATTTCTTTTGTCTCGGGGGGCAGTCGCCCCCTCCCCCCTTTAATCCGCCCTGATTTGGAGAAGCTTTTTGATATTGCAATTTTTTAGAAGGTGCTGTATACATATTAAAATAATAAAATTAATTTTCTAAATGGCCCCTTATTCCCTATCACTTATTTTTGGAATGCGTATCATAGCCATCGTAAAATTTAATTCTATTTCTTAAAATATAGCTAGTATATTTAAAACAAAGATGAATTGAGTAAGGTTATCACGCTATGTTTACGTTTTTTATTATGTTACAAAATATAAAAGCAATACCTAAACGGGATGACTGTGAGATCTTAAAAACAGTGAAGATTTAAATTAGAGATATCTTAAAATACCGGATCACTAGAAAAATTAAAAACGCCTCACTCACACTTCCGCACACAATACAAATACCACAAACCACAGACAAAGACAACCAAACCAACGCCAAGCCTGCCAAGGCTTCTTCGCTTCCTTTCTACTTTTGTAATCGAATCTCAATTCGATTGCGTATGGTTCTGTAGTCAGCCGCCTTTTCGGTTCTCTATTCATACTGCAGTAGTGCTACCTAGTGTTGCTATTAAAAACTACAAAAGCAAAATCATTAGAATTTAGTGCTGCCACCTAGTGCAAATATATTAAACAACTAGCACACAGTTTTTCTTTATTTTAACCACTTTCATGTTTTCATTCCAATTATATTTGTAATTATGAGCAATGAATTTATGAACAACAATCGTTTAAATATAAAGAAATAAAAAATTAAGTGTCTACGTCTTAACTACAGCCAATGAGAATAAGTATTCTTCTAACCCCCCCTCAATAAAAAAATTAATAAATAAATAAGGATGCTCAAACACGCGTGTAGCCAGGAAAGTTTTTCGGGGAGGGGGGGGGGGGATATGAATTTATATGTGTATAAATAGACGGAGTTTCAACGCGGTATTAATCTTGTGATCACTAATCCAAAAATTTCGGGGGGGTAGGGATTTATTCCGATATCCCCCCTCCCCCGGCTACGCCCCTGTGCTCAAAATCAATCTTTCAAAGTGAAGTTAAATCAATTTCTTTTATTAAACCAAGATAAAGGGAAAAGTTACTTTAAAGAACAATATTTTTAAAAAATAAAGAAGGGAATAGGTTTTTTTTTTTTTTCAAATATAATCATTGAGCCATTTTTACTTATTTATTTTAGGGGTGAGGGTCTATGAAAAATATATATGGGGAGAAAAGAATGGAGTCCAAACATGCAGTAAAGGAATTGCAAGTTCACAATAAAATGACTTTCTTTTTTTCCTATATAAATCTTGAACATTTTATGGAAGTTTAAATGTATTCTTCAAAAAAATGAATACTTATAAAAAGAAGTATTATTACAAGAATTTAAATATAGCGAATAAAATATAACAAGTAAATTTATAAAGAGCAATAAAATCTTGCTTTGAATTACAATAGCATACATAAATTTTAAAAAGGTTCGGTACATTTTTAGGAATAATGTTCTAAAATGCAAGATTTTGAAAAATGTGTCTATGTAATTTCTTTTTTTTTTAAATACATCTTGATTTAAAAGCTGATTACCAACCCTGTTTTAGAGAGAAAAAGAAATAAAGAGCAACACTTTTCAATGAGAACTCTAAAATGGATTCACTTAACTTCTTATATTACATCTGGTTTCTTTATTAATAATTTACATCGGTTATTGCATTTGGAAAACAAACAAGAAATACATTCACTATTCTTGGTGCAAAATTTATTATCAGTTGGCACACATCTATATCCATGCAAAACAAGAACAAAAATATTTATTATAAATAAATAAAAGTATATACAACATTTTTATACTGTAATAGGAATATAAGTAGTCTTAATTCTAGTAAACACTCTAAATCTACATAGAAAAGTCAACTGAATTCAGATAATCTGTATTTTTTTTTTTTTTTTATTTACCAATAAAAAGAAAGAAACTCTACAGGGAGTCTAAAAAGTTGGTAACGGACTTAAATTCTTTATCTATTAGAGACAGGGTTGGCATGGTTTAAACCGACTGGTTTAAATCACGGTTTAAACAATGGTTTAAACCAAATGGTTTTTTTCTCAAAAAAACCAATTGGTTTTTTTAAAACAATAATTTAAAATTACGAATACTACAGATAGAATATTTTCTGATGTATTTTTAAATTATCCTCATAAGTATCAACAATGAGTTTTTATATCACTCTAGATACCTTATTGTTTTATAATTATTAAAAATTATTAATTAAACATATTGGCTGCATTTTTAACTTGTTTGTAAAATAGAGGTTTTGTGTTTTAACAACTTATTTCTAAACCTTAAAAATATTATTTTGAACAACTTATCAACCTTATTGCTGATGAATCTAAGAGCAATATTCCAGGTAAAATGTAGTAAACAATTACTATTGTATTATATTATACTAGCTGCTAAGGTGGTCAGCTTCGCCACCCCACACCTTACCATATATACTCAGTCAGTTTTGTCCAATTTATCGGAGTCCTTTCAACAAAAATCCTATTTCATGCTTTAAACAGTATTTGTCATGAAATTTATTTAGGTTATGGTTGTTACAAATTTTGGGGGTATCATGACAAAAGCTGATAGTGGCCATGGCAGGGTTTAAGCTGAGCTCAAAAATTTTTTAGCAGAAAAGCTAAAATAAGAAAAAAAGCTTTAGCAAAATGCTAAAAGGATAATTCGATGTCTGATCTCCTTTTCCTCTCATTGTTTTTGCAGTGGTCTTGAAAATTATAGACGTACAGGCTTTATATTTCAATTCAATATGGTAATCAAAGATTGTCCCCACAACCGTTCTATAACCATTCTATACAGGAAGTTTTTACTTTTATCCCTGTTTCTCTTTTATATTTCAGTTCCAAATTTTTTCAGAATACTTTCACAATAAATCAAAAGCCCATTAGTTTCATTTTAGCATTTTGACAAGTTTTTTCGCATTATGCGAAAAATGCGACCGTATCTTAAACCTTGGGCCATGGGACATGTGAATAGATCCAAAAGATTTTGGGGTCCTCATCATGGCACAGTGGTGATATCACTGAAAATGGTATATGGCCAAAGTGTGAAGGTCCCGGATTCAGGTCCCATCATGCGGCTGTCGATCTAACAGTCTAGAGTTTTGGTAGGTTTTCTCCAGATGTAACGTGGATACACATGAAAACCCCTTAGAAAGTCCTCTGCCAAAGCACCCCCTATCCTTGGCAGATCACTCAGAGTACCGTTGCCATTAATCAAACCAAAAAGAAACATTTCGCTTTTTCGTGTATGGAAACGGGAAACATGCTTCAACCCACTGCAAAGTGGTTTTTCTTTTATATGTGCAATAAACACGAAGTAAAAAAATCCGAAAGATTTTACTTTTTTGCATATACATTGTTATTTTGCAATCTATCTACTGCCTGACACACGTAACCAGTAACGAATATGCTTGCTTCACTTGACGTCATTGAACTGTTAATCTGGATTTTTGCATGTGTGTTATTGTTATTACGCTAATGTTTACATCTAGTTCTTGCCGCTCCCAGCATAAAAATATCGTCAAATTTGATACCGCATACATTAGCGTATTATATAAGTAGATACTAAGTATGAAAAAATAGTATTTCTAAATAAAATATTAGAATTGAATGATTTCAATGGCTACATAAGTATAGCAACTATTGTTTATTTACTTTGTTTTAATTATTTTCAGAAGAAATATTGATTTTTATTTGAACATTTTACAAATAATTTTATTTATTAATATTTAACATGTAATTATAAAAGGATTTTTTTTAAAAACCTGGTTTAAACCAAAAAAACCCGGTTTAAACCAAATAAACCCGGTTTTTTGGTTTTTTTCAAAAAAACCGGGTTTATTTCCAACCCTGATTAGAGATAAGAGGGCAGTGTAAATAGAAAAAAATGCTACAAATAACGTTGGGAATGACTCTCTTAGGAAAAAATTCCTCTCATTCATTTTCAAAAAGTTACATTTTTTAAACTTGTATATGACCCCTGTACAAAACAATTACCAGTAAGTAAAATGTCCCCCATACACTCATAAGGTTACATGTAAAATTTGAGAATTATATCTTAAAAAGTGTCAGAGATATGAAAATAAATATAACACTGCCTTAAACCACATTTCCATGGTTTTGGAAGGGAAAAAATCACATCGAATAATCATATTTCGGGGGTCATAAAGAAGTTATGAAAAAAGATCTCTTTTTCCACTCTAGCAATAAACATTTACATTCAAAATCTTTTAATGTTGTCGTTCCCAATCCTCTTTCTTTAAAAATATCTCTGCTACGTTGCACGATGAAAGGCTTGTTATATCACCTCATGAGTGTATTTGCTATATCACCTCATGAGCGTATGGGACACATTTTACTAATAGGATTTGTTTTTGTATGGGGGTCTTATACAAATATAAAAAGTATAACTTTTCATAAATTAATGAGAGGAATTTTTTCTTAACAGTCATTTCCGACCTTATTTTGAACATTTTTTTTCAGTTTACACTGCCCTCTTATCTCTAATAGATAAAGAATTACAGCACATTATCACTTTTGTAACATCCTGTATACTTACCTCTAGATGATAAGATGCAAATAAGGTATAATGGTCCTAAAATAAGATATGCCAGTGGGTGTGAACTGTGATTTGTTTTATTTAATTTATTTTTATTTTAACCCTTTGAGGTGCAACCCTTTCCCAATGCTGGAAAAAGGGCAGCCGTTGCCATCGCTCGGCTTAACTACCAGCAAGATGGCGTATGGTCGAAACGTTCATAACGCGTGCCACAGATCTAGAGACCCTTTTTTGACGACAAACGACAGAGTTTGGTGTTCCCAGAGCAGGAACACTCCGCGTTAAAGGGTTAAAAAAAGATTTAGTCATCCTTTTAATTCAACTGAGCAAAATTAAAAAATTTCTCTGACCATGTCACATCATCTCTGAGAGATTTACAAAATGTTTAGGGGTAGGCATAATTTCGTGAACACCCTCTAAAAAAAGTATTCGAGAGTATTCAAGTAAAAAAGTATTCGAAAAGTAGGAGATAAATTTCCTATTTTACATTTGAGAATAATAATTCAGTTTTTGAAAAATGCACACCTTGACAGAAATATGGAAAGTCATACTTATACATAGCCTAATATACATATTCTATGATCAGGGTTTCTACAGATTTCACAGCTTCTGCTTCCCTGGCATCTATCACGCTCTTCCCTGACTTTATCTAGCGTGCTTTCCCGAATTTTGAGTTTCTATTTTAACATTACATCCTTTAATGAATAACTCTTTATATATTTTGTCCCATTTTTTTACAAATAATAATAATAAAATTAATATATACAAGAATTTTATTTGACATCACTGGATTCTAACAATAACCATGTTTGTTAATAATTTAGGATAAAATTGAGCATATTTCAACTGCACAAGATGTTCATAAAGAACACATTTTAAAATTATTTATAAGGTTAAGTGATAAAATGAAAATAAAACAAATGAAAATAAAACAGTAAATATTTTCTTGATTTTACTGAAAAAAAAAAAAAAATTCTTGCATTTCCCCAGTGATGCCGCTTACGCGCTAAAACGCATCAAATATGCAAAAAATTGATGATGGGACACAAAAGAAAAGTTACAACGCATCCCCCGGGACGCGTAATTTCCATCATGCAAAATTTTGAAAAAAAAAAAAAAAAAAAAAAAAAGGTGAGAGAGGGTGCGTTCAGACTGCCAATTTTGGGTAAATCTCTAGTAAAACACAAACTGCTCGTGTTTTACTCAGGGAGATTGACATCGTGAACGGCTTTGTGTGCCTGTTTACATGCACACAAATGCGGAGTAACGCTTCCCCTACATGGGGAAAAAAATGCAGGGTAGAAAGATCCCTAGTCGAAAGGAGGCATAGGAGTGTTCGCTCTCCCATGATGCATTGCGAGTTTTCCCCTATACTCTGCTTTTACCCGGGATATATATCGCGCTGTGCGCACACGTGGTTAAGCTGAAGAAAAAAGGGGATTACTTTGCGTTCTTCTCCTTTCTCCCACCCCACACTTCCGTTTTCATGTTAGAGGCTGTTCTGTTGGAGATGGTGGACTATCGGAATTGAATAAAGTTTTTTCATTATTTATTTTTAATATTCGCTTGTGTAAATGTAAACAATGATTTGTTTTATATTAAATCTGACAATTATTATTTAGAAATGAAATCTATAAGCTATAGAAGCGATAAACATTTTAAACAATCTAGAAGAGAAAAGGCGGGGGGTGTTCCATATTTTACTGTTGTATATCCTTTCCTTCCTCAAATATATTCCGATTTTCCTTGTGATAAATTTATTAATACATAGTAATTATTTTTTTAAATTAATATAAGATGGAGGGGCGCTTGAACGGTATTTTATTGTAGTTTTAATAATTTAAGATGTTGCGGCTGTTCTGCGAGTACATTTTACTTTCTTAAACATTTCTACCGATGCAGCCTTTCTCCCGGTTTTTACTGTACATACAAAAGGGGATTTTATTATCAGGATTTATTAATTATCAGGATTCAGGGCGTCATCAGGAAGGCTTTGCCGTGAAGGCAAAGTAAATGACATGCATGTCACAACAAATTTTTCTTTATTAATTATAATTCATTTTATTTATTTATTTTTTGAAATATAAGTTTTAGGTTATTTATAAATAAGATATTCATACACATCAGCACACCAAAATGGGTGAGACATGATAACATCAGTCGTGAAATTAACCAAATGCTTTTATATCGATAAGGACCCACTTTTTGGAAAAAAGGGCCCGTAAATTTTGGAGTCCTGGGTCCCAAGGACCCGTCTCTAACAAAGTCTAGCGACATCACTGTTTCCCTGACCTGTCTTCAATTTCTGCTAATTTCCCTAATTTTTTTCCCAAATCCCTGACTTTTCCTGGCCAATGATAAATAATTTTTAATATACAGAACCAACGTAGGAAATTTATCTTTTACTGAAATACTTGTTTTGGACGGAGTACCCCCCAAAGAAAAAAAAAAAAAAAGAATGGTACCCAATGTATATGAATGTTTCCATTTTTCTTCAAATAAAAGAATCAAGCAACAAATAACTTGCATAGTCTTTATTATGAAAAATAGGCATATTGAACACAAATACAGATGTAAGAGGTAACTTTTTTATAAAATAGATAAAAAATGTAATACAATAAAATCTGAGCTATTAATTGTATATTTTATTTACAAATATGAACTTTATGACATGCTAATCATGAAAAAAAAATTAAAAATGAATACATGTAATTTCAATTTTCAGTAAATTTTTCTTAATCTTATCACAGCACACTGTAAACTATTACAGCACACAGTAAACTTCAAAGTGAATTTATTTTTTAAAAAATTCCAATTAAAAATTTTAAAACACTGACCTGTTTTACAACACGAATGGAAACATAACTCATTGGAACTTGATCAATTCATTCAAACTGGTCTTAACTTTTATTTTTCTCCTGTCTATTCTTATTTCAAAATCATACACTTTAATTAAAACATTTCATATTAATCCTTCAAACAAATACATATGTTGAAGAGGAAAATATTTTTGCCACTTTAAGGGCTGCTCCTACATTTTAGGGAATAATTCTGACAAGAATAGTTGCAACTTCTAATATTATTTGTCACAGAAAACACAAATAGAGGTATCTGTATTTTTTTTTTCACAATAAACATTTTTATTTCTTTTTTTCTGTTACTGATTTTATAGAAGAAAAATTTTAATTTTTTTCAGGAGTCGGATCTCTGAATAGGATACAAAATAAAAATTATTCAGGAAAGTAAACCAAATTAAAGCAAAAATTTGGTTTAGCTAGTATAGCATGCATAAACGCTTTTGCCAGAGTTAAAAAAAAAAAGTTACTAGTTACTAGCTTTTTATTTGTTTTGCATGTTTTGAACAGGGTGAAAACAATATCCATTCTTCTTTACATTCAAGCCTTGACATATACTGGGTGATTCAAAATAGATGTTAAGGCAATTATTTTTTAAAGCGTAAGTGATCAAAACATACTTCCAATTAGAAAAGCTCGTCCAATTAAGAGTAGCTTTCAGATAGGGCATTTTTTTACTGTGGGGGTTGTATACATATTAAAATACGAAATTTCATTTTTGTACAGTCCCTCCTTTCCTAACCTTTATATTTAGAAGAATGTTGCTCTTTGCCTAAGAAAATTAATAAAACAAATTCCGTGTCTCTACGTGGAATAGTTTCCGGCATATATCAATATGAAGATTTTGGCATTTGTCGCCAAGCAATAAGGGGATGTCTCCAAAGTGAGAAAAATGTAATTACTTTTCAACTGATGTTCATTTATGTTACGAGTCACTCGATAGACAAAGTTGACTCCTCAAATCCTAATTTAGCTATAATTTTCCTGTAACACATGTTTGGCAGTTTCTAGTGACAGTAACCATACCATAGTAACCTACACCATTATTTTGTCATTCTCTTTCACACTTTAAAATTCCTTCTCTAGAAGATTGATGTAATGAGTGGATGACCCCCTGAAAGACTAAATTATCCCTTATTTCATAAAGCAGTACAGACTATTTTAGGTAAAACTGCACCTGTTAATTTCACGCTTTTGTTCAGGTTTAATTGCTTTTCCCAACAACTGGATCTTTACTTATCTTTTATCAACTCACAGTGGGTCCCCTAAAGTATTTTTTTGACAGGAAAACTGATGCTAACACATTGGGTAAAGAGGTGTAAGTCATCCTTTTCAAAATTAATTTTCTCAGAAACTATTCCATGAGGAGACACAGGATTTGTTTTATTAATTTTCTTAGGCAAACAGCAACATTTTTCTAAATATAAGCAGGGACCAATCTACACACTTGGGGGTCCAGGGCACAGATACTTTTGGGGGCCCCTGCACAAAAATTTTCCTCAGAATATTACTTAATGAAATTAAGTTAAAACCAATTATAATTCCTAAGTTAACCATATGTAATCATTTACAAATCAGTAAAATGTCACGACAAATATCACTTTTAGGAATTTTTCAATTTTGAAACGTTTTTAAGGGTATTTAGTCTTCACACACCTTGGAAACGATAAGAGGAGGAGCATGCTGAGGTGTCTATCGAATTTGCGAATATCGAATTGAATGCATAATTTTTAACATTACAAGTTACATTAAATTAAAAATTTTGAATATTTGTGATGAAATGAAGTAAGTAATCAGAAATTTTACTGAGAGATAATTTTAGTAGTTATTATGATTACATAAAAGGAAGTTTCGGGGCCCCCTAAAAATTGGGGCCCCAGGGTACGTGCCCAGAATGCCCTGTCGTAAATCAGTCCCTGAATATAAGTGATAGGAAAGGAGGGACCGTGTAAAAATTAAATTTCATATTTTAATAGTATACAACCCCCAGTAAAAAAAAATACCCTATCTGAAAGCTACTCTTAATTTGATGAACTTTACTAATTGTAAATATGTTTCGATCACTTACGGTTTAAAAAATAATTGCCTTAGCATCTATTTTGAATCACTCGGCATATTTATCGTGCACAGAATAATAAATTATATCAGTAAAATAAATATATTAAAAAATGTTCTGATAGCCATTATATGCACTGCATAGGTACAGAAAATGATCAGTGGAGGCTAGAGGTCTTTAGCTCCCCTCCTTCCCCCCCTCCCTCTTAAAAATTTTTGCTTTAGAGTACCATTTTGCTTTATTGCACATTTTGTTTAGGTCAAGTAAGCTTTTTCTTTTTAAATCAGCCCATCTAAAATTAATTTACCTTAGTATAAGATTTTGCTGTATTGCACATTTTGTTCAAATCTAGCTTTTTATAAATAACACTCTCCCTGCATGTCCCCTCATCAAAAAATAAAAAGAAATGTACCTGCCATTATAGAGCAGTAAAACAAATAAAATCTATACACTAAAAATGATTAACAAGTACAGTCCTGAAAATTATAGTTAAATATTCAAATAAGGTATTACCATATTAAAACTTTTAAAATATATTTCAACCACATGTCACTGGTGGTGCCATCTGTTGTTAGGGTTTTCGCAAATCGTTAAGGATCTTAACAGCAGATGGCACTATCAGTGACATGATGCATGACGTATGGAACACCCTTCTCACTTGGAGAAAAGGAAGAAAAGATGCAGGCAGTTTAAATTGAAGAAGGCCATGGCGTGGTTAACCCTTTGAGGCACAACCCTTTCCCAATGCTGAAAAAAGGGCAGCCGTTGCCATCGCTCAACTTAACTACCAGCAAGATCGTGGATGTTCGAAATGTTCATCGTGTGCCACAGATCCAGAGACCCTTTTTTGACACAGCTGGCTGTGCCCGTGCACAGCCAGCTGTGTCAAAAAAGGGTCTCTGGATCTGTGGCTCACGATGAACGTTTTGATCATCCGCCATCTTGCTGGTAGTTAAGTCGACCGATGGCAACGGCTGCCCTATTTTCAGCATGGGGCAATCTATCCAGCTGTTCTCGCATTCTTCCATTTTTCAGCAGATGTCAGTGTTTTTAAAAGTAATCGTGACCATTTTTTTACGGGAAATGACATGCTAAAAAGTAAAGGATTCTCGTGGAGCTATGTCACCTGCCACTATTTTTATAGAGGTCAAATTTATTCTTCGTGACTGGCAACAGTCAAAACGTCAGAATTTGGTGTTCCCAGAGCGGGATCACTGTGCATTAAAGGGTTAAAATATATTTTTAATAGTTTTAATACAGTAACACATTTTAACTATATCTATACTCTATCGAGAGTTATTTTTAGAATGTATATGTTTATGCCGACTCAATGTAGAAGACTTGCTGAAAGATTTTTGACAAATTTGACACACGAAAGGTTTTTCTCCGGTGTGGGAATTTAAATGTTCCTTCAGACTCTCAGCCCTGGCAAAAAGCTTCTTGCAAATGTCACAAGCGAAAGGTTTTTCGCCAGTGTGGGTACGCATGTGTCTCTGGACACCCGACGACTCGGGGAAAGTCTTCTGACAAATGTTGCATGCGAATCGGCGATCTTGGCCCACGTGGGAACGCAAGTGGCGGTTCAGGCTAGATATGTAAGTATAAGACTTGTTGCACACTTCGCAAACGAAATTTTTATCTCCCACGTGAGTGAGCATGTGCATTTTCAAGCTGGACTTCGTAGAATAAGCTTTCTGGCAAGCGTCACAAACAAACGGCTTCTCTCCCGTGTGAGTACGGCGATGCTGAGACAAACTGAACTCGCTCGGAAACTTCTTGTCACACACTTCACAAGCGAACACTTTCTCTCGCGTGTGGGTGAGCATGTGCACTTTCAAATAGGCTTCGTCGGTGAACGACTTCTCGCATATCTCACAAATCACGGGTTTCTCTGACATGATGTAGTGGACGTGCGCTTTCAGGTATGCGAGACGGGAAAATGTTTTCTGACACACTTTGCACTCGTATTTCTTGTCTTGGCTGTGCACGAGTTTGTGTCGCCTCAAGTATCGAGGATCGGCGAATGATATCTCGCACACCTCGCACTTGAATGGAGTCTCCCCTGAATGCAGAAGGGAATGCTGCTTCAGATTCGAGGATCGGACGAAGGACTTCTGGCACACCTGACATTCGAACTTTCTGTCCATAGGAGGTTTCAGGTTAGATTGATTGAGAAGAAATTTCCCAGATGATGTTTCTTCATTATCAACATTTCTGAGCACAGTTTCAAGCAGTTTACTAACACACTCAGATGGTTTTTCTTCCATGTTGTTTTAAACAGTATCCTGCTCAACCCCTTCCAGTCAAACGATTCAGCATTCAGGGTTGTTAAAAACCTGGGTTTTTTCAGAAAAAACCCAACGCACTGGGTTTTTTCAGGGTTTTGGGGGTTTATCAGGGTTTTTTCAGAAGAAGGGATGGGGTTTCAGAATATTTGAAAAAAATTTGCTTATTACTAAATGCAACTTAAAGCTAACTAATTGATTACAAAAATCAATTATAAATAAAAGTGGTTAATTTAATAGTAATAACTGATTACAATTATTAATCATACATGAAAGAATGTATAAATCAATAACAATAGCAACCCCAATCATGGTTTGCTCTTAGATGAATTGACTATTAGTAATAATTTTAACAGTGATATACTAGTGCTTAATTACAACTTTTTAAACTAATGATTTTTTATGGTTAAAAAATACTTATTCATTTTAATACAGATAGGCATAAAAATTTACTCTAGAAAGTTTTAGTGCCTATATGTGAAGCTCGATTTTTTTTTCCTTAGGTAGTGGTGGTGTGGGGGGAGGTAGGTAGGGAGCTGTTTATAAACTTACAAGTGGCGTACTGATGTTAAGCGGTGTATTATCTACGCAATTAAAGTTGAAGTTTTGAAAAAACCCAGTTGTGTTTTTTCTCGGGTTTTTTCAAGTGGGCGTTTTTTTAAAAACCCACCCGGGTTTTTTCGGGTTGGGCAAAATCATAACAACCCTGTCAGCATTGCTTTTTCATGTTATACAGCACAATGTTGAGTCATACTCGTCATGCGACTAATGTTACTATCGAATATAATAAATTTGGTTTAAAGTCTAGTGTAATTAATATGGCAGCAGTTTTATTACTTATATTGATATCATAGATCACTATAGATCATAAATGTTTAACTATAGAATTTCTTGGTTCACATTACAGCCAAATTATTGTTGGTCACTGGGATTTCATTCTTATAAAGAATTAGTCCAGTAAATAAATATTTTTTAGTAAAAGAAATATGTACCGTGAAATAAGCACGATCATTATTAGGAATATATAACTGTAAAAGGAAACAAATTTTTTAGTTAAGAAAAATGGCTATTTCATGTACAATTTTTCATTAAATCTTACTGGAAGGGATGAATCTGTTTACAGAAAACAGTAAATACAGTTCAAAAGCTGACATTTTTGCCTTATTTGCATTTTTAGCAGTACTAAAATTCACTTAAAACCTCTGAATACCAGTATAGACCTCCAGTAATGATGTTTCTGGCAGACTCAACGCACAAAGTAAAATCTGAAATAAAATATGAAAAAAGAAACTATAAATATGCATGATCTTTGAAATATTTTCATAACAATAGTTTCAATTATTTAAGTTTTTCGTATGAAAAAACCTCAAATATAAAACCCATAAATACAAAAGAAAAAGTAACCATTTTTAACTGCTTACTTTTAGACACATTTTGATATTATTAAAGTATTAACAAAACATAATTCAAGATTCACCCCCCCCACACACACCCCTGCACTGGCATAAGTTCTATTTCCTCTTTATTCCATGTCGAATCAACACAGCTTACAAGCCGACCCCCTCTGATTTTTTTGAAAATTGGCACAGTTGTTGTCTACTATGACCTGTAGCCAGATATCAAATTTAATTCCTACCTCATTTTTTTTTTCAAAAGTTACAAGTTTTTAAACTTTTTACCTATTATTGTTTTATGCAATAATTTCCCTCATAGAACAGCACATAAATGCTGTTTTATTTATGCTGCTGAAATAAATGAGGGCTCATTTTAAAGCTCTTGGTGCAAGCTTTTCCAGGATGATGTCAACCTGATATAGCTTTTCAAAATGCTAATATTTTTTTTGTCAATGATTGTATTTGTTACAGTATCGTTTTGTAAATATTATTCCTATCTCATTCATTAAAACCTATGCACATGTACATTTAATCACGAAACCAAAATTTATGGGAGAAGCTTTAACATGCACACTTGGAAAGAAGGAATATGGGAACTAATGTAATTAAGCTGTATTTATATATATATATATATATATATACAGTGCAGCATCCATAATCCGGGAACCTATAATCCGGCAGCACCTACAATCCGGCACTAGTCTCATTTTTTTATTTTCCCCCAAAAGGATCCGGAATCTTAAAATCCGGAACTTTTAACGCTGATTTTGATTGATGTATGGCTATCTTAATTTTTTTTTTTCTTCTTCAATAGATAGTTTTTCACCGAATATTTTTCTTTTTGTTTCGTATTTCGGCACTAACATGTCTTTGCCGATCACCATTACTGCCGCAAATATTTGAATCAATGCATTTTCTAATACCGAGATAAAAACAAAAGGAAATACGGCTTTATTTGCTTATTATATTTAAATCAGTTGCAGTCAAAGGTCCAGTGTAGCTGAATGAAGAATGCAAAGATAATGCGAGTGCTTTCATAGAACATTAATATGTATGAGTTTTTAAAATGAGACAGCATGTTTACGCATCATCGTAAACAAGTGACTTCGGCTCCTTCCCCTTCCAGACACATTGCCTTGTTTCTAGACATTCGGTCACCGTGCGAAATCGTCAACTATCGCGGGAAGGAATTCGCCAGCAAGAGGGAAAGGAGGGGGGGAATTGGTATGTTTCGATGTAATTAAGAAGCTGTGAAGAGACTGAAGAGAGTAAAATTGGGAATAATTCAGCTTGTAAAATAAAACTAGGGTACAAACTACGGAGAGATTTAATAAATTCGATTTTATATCTGAGAGTCAACTGATGAATGTGCATGTGTTAATTAACCAATTAAATACAAAAAAATGAAGCAAGTCAAATTAACCAATGTATTTAATGTAAATACAAAAGCTAATTAGATTCTAATAATAATTTAATACACTTATTTTAAATTAGTATTTAAATAAATTTCAGTTACTATTTGTGTTATATTTTATGAAAATGTTCCAAAATCAATGATCTTTTCTGCTTTATAGTTTTTAGTTTGAATTAATTGGGTTAAATTACATTTGTTCCAGTGTAGTTTTTTTTTTTTTTTTTTTTTTTTTTGGCAGTTTATACAGCGATCGTATGCATATTTTAAGACTACTTTTCATTGATAAATAATACACTGGTCAATACATAACATGATCGACGATGGTTTTAATGGAAATTTTCAACACATCTGTAATCCGGAAAAATCGGTAATCCGGCACCGTGTCATTCCCGCCGATGCCGGATTATCGGTGCTGCACTGTATATATATATATATATTTTTTTTTGGGGGGGGGGTTGCCTATGAATAGCAAATGTATGCTAAATATTAATGCAGTTTACTAAATACTCAGTGAATCTGGAGAGCTCATAAAAGTTTGCATATAGATATCAATGTCTGATGTCCGCCTCACTGTTTTATACCACCTACATACATAAGAAAATTTTCTACAGATATCACTAGGGTTGACTTTCACACAATTTGAAATAATAATTTTTTGAAATTTTCTTTATATGGTACAAAAAAATCTTTGTTCAATGAGAAATCAGTGCTAACAAAATGTATTATGAGCTTCGTAAAAAGTTTTTCACATGCGTGAATATGTAGATGTCTCTTGAAAAATGTGTTTCTCTTAAAAATACTATGTATTTCATGCATGAATGATTTGTCACTTCCGTGGGTGTACGCATTTTCAAACTTGAGAATCTTTCACGTGGATGCGTGAATGCACTCTCAAACTACAGGATCTTGCAAATGCTTTCTGACATACTTTACACAAATATGGCTTTTCGCCTGTATGGATACGAGTATGCATCTTCAAGCTTGAGATTTGTCTAAACGCCCTTTGACACACCTCGCACACAAACGGTTTTTCGCCGGTGTGGAGACGTGCATGCATCTTCAAGGTTGCTGAATACGTAAATGTCCTCTGGCACACTTCGCACTGAAATGGTTTTTCACCTGTGTGGATACGAGCATGCGCGTTCAACTTTTCTTTTAATATAAATGCTTTCTGACACAGCTCGCACACAAACGGTTTATCCCCTTTGTGGATGAGTAAGTGCACTTTCAAATGATCAGCTTTTCTGAATCCCTTTTGGCACAATTCACAAACAAACGGTTTTTCACCTGTGTGGATAAATGCGTGCTGTTTCAAAAGAGAAGGCATTGAAAAAGGCGTGTGACACACTTTGCATTTAAATGGTTTTTCACCTGAATGGGTAAGTAAATGCTTTTTCATATTTGATACTTTTGTGAATGCTCTCTGACACACATGACAAACAAATGGTTTTTCGCCCGTGTGGATACGTGTGTGCTCGTTTAATCGACTGGACGTTGAAAATGACTTGTGACACAGATCACATACAAACGATTTTTTACTTGCGAGGCTAGATGCTTTCATTTTTAAACGTGAGGCCTTTTTTAAAGGTTTTTCATGCACTTCATTTGTGTGGATATGTGCATTCATTTTGAAATATGCTTCTCTGTGTGCAAGCACTTTATATATAAGACATGATCATGTTTCCTGAGATTTATTTTTCTTAAGAAAATTCCTTATCTCTAAATTTTTTCCAAGCCAAATACATGCAAGTGTTTTTAAATGTAAAGTTGTACAAAAGGCTAACATATATCATCTAACAACTATTACTTATAAATATCTCTTACATTATATAATTTTTTAAAAAACATCTCTTTTTTTTTCTTTTTAGAATTTCAAATATTGTAATACATAAATCAAGCTACCCTTGGATATTAAATTTGCTATTTTATTGTGTATAAATTATTGTAAAGAACCTTCTTGTAATCACTTAGGGAACATCTCAGTTGTTTTTAGCCTTTGGCATTGTAATACAACTGTAGTGCAAAGGGGATAAAGTAAAATTCTGAAAGAAGAAAAACAAAAATTAATGGAAATTTTAAGTATTATTTGCATGTGGTGAATACATTACAAACATATGAAAATTTAATTTGATCAATTGTAATTCTACCTTTGTAGATTATTAAATCAAAACCAGTCTTAAGCAGACTCTTGAGTACAGAAAATTTAACCAAAACATAGTTTTAATTTCTGATCTTGTACATATAAGGCTTTTTTAAATTAAATTGTTGAAAACATCATTACAGAAATAATGCTTTTATTATGAATAAAAAATTTTATTATAGTGTTTTAAAAGAGACATCTAGTTGAAATAAGAGGTTGTGTTAGGAGGAAGAAAATATCAATTCAACTGTCAAAAATACATTAATAAAAAATATAAATAAAAATAAAAAATATTGGTACTTACGTATTATCCCGCCGGTCATTCTTGCCAAATTATTTTTTCATCATAAGTGCTGCCAAACCGCTGCCAATCGTATTCGGAACCGGTTTGTTCAATACTTTTAATGAATCTCAGTATTCAGAACCGGTTCATTCAATTATTTTTAATGAATTTTATTCGGAACCGGTTCGTTTAATTTACTCACCACATCACATATAACAACACATTCTTTAGATCGTTGTTCTATTCATTTTTTTGTTTACTGTTATTACGAGGAAAGTTGTTTTATTGCTGGACAGTATTTGGTTTTCTGTTATGAGAAAAGTTTTGATCAGTGTTTGTTTTGTAATTATGTTACAAATCTGGGATTTACCCAGAAATGATGAGGATGCAGTCGAATATTTTCAGGAGTACAGTATAATTTCCCCAGACAAAAAATTTCATAATAACCACCCTATGAAGATATCTCTTAAAAAAGATTTTGTATGGCGATGTTATGTTAAAGGGTGTGACAAGAAAACCTGCATCAGAAAAGATACTTGGCTGGAAGGTAGCAAAATTTATATTTTAACAGCCTTACGTTTCATTAATTGCTGGACTCAAGAACCAACATCTATTAACTGCGGTAAAAGCCAATTGAATATCCGAGATAAAACTGTCATTGACTGGAATAATTACTTGAGAGAAGGGAAAATAAAAAAATTGGCGACCCCAATAAAATTGTTGAAATCAATGAAAGCCTGTTTACTAAAAGAAAGAATTCTTGTGGACGAATTTTCCCTGAACAGCGGCTCTTTGGGGGTATTTGTAAAGAGACAAACAAATGTTTCATCATAAAAGTAGCAAATAGAAAAGCTGTGACTCTTTTAGAAGGAATAAAGAATAATATTCATGAAGGTTCAACTATATATTCAGATTCTTGGAAAGGGTACCAAACAACAGAAATAGAAGCTGCTAATTTACATCATTTTAAATTATTGTGGGTTTGGAATATGATTGGCAACAGTTTGGCAGCGCATTTGATGAAAAAGTAGTTTGGCAGAACCGATAAAGCGTCACAAGATTGTTACCAAGATGGCATTTATATTGCCAAACGTGCCGTGTTCTGCAAAGAAACCTTTTCATCTTAACCATTGTAAATGGTTTGAGTAGCTCAGAATCGAATGATTCTTAAAGAACAGGATTAATTTTACTCAGATCAATAACTTGTAGGATCAACAATGTAGAGATGTATTAAAAAACTTTTTTTGGGAAAAAAATCGCTCGTGTTGGCGGACCAACGGGATAATACGTAAGTACCAAAATATCGATTGATTATAAGTTACGATGACTGCGTATGTAGCAATTTAAATGCATGTTTAAACATCCATTTAAATTTGTGCTAAATCATTGCTTGCTGAAAAATAAATTAATAAATGAAATTCAGTTGATGCCTGTTAGCCTGGTTCCAACAGTCCAGTTCTTTACATGGGAACAAGACTTATTTTCAATATAAAAACTAATTCAAAAAAGGTTACACCTAAACATTAATTCTAGAGATGTAACCTTTTATTTCTGCATATCTGAAGAATATTTTAGCCTTTAGTCCAGAACACTGACTTCCTATTAGATTTATATATTATTATATACATTCACCCATTTTTTCCCCTGAAAACCTTGTGCAAAAATGGATAAGATTCAGGAAATGGGTAGACTAGACTTTCACACTGTTAACAAAGAAACAATTTTATTGGTGCGCTATGGCAAATATACTAGATTTATCAATTTTTCAAAAATAACTGAAAAAGTTAACTAATTTTTAGAACACCATATTTTTGACTTGGTAAACTTCAAAATTCATACTTTAACGCTGCGTTAGTATAACAATGCAAGAATTTCAAAACATTTTAATAATACAGTATAAGAAATTAGGTTGAAAAGTATCTTTTACAGCACATATGGGCCCGCGGGCCATATGTGGCCCGCTACGGCTTTGGATCCGGCCCGCGGAACATTTGAAAACTACGTATGAGCCATTCAATATCCCACATAAATCTCAATTATACGGCCCGCCACTTCGCTAAAATCCGCAAGTTTGGCCCGCGACTTCGCTAATATCCTAAAGTTTGGCCCACAACTTTTCAAAGGTTGCCCATACCTGTTTAACAGCATCACCCTGACAACTTTTCCCCCCGCTAATTATTATAATAATAATATAATAATAAGTAAGTTAAGAGTAAATACTATACGATATCCTTCCACACTTTACAGGAAGAGAATTTTTTTTATACATTTTATCGTGCTCCACGATACTTCATAAGTTCTACTGTACAATAAATTAGATTAAAAGAATCTACCTTATAAATTACGTCAGCAGCCATCCACAAAATATATGTATTTGCAGATTAACTGAATTTTACAAATACAGCTCAAAGGAGATTATCAATTGATAAATCTTTCTCCTACAGAAAACAATATCGAAACCACAAAATACGAATTTTCACAAACAAAAACAAAACATGTCGATAGTACATAAAATACCTAACGACCGGTTTTCCATTTAATAATATACTAGAGCACCGACAAATGGATTTGCGGTAGTGCTGACATCTTGTGACATTCAAAAGAAATATTCTTTCTGGTTGTCCGATCACTTTAATAACCTAACAATCGCTTCTCTGACGCCCGGGCGTTGGTAGCACCATTTTTAGCACCGAAAAAAGGTATAAATTCTTATTCTTAGGTTGTCTAAAGGATTAATTTCTTGAACAAAATTTCGACTAGAATTTTTCAGAGGCAAATCATTTTTTGAAATGTTTAACTCAACTGTGCCCAGATATTTTTGCGACTTTCTTCCATTTTTGCTAATACCAGCAACAGAGCCGTGCTTAGGGGATGGCAGGGCCTTATTATCACATGGGCAAATCGGGACTTTGCCCAGGGCCCCCAATTTCGAATGTTGTTCTGAAATATTCTTTTTCACATAAAAATTTTATAAAAAATAAAACACATTTCATAGATAGGGGTCTCCAAATTCATCAATACCTGGGCCGCTGTTGGTCATAATCGGGCCCAGTGGCGTATGTAGACTTCCTTAGAGGGGGAGGGGTTTAGACATAACTTTGTGTTAAAATGCGTAATATTTAAGATAAAAAGTGAAAATTTATGGACATTTTGTTAAAAATTGGACCCCCCCTTGCGTACGCCACTGATCGGGCCCTGGGGGGTTTGCAAACTGGGCAACCGCCCAGTGCCGCTAAAAACTGTTGAATTCATGGATATCAAGTAGTCAGATAAATTTCCTGACCTAGAACTGAAAACAACACATCAGTAAGCATAACCAAGGAAAAATACAGAATTTGTAATTTCGCGTATTGCTTTCTTTTTCAAATTGACAGCATGTTATGCAACTTGAATGAAGATGTATTGCATTAAAATCTTAAGTAATTTATGAAATTTACTTAATTAGAGTTAGTAGCTGCAGCAGTTTTTTTAAATGGGGGCGGGGGGTTGTCAAGATCCACTATTTAGTAAGTAGACAAATTTGAATGGTCTGCAATTATATTTTGTTCTGGTCCGCTAAATATGTACTGCCCAGGGCCGCTAAAACCCTAAGTGCGTCCCTGACCAGCAATGATATACATTTCTGCAGTAGTAGCGTGGCCAGGATTTTATTTCGGAGGTGGCTGAGTATCAAATTGTAAGCTAAAGTTCAATTGTAGGCTAAGTAAAGTGTTCCATTTGGGGGGGGGGGGGTCTGCAGCCACCTCAGACTACGCCCCTGTATCTCTGATATCAATTTCTAGAACAAGGGATGATGTCTTTTAAAATCATTATGTATAATAATTGAAATGTCAACATCCTACTTGGTCATGTTGAAATATTTTGTGGAGTTGAGGTTCCATACTCGTGAATAAAGGCTAGGAAAATAAAAAACGTTTTCGACTGCTAGCGATAGCACGTCCCAAAAAAGGGACACTAGGCATAAATGGGTTAGTAACTTCAATTGACATTTTTTAAACCCTTTCGACTGAGGTGACCAAACGTCCCCAATTGTAGAGGTTTTTTTTTTTTCAGTTTGTTCCAAAATATGAAAAAAAAAAAAAAAAAAAAAAACAGGAACAAATTGTTGATTATAATAGTTACTTCTTCCCAAATTTTATAAAAATCAATCATGTTTTATTTATTTTATGTTGTTGCTAATGCCTTCTAGCATCCGCGGAGATGTGCGAGATCCCCCATATAGGATAGCGATGGGCGGCTTCCGTTTTAATGTGCCCCAGGGGGAAGTAAGACTTAGGTCGGGATCCCCTAATTTTGAGCCGATTCCAGATGAGGGACCAACCATCTGAAATCGGCATCCCCAGAGGCTGCGAAACATAGAGGACACTGGAGCCATGACGGATTTTACGTGCACCAGCTCCCATTAGCGTAATGGTCCCACTGCAGCCCAGCCGCGAGAGGAGGTCACCCTCTCAAGCACTGGCCCAGCTGAGTGCTGCTTCATTTTCCGTGTTCTTAAGGGAAACGCAGTTTAGTGTTTAGACCACCTCGGGACTCTTTATTTTATCAATAGTAGTAATAATAGAGTCTCTCTATTCTGAACACAAAGACTGCATTTTGCAGTGAAATGGTCAGCACTTTCGTTCAGTGTTTAAACAAATAGCGCACTTGTAAAGGAGCAATAGAAGTATAGCACCAGTATTCTTCGAAAAAAGGGATGAGTCTTAAAAATACAATGAAATCACAAAATTGGAAATTTTATTATTGTCTTGAAAATGACTTCTAACTATAGAATGGAGTCTTTAAAAACACTTACCTCCGTTTACATTTCTCTGAAACAGGGAAAAGGAATTTTTTTAAATTGAATTTTTCTTCAAGATGCTGAGATTTTATAAATATTTATTGAGTAAAATAGCAGGGTTGGCATGGTGTAAATCAAATGGATTTTCTCTCAAAAAAAAAAAAAAAAAAAAAAAAATTTTTTTTTTTTTTTTTTTTTTTTTAAGAATAATTTAAAATTCTGAATACTATAGATAGAATACGTTCTGACATCTTTTAAAATTATATTTATAAGTATCAACAATAGGTTTTTATATCAATGTAATAGATACCTTATTCTTTTATCATTATTAAAAATTATTAATTAAATTTAAATTATACACTGCATTTTTTATTTGTTTCTAAAATAGAGGTTTTGTGTTTTAACAACACACTTACTTATTATTTGTGATTATAAGTTTATTTTTATTTTTAAACCTTATAAATATCATTTCGAACAACTTATCACCATTATTACTGATGAATCTAAGTGCAAGATTCCATGTAAAATGTAGTAAACAATTAATATTGTATTATATTATATACTAAATATAAAAAATAGTATCTCTAAATAAAATATTAAAATTGAATGATTGCAATGTCCACATAAGTATAGCAACAATTGTTTATTTACTTTGTTTTAATTACTTTCCGAAGGAATATTAATTGTTATTTGAACATTTTACAAATAATTGCATTTATAAGTATGCAACAGGTATTTATAATATTAGGCTAGGACTTTTTATAAGGGTGGGCAAAATGCCAGAGCAAGACGCACACGCACATACTCACGCGCTATTAGTATTACGCGTTATTTTTGTAAATTATGGTTAAATTTTAGTAAGTTACTGGTTTGCTTAACATCAACCCCCAAAAAAGTTCAGATTTTGTATATTTATGTATAATTTCGCAGGATTTCTCCACACAAGTTTGGGCATTTGCCAACCCTTGCCCATAACTGCCGGCGCCCATGCGCAGATGGCTGAAAATATTTTCGACCGAAGCGTGCGTCTCAAGTGATAAATACCTTTTTTATGTGAGTTTTTTAAAAAAGTTTTTATTTATTTTATCTTTTAACACCAGTTTTATAAGAGTGTTTTTCATTATCCTATAGAATAGCAAAAATGACTGCAATATATGAAAAGATAAAAAATTTCATACATTGCCAAGGCATTCTATAAAATGCCAAATGGCAAACTGACAAAGAATCAAATACGTTCATTTCATGACCCAGTTTTACTTTTTATAATAAATAAAATTAATCCCATTTTACTTTTTGTGTTTTCCTAAATAAAAAAGACATACATTTCATTTCCAACAACCTTTACTCACATTATTTTGAATACAAGTTATTAAAAACAATCTTTTATTATTTTTTCGAAATAACATTTGTATTTTTGAGAAATGAATGTCTTTTAACAAATAATTTTATGAATATATTCATACTTTGCCATCCAATTAAATGCATGGGTATATTATAATAAGGAAAATAGGTAAAGTGCACAACATACACAACTGGCCAAAAGTATTGCAACTTTGAGAAATCTAATTATCTTTTCAAGAATAAGCGCAGAAAGAATGGGCATGAAATTTGCCAGATTTAAATATTTTTGATTATTAGTATAATTGGAAACAATACATCTGAAAATCGCCAAAAAAAAAAAAAAAAAAAAAAAAAAAAAAATAGAGCTTCCGGAACCAATAATTTAAGTTGGCACAATGCAACACTGAAAGAAGCATTGTAAAACATTGTGGATTCCATATCTAAAAGAGTGGCTGTTGTGATCAAAGTCAAGGCTGCTCAGCAACATAAATGATCTTTAGTTCAATTACATTTATTTATTATCCTCTTTTTGCAGAAGAACTTGAAATTAATTCTTTATTTAATTTTATTCCGACAATCCAAAATGGATTACGATTTCTGTAATAGTGTATGTATTTTTTATGCTATTCTTTAATAAATTAAATAATTACTTTTGTTCTTTAACTTCATGCTATCTTTTCTTTGAAGTAATTCATCTGCTATGTTGACATTAAAAAATATCAATTATATTGATTTTTATTTTTGACATGGGAGAGTGGTCTTAATCTTAAAAAGGTTTAGATTTCTGTAACTTGCAATACTTTTGGTCAGTAGTGTATTTCATACTTTGACCCCAAAGCCAAACTCCATACATTCAATGCTATGTCCAGGTACTGCGCTATAGGATGGCAGCGTTTCATACATTTCCGATGTATGTTTATTAATTTGTGTGCGTTCCTGCATGCCTCTTAAAAAGCAAAACTATTGAAAATGTTTTTTAGCTTATGTCACAAATTCTATTTTTCACGCGTGTGGATAAGAGTATGCTGTTTCAAAGATGACGGCCTTGAAAATGCTTTTTGGCATATGTCACAAGCAAAAGGTTTTTCACCCGTGTGGATAAATTTATGTTTCGTCAAGTTTGAGAGATACGTAAATGTCTTTCCACACACTTCGCAAGCAAATGGTTTTTCACCTGTATGGGTTCGTGCGTGCTTCTTCAACAGCGAGACCGATGAAAACGCTTTTTGGCATATGCGACAAACATCATTTTTCTCACCAGTGTGAATGAACGTGTGCACTTTCAAATGTGAGGACGTTGTGAATCGCTTGTGACACACGTCACACTCGAACGGTTTTTCGCCAGTGTGGATACGAACATGCGTCTTCAAGCCCGAG
Organism: Cheiracanthium punctorium; assembly: GCA_038373885.1. Classification (NCBI taxonomy): domain Eukaryota; kingdom Metazoa; phylum Arthropoda; class Arachnida; order Araneae; family Cheiracanthiidae; genus Cheiracanthium; species Cheiracanthium punctorium. The sequence goes on along the minus strand of JAWZYV010011794.1, from coordinate 205,460 downwards.
TTTTGCCTGAACGTCTTCTGACACACTTCGCACGCAAACGGTTTTTCGCCAGTGTGGCTCCGTTCATGTATCTTCAGCATCGAAGCTGTTGGAAATGCCCTCTGACAGACTTCGCACACGCTTCGGTTTGTGCTCGTGTGGACACGTGCATGCACTTTCAAGCTCGAGGCTTTTGCGAATGGCTTCTCACATACTTCGCACACGAATGGTTTTTCAACCGAGTGAACGCATGCGTGCTGCTTCAAGTGTGCGAAAGACGGAAAAGACTCGTCACACACTTCACAGTCAAATGGATTTTCACCTACGTGGATATGAGCATGTGTCTTTAAATACTTCTCGGAGAATGCTTGTTGACATACCTTACATTCTACAGACTTTTCAGTGTGGGTTCTTGCATGTCTCTTCAGAAATGAGATGGTCGAAAATGCTTTCGGGCATCTGTCACACGCAAAATTCTTTACACCAGTGTGGTTAAGTGCATGCACATTGTACTGTGAGGATGTTCTGAACCGCTTATTACATACATCGCATACATACGGTCTTTCATCTGTGTGGATACGTGAGTGCACTTTCAAATTATGAGCTGTTAAGAAAGGCTTGTGACATACGTCACAAACATATTGTTTTTTACACAAATTGCGGCCTTGTGCATGTGCCTCCAAATCTGAAACTGTTGGAAATGCTTTATAGCACACCTCACACACAAATGGTTTATCTTCTTTAGGAGTAGATGTATTCTTCACAGACAATGAAGCCATCTAAAATGCTGTATGGCACACTTCACACTCACAACCGGTTTTTTCCGGAAAGAAGTTGAGTGTGTGTATTCAACAGTGCAGATGTTGAAAAATCCAATTTGATGACTTCGCATTAAATTTCACCCATTTACTGAATGGGTATAGGGCACTGTAGCCTGTATATAAATCAAAGGCTGATGATCCACGCGATTAAATTTGTAGTTGCAAAGTGAATATACTATTAAAAGGCGCTCCTTGCAAACATTTTCTTGAAATTGAATGGGTAGAAATTTCTGACAAATAACAATTAACTTTCTCGCCAGTTCTTTTATGGTTGGAATTTCTTACCTTAATGGAAAGGTAATAAAGCATAATTCTGAAAAGAGAGAAAAAAAATTATTTATTTATTTATTTTTCACTTTTAACCTAATGATACAAAATTAAAAGATTTCAATCCTCTTTCTTTTTGAATTATTACAATACAGTAGCCCACTATTATACCGGACCTCGATATATCGGCTTTTTTCTATGTCTCCAATCTTTTTTTCTTTTGTTTTGTTATTTTACTTGAAAAGGTTACAGTACTCTTGAAAAATACATCTCCAATCACACAAGTGAGGTACAGTTAATTAATTTTCGATCCCTGATCTTTGCTGAAAAGCAAGTTATGAGAGAAAAATGAAATCAGGTAACTTTGGATATTTTTTTCGGCAGGAAAGGACACGCAGTGGGTATTTATATTCTTTGATGAAATGTGTACTTTTACATAAATTTAAAAATGTAAATTAAACTTCTTTTTTCATAAGCAACTACGTTTTGTTACGGTACTTACACTATTAATTTAATTATAATTTAAGAGCATATGCTCATAAAAGTAGTTTTATCATATCCCTCCATCCGCCAGTTATATCGCGCATTTTTCTTACCGCCCAACAAGAGCGATATAACGAGGGGTTGCTGAATAACATTTGAGAGTAGCATACTGATAAAATTTAAGGCTTTGAAATTACTCTCCTAACCACCATTCCAACAAGCTGGTTAGAAACACTATATTTATTTATTTTTTAAGTTAGTGGCTCTGCTCGAAATGAAATGTGGGGTTTCGGCCAATTATCTACGCGAGAGATCAAGGCTGAGGGAGGGTTGCCCTTCGTGGGGATTTTCTAGGACTCCTTAGAAGGTCCCCCATTCAAGGCAGTGCCCCTCGGCCTAGATGATTGACCGTAATCCCGCATTTCATTTCATTTCATTTAAAACCACATCTTTTTTTTTTTTCAAACACGGTTTACTTTATTCATAGCTCATTTATGTAGCAGAAAGACGGAAACAAATTATTGATAAGAAACCAAACAAAAGAAATAATATGAGAATTTCTTTTGTAACTTATAAAACGGAAAAGTGTATTTTATAAATCTTTCTGAACAAAATTTTCAGCATAAAACTGCACTTCTTTTTCCACCGAAGAGTAACACATCCTGCCGAATTTTCGATTAAGAATTTTTCCTGAAAGTTATGTATTTTCAACTAAGTGAGAAAACGCAACGTCGAGAATGACTTGACATACAAATAGTTTTGTCCAATTTTCGTAATGATCAGGACGTGATGTGGAGGAGAATATTTTTTGACTTACTTAACATTCTATGGCCTTTTTAGTATGGGTTTTTGCATGTCTCTTCAAAAGGGAAATGGTTGAAAATGCTTTTGGGCATCTGTCACACGCAAAACGTTTTTCTTTAGTGTGTACACAGAGTGTATGCACACTCACTTGTGAGGATGTTCTGAAACGCTTATGACATACACCACATGCGTATGGTTTTTCACCTGTGTGGATACGTAAGTGCACTTTCAAGGTTACTGCTAAGTTGAATGACTTGTGACATACTTCACAAACATACTGTTCTTCACCTGTATAGTGTCTTCGTGCATGCACCTTCAAATTGGACAATGCGGAAAACGCTTTGTGGCATACTTCACACTCATAAGGTTTTTCACTCGTGTGGGTCAATGCATGGCTTTTCAAACTGTTCGCATGCGCAAATGCTCTATGGCAAATATCACACACATACGGTTTTTCGCCAGTGTGGATTTTTGCATGTTTTCTCAAAAGTGAGATGGTTGAAAATGCTTTCGAGCAAATGTCACACACAAAATGTTTTTCAGCAGTGTGTGCGCAGAGTATATGCATCTTCATTTGGTAGGATGTTGCGAACTGCTTTTGACACATATCGCATGCATGTAGTCTTTCACCAGTGTGGACACGTGAGTGCTCTTTCAAGGAAGCAGCTTTTCTGAATGACTTGTGACATACTTCACAAACAAATTGATTTTCACACGCATTGTGAATTTGTGCATGTTCCTTCAAGTGTGTGGATGTCATGAACCGCTTATTACATACACCACATGCATACGGTCTTTCACCTGTATGGGTTCGTAAGTGTATTTTCAAAGCAGAAGGGCTGTTGAATGTCTTGTGACACACTTCACAAACATTTTGTTTTTTACATGAATTGTGGCTTCGTGCATGCATCTTTAATTTAAGCCATTCTGGTGATTCTCCGGTAATGTGTGTGTTTTCATGCATCTTTAAAGAGTGACTTGAAGCAAATGCTTTTTGGCATACATCACACACATATGGTCTTTCGCCAGTGTGGACAATTGCATGTCTTTTCAATGAAGCCATTTTTGGAAATGCTTTTTGGCATATTTCACACACAAATGGTCTTTTGCCACTGTGGGTATGTACATGTCTTTTCAATGCGGACATTTTTGGAAATGGTTTTTGGCATATTTCACACACAAATAATATTCCACCACTATGGATGACTGAATGCAACTTTAATTCGGATTCTTTTCGAAATGCTTCTTGACACACTTCACACGCAAATGGTTTTTCACGTGTGTGGGTAGAAGAATGCCTCGACAAATCAGACGATGTTGCGTACGCTTCTTTGCAAATTCCGCACACAAACGGCTTTTCATTTGAGTGGAGAAGAAGAGTGTGCTTATTGAGATTGGATCTTTTTTTGTATGGCTTCTGACACACGTCACACACGAATGTTTTATCTTCTTTAGGGATAGATGTATTGTTCTTCGGAAGGGAAGCCATCTAAAATACTGTGTGGCACACTTCACACTCTCAACCGCTTTGTTTTTTCCAGTAGGAAGTGACCGTCTGTATTCAAAGGAATAAATTGTTTAAAAATCCTAACTTATGGCTTCTCACCAAATTTTACCAAGCTGCTGAATAGGTATGGAAGGATATTGTTGCCATAAATAAAGAAAAGGCTGATGATCCACCAGATCAAACCAGTAGGTTTAAAATGAATACTCTCTTTAAAAGCTGCTTCTTAAAGTAACTTCTTGGAACTTAATTGATAAAGATGACCAACAAATAACAAGCAATGTCTGTCAAGTTCTTTTTGATTCAAAACTCTTATTTTAAGAAATAATGCAAAATTCTGAAATGAGAAACAAAAAAGAATGGTAATTAAAAATCTTTTTTTTTTTTCAATTTTAACTTAAAAATTAAAATATAACATTAAATTTGGGAGATTTCAACCGTTTCCTTCAGATTATTACAACAAAATCTGCTTGAAGATGCATAACAGACACTTGACACTTGGTGATCATTCCTTGCATGATATATGAATGGAAGATTTTAATCTCAATTATTAATTTGTGCACATTCCAGTATCATACGGAAAAATGGTTTCTAAAGTAATGTGTAAATATCTATTTTCCAATTATGCATAAATATTTATTCTTATTATTCAATTCATTCTTACTGAATCCTTGAAATAAAAGTTCAATTAAATCCTGCAGTTATTTGTCAAAGTGTACTACAGTATTTTTTAATTTGGCATGATTCTGACCAACAGTTTTTTCAGTACACCACTCTAAATATGGGAACTTTAACTCTTTTAGGTTCTACACCCACAATTGAAGACGCAAAGTTTGAAAATTTACGGTCCGTAAATACTAATTGAGTTGAAAACGACTTTACAAAAATTTAATAATGATGGGGAGAGGGGGGATGTGTGTTTATATGGCAACGCTACGGTGATCAGCCAAGGATGAGGGGTACCTTGGTAGGAGGACTTTATAAGGAGTTCGAACGCGTATTCACGTCACATCTGGAGAAAGCCTAGAAAATTCCAGAGCATTAGATCGACAGCCGCGACATGGGATCTTAACACTTCGGCCGTCTACCATTTTGTGGCATAAGCCCTGTGCCAGGGTGTGGCGTTTAATAATCCAGATTTTTGTACGTTTCCAAATTTAAACTTTATATATTTTTTAAAAATCTCTAGGGAAAGAATTATTTAATCAGGTTTGAAAGAGTTAATTTTGAATACCGTATATAAACCTATAATCGTTCTTTATAAGCCAATAAATTAAATTGCCTTTTGTTAATTTAAAGAAAAAGGTGACATAATAGAACGGCAAATAAAGAGCCTACAGATCGGAAAAGCTTAAAAAATAGTTTATTAATCCTACTATATAGTTAAGATAATCTCAACTCGCTCTCCAGCAATTCCAGGGAACCTGCTCCAAGATAAAACTTTCACAGCAATTACTGCAAAAAGATTATGGAGTTAAGCAGAAAAATCGTAATATCCACACCGTTTGTGCGATCCGCTTGAAATTTTTCACAATTATGTATAAAAATTTACAAAACAAATTTCGCTACTTTCAAAACGCTTACAAAACAAATTTCGCTGAAAATCCACCCGTTCCCTCATTTTTAGCTCTATTTCATTTCCGAAAGTAAAAATAGTTTATTATTTGTGCAAGAAAATTAGGAGTAATGAGTGACAATTACGTCATATTGACGTTACGGTTATCTGGCCTTGAAGGAAAAATTGTGATTCATACTTTCAAAAGTTTTTCTAGATTACACAGTTTTTTTTTCCCCCACAAAAATGATATTCGTCTGGTATGAACACGAAGATATATTATAGGAGTGGGCACTCTTCATAGCTGCTATACTGGATTTTTGGTACCCCAAATAAGTTTCAATTATAAACATTGGAAATCTAGTGACGTGCAGCGATACTGGCGGTAAAAGAATAAAGCATTTCCCGTGCTGATTAATAACTAATTTTACTTGTTTTTAATTTTCCAACCTAGCATGTGAACGAGATTATGAACACGAGCACTAAATTTTAATTATTCTTTTTCACTTTTGCTTACCTGGTTGCCTTAGTAACAGATGAATAAAAAAAGATGTTCTATCTTAAAATTACAGTAGACACCGGTTATTACGTACTCTCACGGGACCTAAAAAAGTAGTACGTTATATCCGAAGTACGTTATAAGCAATACCGTCGGTATGATTAAATATTACACACACACAAAAAAAAGGAAGTGTTTTCACTGTAATATGTACATAATTTCACTGTAATATGTGTTTTTAAAAAGTCATTATGTGTAATATGTGTTTTTAAAAGATTGATTTTTTAAAATTTAAGTTAAATAAAAAACAGAGAAAATTCTTTATTACAATTTTATTGAGATAAATAATCTGTAATTTTCTTTTGTTTTAAATGAATTGATGTTACTTTTAAAATATCGTTTTGGATATTCATAATAGACTTTTGTAGAGTCACTGCATCATCATTGCGGCATTCAAAAAATCGTGATAATGTTTTTGCACCATTTAATGCATCATGTATGCTTGGTATAGGCTCCTCTGTTTCTTCTTCACTATCATCAGAATCATTATAGATAGTGCTTTTCAGGTGGCATTTGCATTGATGAATTACAAAGAAAAAAAAATGGTCTTGTTCTTAGCCCTACCTAGCAGGAGAAAAAGATAAAGGATCGCTCCCTTCATTCATAGACAATTCATCTCGCTTAGTAACCGAACTGAGAATCTGAAAATTGACAACTAGTGTTCTTGAAAGAACTGGAATTTCCGAGAAAAATGAAATAAAATGCTTACGAAAAGCAAAATTTTATTTTTGGCTGTGGTATAAAAAGTACGTTATAGCCGAAGTACGTACTTTTGTTAAGTACGTTTTAACTGAAGTTAAATAACATTATAAATATAGGACTTCAATCGGGAGCTAGCTTTTAGGTACGTTACCGATAGTACGTTATATCCCAGGTCCGTTATAACCGGGGCACACTGTATTAAAATATTGAGTTTATATTTGTTAACGAGTGCGTACATGGTGGCTCACAGAAAAGAAGTTTTCGTCTGCCACGGTATATATTTACATTAGCAAATGGCTTAGAATTCATTACTGAGTTCTTTATGTAACATGAATTTAATATTTTAATATGAGATTAAATCATGAATTTAATATTTAAAGCTGTGTTAAAATATGTAGCAGCATGAAATAAATGTAAATACTGCTTGTTTGAGTGTGATCGTCATTATAAATAAACACTTTAAATATTGCATTCCCACAAACTACATTCCTCTAAATTTACTAATATTTCTTAAAATACAGCTTTTAGGCAAAATAATAACAGATATTACATACATAGTATCACTTCGCTTCGGAACTATTGCCCATATTAATTACGAAATGGTATTATAAGACAATTATGTAATTAAAACACATCTGAAGCCAGTAATTATTATATATTACGTTCATAAGTCTATGTATTTAATATTTTGAAGTTCTGCTAATTCAATGATCTCCATTTACTCCGCTTTGATAGAAATATAAACTACTTGAGATGCGCAGAAGCAGAAGATGCACAGTTACCCAGTGTACGTAGCGCCATCTGTTTGCTACAACGGTGTTATCCAACTTTCTAAGAGAAGTGTCCCCTCCTATAAATTTACCTTCGTGGGTATGAAACATAGAGATGTCCCCAGAGAAACGAAATCTTTCGCATGTCTTTAGTAGAAAATGAAATTCCAATTTGGGTTTATAATAAAAACTGAATGCGAAGTCATTTATTTTAAGCGGAGAAAGATGAAATATATTGAGTGTAGAGATCTTTTCATTGAATGTTTTTTTTTTTTTTTCCTTCCTAGCGTTCGTTGTAATTGCCATCTAGTCCACTATAGCATGCAATCAATACTTGCATCTCATAGTGAAATGGTCACCACTTTCCTACAAACTGTGTAAACAAATGATGCAACTCATCGTTATTTGTTTAAACAGGAAAAGTGTACATTAATTTCCTTACTTCATTCATTGCACACAAAACCCATTTATTTAATAAAATGCCAAGGTATGCTATAGTGTGCTTCCCAACTAGTTAGCCCCGAGCCTACACCAATCAGCAATACTCTGATGGTCAACTACATCATAAAAACAACAAAAATAAATCATGTCAAATGCATCGATTATAAAATGCTTTCCAACACACAAGCATGCATCCCCTCAGCAGATAGCCTTTACGTAGTTTTGAATCAACACAAAACACACTAAATTGGCTAATTGGAGCTCGTGCTCGAGTCATGAATTTCCAAGATTCCCATTGAAATCATCATACCTTGTTATTACCACATGTAGGTATTTTTTGAATTCCTGTCAGATAATGAAAATGTCACCATGCTGGGTTCATTTTCGAAAAGATTTTTTTTTTCTCGCCATATTCGGCAATTTTTGAGGGAGGTATTAGTAAGATAGTATTGTAATTTAAGTGGATGCCCGCCTAAACTGTCATTAAGCTTAATGCATTGGAATTATTTTGAGTCCTCCTGTAGGAGAATTATTAATTATACAGACACTATTTTCGATGGAGAGCTTCGTCTCGTAGTCTTCAATAACATGTATCAGTTTTGTTCCATTTCAAAATAGTCCAATATTTTTGAAACACACTTTAAAGAACGACTGCCCATACAGCGTAGCGTAATGTATTGGAAATATTTTGAGCTCTCCTGTACAAAATCTACAAATGCTACAAACACCGTTTTTAATAGGGTACATAGGAATAACACATATAGATTTCGTAGAAATCGATGCATATTTACGGGAGTTAGAGCACGAACGGACTGACAGACAAACCGAGATCATAAACAATTTTCAACCTTGTTGGAAAGTGTTAAAATTAGTAATAAGCAGCAAGATATGTAATTCTAACAAAAATTATTTTTGTATTATACTTTATTTTATAAATAAAATACATTTTAATAGTAGAAGGGAGTATGCATCTTCCAGCTTGAGTTTTGTGTAAATGCCATGTGACAGACTTCGTTCACAAAAGGTTGAGGATGTTGCGAAAGATATGCAGGGTTTCCGAAGTCCTTGGCAGATTTCAAAAATTCACAGAAAAGCAACAAATTGTTGTAAGAATTTGCGGTTCGCACAATAATGCTTCTTAGAATCAAGAATTTATTTTTCCATCTTAAAACAAATTAATTACAAAATTTGTTCATAGGTGGCGCTGCATCTAGTTTTCAACAATGAAAGCCAATAGGGATTTTTCGTGAGTTTCAAATAGCACTGACGGTGCGGAAATATTCATTCTAGCTAATGTTACTGCAACTGAGAAAGCGTATTGCATAGGTTGGTATTTCGAATCAAAATTCATAACTGTATTTCAGTGAAAGTTTCGTTACATGTTTTAAGAAAAACCTTGCTAGTCCAAACATAAATTTGTCCTAGCATGAAATTTTTTTTAGTGACTGGAAGCGTTTTAGACAGGGAAAGCAGTGGTCAACCATGGAGATCAGATGAGACTGTACAAGACATTTGGGATGCTTACTGTGATGGTACAGTGCCACCTATGAACACAATTTGGAAATAATATTTTTATGATGTCACAAAAGTTTCGCAAATCCGTTAAGTATTGTAGTGCAAATCGTATATTCATAAATATAATTTGTTTCTTTTCTATGAATTTTTAAATGTGTCAAGGACTTTTCGGACACCTCGTATAACATACTTTGCCTACAAACAGCTTTTCACCAGTGTCGTTTCGTGCGTGCATCTATCTTCAACACTAAAACTTTTCGAAAATGTTCTTTGACAAACTTCTATCGAAACTAAACATTCTATATAAATTTCCAAACACTAATGGATTTGTACCGCCTTGGATATCTGCACTGAGAAAAATGTTTTGCTGATTCGACAAAACTTTTGTTTATTCTATTTCAAAGAAGTTAACAACATTTTTCTTTTAATTGAACGAAATATTATGCAAATTTAACAAAAATTTTGTTAAAACCAACAAACTATTCAGTTGAAATAGCACCAAGCAAATTTTTGTTGAATCAAGAAAAATCTTGTTTAATTCAAAGAAACATTTCTTCCCCCTGCGTTCATGTATTTTGAGGATGTTGAAAATGGTTTATAATAGCAATTACCAATCTTTCAAAATTGTCCACATTCCTCAGCAAACATACAGTTTTCCAAGGTTGAACAGAGTCGCCTTTTGTACAAAATAGTATTATCCATAAAAGTTGAATGAATATTTTAAGTTAAAATAGATATGTTTTGGATTTTTTTTTTGTTTGTTTGTTTACTTTTTAAATACGGATTATCATTTGCGCTTGACTGTTTTTCTCACTTTCCTGAAAGTTCTCTGCACTCCATGGATTGGGAATTGCTGATTTATAACATACACATGCATTTTCAACTGAGTGATCACATGCAACGTTGAAAATGGCTTACATACTTTACATCCAAATGGTTTGACTCAATTTTCACGAGCATCAGGCCCTGATGTGGAGAATACTTTTCCACTTACTTCACATTCCATGGTCTTTCTAGTATGGGTTCTTGCGTGTTTTTTCAAAAGTAAGATGGTTGAAAATGCTTTTGGGCATCTATCACACGCAAAATGTTTTTCATTAGTGTGTACACAGAGTGTATGCACTCTCACTTGTGAGGATGTTCTGAACCGCTTATGACAAGCACCACATGGGTATGGTTTTTCACCTGTGTGGGTACGTGAGTGTACTTTCAAGGTATAAGCTCTGTTGAATGACTTGCGACAAACTTCACAAACATATCGTTCTTCACATGAATTGTGGGTTCTAGCGTGTTTTTTCAAAAGTGAGATGGTTGAAAATGCTTCTGGGCATCTGTCACACACAAAACATTTTTCATTAGTATGTACACAGAGTGTATGCACAGTCACTTGTGAGGATGTTCTGAACCGCTTATGACAAGCACCACATGGGTATGGTTTTTCACCTGTGTGGGTACGTGAGTGCACTTTCAAGGTATAAGCTTTTTTGAATGACTTGTGACAAACTTCACAAACAAACTGTTCTTCACCACATGAATTGTGGTTTCGTGCATGTACCTTTAAAGAGGACATTGCCGAAAACACTTTGTGACACACTTCACATTCATAAGGTTCTTCATCTGTGTGGGTTAGTGCATGGATTTTCAAACTCGAAATAAATGCAAATGCTCTATGGCAAATTTCGCACACATACGGTTTTTCGCCTGTGTGGATCCTTGCATGTTTTTTCAAAACTGAGCAGGTTGAAAATGCCTTCGGGCATCTGTCACACGCAAAATTCTTTTCACCAGTGTGTACACAGAGTGTATGCAATTTCATTTGGTAGTAGGTTGCGAACCGCTTCTGACACATATCGCATGCATGTGGTCTTTCACCAGTGTGGACACGTGAGTGTATTTTCAAGGAAGCAGCTTTTCTGAATGACTTGTGACATACTTCACAAACAAATTGATTTTCACACGCATTGTGAATTTGTGCATGTTCCTTCAAGTGTGCGGATGTTATGAACCGCTTATTACATACATCACATGCATACGGTCTTTCACCTGTATGGGTACGTGAGTGTATTTTCAAAGCAGAAGGTCTGTTGAATGTCTTGTGACACACTTCACAAACATTTTGTTTTTTACATGAATTGTGGCTTCGTGCATGCATCTTTAATTTAAGCCATTCTGGTGGTTCTCCGGTCATGTGTGTGTTTTCATGCATCTTTAAAGACTGACTTGAAGCAAATGCTTTTTGGCATACATCACACACATAAGGTCTTTCACCAGTGTGGACAATTGCATGTCTTTTCAATGCAGACATTTTTTGAAATGCTTTATGGCATATTTCACACACAAATGGTCTTTCGCCACTGTGGGTGTGTGCATGCATTTTCAATGCAGACATTTTTGGAAATGCTTTTTTGCATATTTCACACACAAATAATCCATTATGGATGAGTGAATGCAACTTTAAATCGGATTCTTTTTTAAATGCTTCTTGACACACTTCACACGCAAATGGTTTTTCACGTGTTGTGTGGGTAGAAGAATGCCTCGACAAACCAAAGGATGTTGGGTACCCTTTTCGGCAAATTTTGCACACAAATGGCTTTTCACTTGAGTGGAGAAGAGTGTGTCTATTGAGACTGTATCTTTGTGTGAATGCTTTCTGACACACTTCACACACGAATGTTTTATCTTCTTTAGGGATAGATGTATTGCTTTTCGAAAGTGAAGCCATCTAAAATGCAGTATGGCACACTTCACACTCAAAACCGCTTTGTTTTTCAAAGAACGAAATGACTGTCGTTATTCAAATGTGAAAATGTTGAAATATCCTATTTGATGGCTTTGCACCAAATTTTACCCAAATACTGAGTGGGTGTGGAAGGATATTGTTGCCTGTATATAAATCAAAGGCTGATGATCCATGCGAATAAATCTGTAGGTTTAAAATGAATAAACACTTTAGAAGCTGCTCCTTGAAAGTTAATGGATAAAAATTTCTAACAAATAACAAGCAATGTCTGGCAAGTTCTTTTCGATTCAAAAACTGTTATCTTATTGGAAGAAAGAAAGCAAAATTCTGAAATGAGAAAAGGAAAAGAAATAATTATTAATCTTTTTTTTTTTAAGCTTAGATTAAAATATAAAATTAAATTTGAAAGATTTCAATCATTTGCTTTTTGAATTCTTACAACATAATCTTCTTGAAGATGCATAACACACAGTCAGGGCCGGCCCAAGGGGGGGGGGGGTGCGAATGTAGAAGATCGCCAATTTCCCAGCTCCTGGGCCTTCTTTTTTTTTCTGTCAGATGACCGAGCTTGGTAGATGGTTGTGACATATCCCAAAAAAAGCACAGAAATAAAACTACTATGCACTAACAGTGCTAGTAGTAACTTATTTAAGATATGATAGAAAAGAGGCCCCGCACGCCCCTCGGGTCGGCCTTGACACAGTTCAAACTTGATGATCAGTCCTTGCATGATTTATGAATGGAAGATTTTAATCTCAATTATTAAATTGCGGGCATCCCATTATCATACAGGAAAATGGTTTCTAAAGTAATGTGTAAATATCTATTTTCCAATTACGTATAAATATTTATTCTTATTATTCAATTAATTCTTACTGCATCCTTGAAATAAAAGTTCAATTAAATTCTGCAGTTATTTGTCAAAGGGTACTACAGTATTTTTTAATTTGGCAGGATTCTGACCAACAGTTTTTGCAGTATACTATTCTAAATGTGGGGACTTTAACTTTTTTAAGATTCTACACCCACAAATGAAGATGCAAAGTTTCAAAATTTACCGTCCGTAAGTACTAACTGAGTTGAAAACGACTTTACAAAAATTTAATAATGAAGGGGAGAGGGGGGGATGTGTGATTATATGGCAACGCTACGGCGATCTGCCAAGGATTGGGGGTGCCTTGGTAGGAGGACTTTATAAGGGGTTCGAACGTGTATTCACGTCACATCTGGAGAAAACCTACAAAATTCGAGACCATTAGATCGACAGCCGCGAGATGGGACCTTAACACTTCGGCCGTCTACCATTTTAAGTGGCATAACCCCTGTGCCATGTGTGACGTGATGTGATTAAGTACTTGATGTGTGTATCGTAATCGTAATGAATCGTAAACTGTAACCGTAGCTTAGCAGAATGTATAAGTACGATGAATCTGAGGCCAGAACGGCATGCTTGTACACACTGCTGTATTTAGTCGATTTTAATAAATTTGTGATTGCAGTATCGAGTTCTTATTTATACCACATAACATGGTGGCAGCGGGAAAGTAGACTTGGTGTTTGAAAGCATTCTTATGGAAGTGAGTGCGGCGAAGTCGTGAGGGAAGCTTGTTGGATTGTATTTGGTAAGCAGTTTGTTTTTGGTGTATATGAATAGTTATGGAGGCTTCTGCAAAACTGCCGTTTACTTTTGAAATGAATGGAAATCTCGCTGCTAGTTGGAATAAATTTAAACAGTCTTTTGAGATATACTTGGTAGCGTCTGAGAAGATTGCTAAATCTGATAATATTAAGATTGCACTGCTATTGAATTTAATGGGTCCTCAATGTTTGGATATATATAATAGTTTCGAATTGACAAATGAGGAGAGGGTGAATTACTCTGTGGTAATACAAAAGTTTACTGAGCATTTTGCACCTAGGAAGAACACAGTTTTTGCAAGGTATCGATTTTTTAATTGTATTCAAAAAGAAATGGAAACTGTTGATGAATTTGTTACTAATTTGAAAGTTTTAGCAAGACTGTGATTTTGGTGCACAGGAGTCGTCTTTAGTACGGGATTTACTTATAATAGGAGTTAAAGATTCAAGTATAAAAGAAAAGCTGTTGATTGAAGCTGATCTGAGTTTGGATCAAGCAGTTGATTATTGTAAGGCAAAGGAGAGCAGCGATAGAGAAATTAAATTAATGAATGAAAATAACAATGCCCATATTGATAAAATATCAAGTTCCAGGCGGCAGGGGTTTTTTCGGTCTCAGAGAGAGGGGGACAGGCAGAATACAATAGGTAGAACTAAAAGTTATGATGAAAAACCTCTGAAGAAGGTTTGTGGAAGATGTTTGTCTCGGCACGCGTTTGGTAAATGCCCGGCATTCGGTAAAAAGTGTTTTAAATGCGAAAATTTAAATCATTTTTCAGGTGCTTGCAAAAATAGAGCCGTAAATGAGGTAGGCGATGAAAATGTCGGGATTGAGGATGCTGCTCCAGAGTTATTAAATTTTGATTCTGTGGTTCTGGACATTAGGACGGAATGGATTGGAGTTAATGGGAAAAAAATATTGTTTAAAATAGATTCAGGTGCACAGGCTAATATTTTACCACTTGATAAGTATAATTTGGTTAAAGGTGATACCATGTTGTGTAAAACAGAAAAGATCTTGAGATCATATACAGGTCATCATTTAAGGGTAGTTGGAATGTGTGAATTGAATTGCAAATATGGAGGGAGGAGCGAACTTTTGCAGTTTTTTGTAGTTAACCAACATTCAAGTGCTTTGCTGGGATTGGCCGCTTCTGAAAAATTGGAAATTATAAAGCGCGATAATAAGCGGCAAATTGATATGGTGGAGTCAGCTAATATTTTTGAGCAGTATAAAGACGTTTTTGAAGGAAATTTAGGTACGTTGCCTTATACTTATGATATAAAACTATCTGATCATGCACTGCCTAAGATTGCTGCTCCTCGTGTTATACCACATGCTATAAAGTCAAGGCGGAGTTGGATAGAATGGTGAAGTTGGGGGTTCTTGAAAGAGTGAGTGAACCCACTGAATAGGTTCATCCCATAGTTATAGTGCAAAAGCCCAATGGAGAAGTAAGAATATGTATGGATCCAAGAACTCTTAATAAATACGTCAAGAGGGAACACCATCCCATTCCGAATCAAAGTGTCTTATTTTCAGAGATTGAGGGTGCTCGGTGTTTTTCTGTACTGGATGCGTCGAATGCATTTTTACAAATTCCATTGTCCGAAGAATCTAAAAAGTTATGTACCATTGCTACTCCCTTTGGAAGGTTCCGGTTTGCAAGATTACCATATGGACTGGCTTCCTCTCCTGAGGTGTACCAGAAGACTATCGAGGATGTCTTTTTGGGGGTGAGTAATATTTTAATTTATATTGATGACATTTTGATATACGGCAAGACAGAAGAGGAACATGATAGAAAGTTAAAAGAAGTTTTAGATAGAGCCAGAAAGTGTGATTTAAAATTGTCTAAAACTAAAAGCAAAATTAAAGTCTCTTCGGTAAACTATTTGGGCTATAATTTGTCAAGTGAGGGTATTAGTGTGTCGGAGGATAAAGCAATCTTGGACTATAGAGTCCCCACTGATAAGGGTGAATTGCAGAGATTTCTTGGTATGATAACATATCTATCCAAATTTGTTCCGAATTTATCTGATAAAACTGGAACTTTGAGGCAATTGCTTAGTACGAAGAGTGAATTTGCATAGTCTGAAAATGAGGCTAAGGCTTTTGATGAACTCAAAAAATGTATTACTAATGCTCCGGTACTTTCCTTTTTCGATCCTAATAAAAAGTCTGTAATTTCTGTTGATAGTAGCCAGTACGGCTTGGGAGCAGTTTTGTTACAAGATAATCATCCAATAGCTTATTTTTCTTCGGCTTTAAGTGATACTCAACAAAGGTATAGTCAAATTGAAAAGGAACTTTTGGCCATTATGAATGGTTGTAGGAAGTTTCATTATTACATTTATGGGAAAAAGTTTTTGGTAGAGACTGATCATAAACCTCTTTTAGGGTTATTGCAAAAACCCATTGAGAAACTGTCTCCTCGATTGCAACGAATGGCTCTTGAATTGTTTAAATATCAGTTTGATTTGGTTCATGTGCCGGGGAAGAAATTGTACATTGCCGATGCACTGTCCCGTAGCCCTTCTTTAGAGGAATTTCGGGCGCCATTTTTAGAGGGGGATGCTGCTACAGTTTATACAATATTAACGACAAGTGATGATAAAACAAATGCGATTAAACGGGCACTTCTTGGCGATCCGATAATGCAGGAATTGAAAAAATTTATCAAGGAAGGTTGGCCTAAACAGTACAGCTCAATATCCAAAGCTCTAAGGCCGTATTGGGATAAGCAAACCGAATTAAATGAACATAATGATCTTTTATTTGTTGGAAATAAATTAGTAGTACCTGAAGCTTTGAAAACTGAAATGCTTCAAAAAATTCACATAGCTCATCAGGGTGTTAATTCGTGCATTAATAAAGCTAAAAAAGCAGTTTATTGGCCTGGTATGACAACAGATATAAAAAATTATGTTTTATCTTTTGTTACTTGCCAGTCTACCCAGACAGCTAATGTTAAACAAGAACTTATGTCATATCCTATACCCGTGCGTCCGTGGGAAGAACTGGGAATCGACTTTTTTTACAGTAATGGTGAACAGTATATTTTAATAGTTGATTACCATTCAAAATTTATTGAAGTTAAAAAATTGACATCCATAACATCTGAGAATGTTATCAGTGCACTTAAGCAAATCTTTCGTACACATGACACAAGGAAAATACATACAGATAATGGCCCACCATTTAACAGTGAATTGTTTTCTAGATTTGCTTTCGAATATGATTTTGTCCATGTAACTTCATCACCATATTATCCCAGGTCCAATGGGACGGTCGAGAAAGCAGTTGGGTCTATTAAACTAATCTTGCTTAAAGCTAAAATTACCAAAACGGACTGTAACCTTGCACTGTTGGAATATAACAATACCCCTAAAGATAATTTACCCTCGCCTGCTGAGATGTTGATGGGGCGTCAACTGAGAACTTTATTTCCTGTTAAATCTAGTCTTTTGAACCCAAAGTTCCCTTCTAAAGCTACAGTTAGGAAATTACGTGATAATAAGGAGCGAAGTAAAAAGTATTATAACAGACAAACTAAAGATTTATCTCCTTTGCAGAGAGGCGATCAAGTTTATTTACAGATGGGACATCAAAGGTGGATTCCAGGGGAAGTGTTGCAGAGACATGATGCACCTCGATCTTATCTGATACAGACTCCGACAGGAATTCTGAGAAGAAACAGAGTTCATCTTCGCCCAGCCCGTAATCTGAGCAGTCCAGCCACGGATTCTTTGCCTCCACAAGTGGCTTCGACATTGACTTCATCTGGTGATTCTTCAGTCCCGCAACAGGAAGCACTGGTTTCGCCGTCCCCGCCCCCGTTGCCTGGTGAGAGGGAATCAACTGTATTGAGACCTGAAGCGGCTTCTGCGAGTGGTTCGCTTTCAACGGCTTTTGAGCAGGTGTTACCGGAAAGACCAAGGCGCACTGTTAAATTTCCGGCGAGGTACAAGGACTATGAACTTTATTAGATTTGAAGAACTTTTTTATTTTGATGTGAGGCTTTTACAGTTTGGATCTTTTTAAAAGGGGGGAGATGTGACGTGAGGTGATTAAGTACTTGATGTGTGTATCGTAATCGTAATGAATCGTAAACTGTAACCGTAGCTTAGCAGAATGTATAAGTACGATGAATCTGAGGCCAGAACGGCATGCTTGTACACACTGCTGTATTTAGTCGATTTTAATAAATTTGTGATTGCAGTATCGAGTTCTTATTTATACCACATAACACCATGGTGTGGCTTTTAATAATCCAGATTTTTGTACGTTTACAAATTTAAACGTTATATATTATTTTTAAAAAATCTGAAGGGGAGGAACTATTTAATGAAGCTTGAAAGAGTTAATTTTCAATACCGCATATAAACCTATAATCGTTCTTTATAAGCCAATAAATTAAATTGCCTTTTGTTAATTGAAAGAAAAAAATGACATAATAGAACGGCAAATAAAGAGCCTACATATCGGAAAAGCTTAAAAAAAAATATATATATATACTTTATTAATCCTACTATATAGATAAGATGATCCCTACTCAGTCTCTAACAACTCCAGGCAACCTTCTCCAACATAACGCTTTTACAGCCATTACTGCAAAAAGATTACGAAGTTAAGCAGAAAAATTGTAATATCCACACTGTTAGTGCAATCCGCTTCACATTTTTCACAATTATGTATAAAATTATAGAAAACAATCTTCGCTACTTTAAAAATCCACCTGTTCCCTCATTTTCAAGAGATTTTTTTGCTATTTTCAGTTTTATTTTATTTCCGAGATTAAAAATAGTTTATCGTTTGCACAACAAAATTAGGAGTGTTGAGTGACAATTAAGTCATAGTGACGTTATGGTTATCTGGCTTCATAGGCGCACCCACGGAGGGGGCTATGGGGGCTCAAGCAGAGGTGGAAAAATAGAAGTGAAAAGCATTGAAAATTGCCCCCAATTAATTAAATTTTCCTTTTTAAAAATTGTCTTTAAATTATTTCTGAAGTACTTTTTACCAAAAAAAAAAGTTAATTTTTAAATAAATACGTACAGTTAGTGTACGAAGCACAGTTAAACTCAGTTTCAAGGATGCTGAAAAGATCAGACAATTATTTGAGTATAACGAGTTACATTGCCTGAGGGCATGTTGTTCTATGGGCAAGTCAAGTGGCACATATTTTGACGTTATAAGAGAGTTATATATATAATCGAGGTCACTATAACTAAGTTCACCAAAATTTGTTGTCCAGCCCCTCCTAAACTAAAATCCTGGGTGCGCCACTGTCTGGCTTTGAAGGGAAAATTGTGATTCATGCGTTCAAAAGTTTTTCTAGATTACGAGTTTTTTTTTTTTTTTTCACAAAAAGGATTTTCGTCTAGTATGAAACACTGATATAAGAAATGTTCCAGGAGAAACAAAATCTTTCTCACGTCTTTAGTAGTAGAAAATGAAATTCTCATATGGGTTTGTAATAAAAATTGAATATGAAGTCATTTATTTTAAGCGGACAAAGACAAAATATACTGAGTGTAGAGATATTTTCATTGAATGTTTTTTTTTTTTTTTTTCCCTAGCGCCTGTTGTAATTGCCTTCACAAGGGGCTTTGACTTCTAGTCCACTACAGTATGCAATCCATGCTTGCATCTCGTAGTGAAATGGTCATCACTTTCCTTCAAACTGTATTAACAAATGACGCAACTCATCGTTATTTGTTTAAACAGGGAAAGTGTACATTAATTTCCATACTTCATTCATTGCTAACAAAGTCCATTTATTCAATAAAATGCCAAGGTATGCTATTGCAGCGGTTCCCAATAGAGATGAGTTCGGGATCAGTTTTTGAAGCCCGAGCCCGAGGACTTTTAATCCGAGCCGGCCCGAGCAATATTATTAAAGTTGGAGCCCGAGCCCGAAATTTCAGCTAAACACAAATAAATTTAACTACTTCATTAATAGGATACAATAAATTTTGGAGCTTCACACACCTTCTAGTCCCCCGTGCCGCTATTTTTTGAAATAAGTACGTCTATTTATCCCATGAATCACTTTTTAAAATCTGTTTCAAGGAGTATGTTCAACAAAGGAGAAATTTTTCACGAGCCCGAGCCCGAACGCAATCGTGAATTACAGAGCCCGAGCCCGAGTCGGGCCCGGGCTCGGGCTGAGCCCGTCTCATCTCTAGTTCCCAACTAGTTGGCCGCGAACTCACACCAGTCAGCAATACTTTGACGGTCAATTACATCATACAAATAAGGTAAACAAATTATGTCAAACAGATCGATTATAAAACGCTTTCCAACACACAAGCATGCATTCCCTCAGCATATAGCGTTTACATAGCTCTGCCTTGACACAACACAACACACTAAATTGGCTAATTGGAGCTCATGCTCGAATCATGAATTTTCAAGATTCCCATTGAAATCATCATACCTTGTTATTACCGCATTAGGTATTTTTTGAATTCCTGTCAAATAATGAAAATGTCGCCAGGCTGGGTTCATTTTCCCAAAGATTTTTTTTTCTCGCCGTATTTGGCAATTTTTGAGGGAGGTATTAGTAAGAAAGTATTGTACTTTGAATGGATGCCTTGTCTAAACTGCCACTGAACGTAATGCATTGGAATTATTTTGAGTTCTCCTGTAGGAGAACTATTACTGATACAGAACTATTTTCGATGGAGAGCTTCATCTTGTAGTCTTCAATAACACGTATCAGTTTTGTTTCATTTCAAAATAGTCCAATATTTCTGAAACACACTTTAAAGAATGACTGCCCATAGAGCGTAATGTATTGGAAATATTGAGTTCTCCTGTAGAAGAACTACAAATGCTACATTCACCGTTTTAATTAGGGTACATGGTACAGTACACAGGAATAACACATATAAATTTTGTAGAAATCGATGCATATTTACAGGAGTTACACGCTTAAACCCAAAGAGCGAAAAAAACGATACATCGCGGAGCGTTCAGTTTCCATGGGAACCGACCGGTTTTTCCGCGAAAGTGCTCTTTAAGTAGTCTTTTTTCTAAAAACTTCTTTCTTCCCTTCCTGTTTATTCCGAGAAATTCCGTCCTTGTTTATTATTATATTTCGCTCCGCTCTTGTGATCGTAAAACGCTCCTAAAGGAGAAGCTCACTTTTGAAAACTGGCTCACTTTCCACTCCGACTGATCGAATTTCGCTCGTTTGGGAGCACGGATGGACAGACCGACAAACCGAGATCATAAACAATTTTCAACCTTGTTGGAAAGTGTTGAAAATAATAGTAAGCAGCAGCAGCAAATGTAATTCTAACAAAAATTATATTTGTATTATACTTTATTTTATAAATGAAATACATGATAATAGTAGATGCGAGCATGGAACTTCAAGCTTGAGGTTTGGGTAAATGCCATGTGAAAGACTTCGTTCACAAAAGGTTGAGGATGTTGTGAATGATATACAGGGTTTCCGAAAAAGTCCTTGACACCAGTGGCGGCCCGTGGTCAAAAATGTTAGTGCAGCCGGAAACATATGACCCCCCCCCCCCCAGGAATGGAAAATCTTTGTTACTGAATTCGAAAGCTGGCGGATTAAGCAAAAGAAATTACATAAAAAATGTAAGAGATCCTATTTTACTTCTATAAAATGGACATAAATTTCAACCAACCGCTCCTATCCTCCAAATTGCATTAATCCGTGTCTGATTCGAAGTTTCCTGAGAATTTTCTTTTGTAATGATAACTTGAGAAGAAAAGAAAGAAAAAAAAAAAAAAAAAAAGAAAAAGAAAACTTACTTATTTTTTATAAGTCAAATCAATCCTCTTTTCTTTTAAACTTGCGAATTAGTCAGTGATGTCCTCATAAAAGGGCGTTGTTTTAATTCAGATATCATTAATTTTAAAAGCTCTTTAAAATCCCCCATGTTTAAAGAATTTTCTCGCTCGCCATGTCCTCTTAATGCCAGTTCTTGCTTACTTAAAAACAATACTGCTTTGATGGGTAATTGCATGAAGCGTCTATTCAGGCTTACCTTCTTCATAAATTCAGCAATATAAAGTCGAGAGTTTTCCTTTAATGCGTCAGCAATTTAGCTCCCACTTCTTATCAACTCCTTAAATTTTAAAGAATTTTTTAAATGCTCGATTGAGCTTTCATGTGTTTTACGTGCTCGTGTGATGGTGGTTAATCCATCCTATCCAGTACCATTCCAAACGGTCTTTTTTATCTCAACGATTAAACACGGCCAACAAAACATTTTTTTGTAAATAAAAACTGCCCCATAGCCACGAGAATAGTGCATATCATGAGAAATGGAAGCTACGACCATGCTGAGACGAACCTGCTTTTTTCTTATGAATGGACAATTTCGGTGTCGGTCTATTTTCTTTTAGTGGTTGTCGTTTATTATCTTCTTTCCATGTGTTAAACGGAGTTTCAAGCAAGACGCAAACTGGATAATAACGGGGCTCCTTGTTTCAAAACGGTTAAATCATAGATTCCAATAACACATGGACACAGTAACAAATAAGACTAAAAACTTTCAACCTTCCCAGACAACAAAAAACAACTATTGTTTCCGTTACAATGGGCTTGAACAGCGGTTCTCAACCTTTTAACATCGTGCCCCCCCCCAACAAAGGCTAACTTACAGTGGCGCTCCCCCCCCCCTCACATTTTTCAGCATACATTGAGATTTTTAATCTTTAATAATGAATATTTTAAGCGAAAATGGATATTTTTTGAGTAAAAATGGGAATAAATAAGATGATTTAAAAAAAAAATGCATCCTGCTCTATAGTTTGCCCTATTGCTCTATAGTTTTTCTCGTCCCCCCCCCCTGCAAAAGTTCTGAGGGGGGCGCGCCCCCCTCACGTTGAGAAACGCTGGGCTAGAACATATATTCTGTGTCTTTATTCTCTCCCTCACTGATCGTCCGAGCCAATCAGTTCGTCGAATTCACGAGTGCTTCAAAAGACAGAAACCCTTTCTTCGGCTGTGTCATGCTATCCTAAGCCGGAGAAACTGCTTACGTACTCGTTACCATGGCAACAGTGCTGCCAATTCCTTAATCAGCGCGGAGGGCTGTACCGAGGCCTCCGAGAGAGAGGAGAAAGAATCTTTCTCCTCTCTCGGAGGCCTCGGCTGTACCAACGACTTTCGCAGTTGAATTGCGGGAAGATTAAAGGGTTTTTTTTTTTAATGAGAGATCCGGCCGTTACTACAATAGGTTTTTTTTTTTGAGATTTTTTTTTAAATTTATGATAGGAATTCCATAATTCTAATCTGAATTTAAGAAAGTTAGTAGAATAAATTATTTTAAAGTATGTGCTGATAATTTCAAGTGCAGCCAGGCTGTACTTGCTGTATCCCACGAGCCGCCACTGCTTGACACATTTCAAAAATTCACAGAAAAGCAACAAATTGTTGTATGAATTTGCGGTTCGCACAATAATGCTTCTTAGAATCAAGAATTTATTTTTCATTTTAAAACAAATTACTTCCAAAATTTGTTCATAGATGGCACTGCAGCTCCAGTTTTCAGAAATGAAAGCCAATGGGGATTTTTCGTGTATTTCAAATAGCACTGACGGTGCTGGAATATTCATTCTAGCTAATGTGACTGCAACTGAGAAAGCGCATTGCATAGGTTGGTATTTCGAATCAAAATTCATAACTGTATTTCAGAGAAAGTTTCATTACATGTTTTAAGAAAAACCTTGCTAGTCTAAACATAAATTTGTCCTAGCATGAAATTTTTTTTAGAGACTGGAAGCGTTTTAGACAGGGAAAGCAGTGGTCAACCATGGAGATCAGATGAGACTGTACAAGACATTTGGAATGCTTACTATGATGGTACAGTGCCACCTATGAACACAATTTGGAAATAATTTGTATACGTTGTCGAAAAAATTTCGTGCATCTGTGAAGTACTGTTGCCCAAACCGCACATTCATAAATATAATTTGTTGCTTTTCTATGAATTTTTTAAATGTGTCAAGGACTTTTCGGACACTTTGTATAACATACTTTGCATACAAAAGGCTTTTTGCCAGTCTGGTATCGTGCGTGTATCTATCTTTAACACTGAAACTTTTGGAAAATATTCTTTGACAAACTTTACACACTAATAGATTTGTACCGCCGTGGATATGTGCACTGAAAAAAACGTTTTGCTGATCCGACAAAACTTTGGTTGGTTCTATTTTGAAGAAACATTTTTATTGTGATAACAACATTTTCTTTAATTGAACGAAATATGTTAAGTTAATTTAACAAAAATTTGGTTAAAACCAACAAACTATTCAGTTGAAATATCGGTCCCCAAATTTTTGTTGAATCAAGTAAAATTTTGTATAATTCAACAAAACATTTTTCTTCTGCATTTATGTACTTCGAAGATGGTGAAAACGGTTTACAACAGCAATTCCCAATCTTTTAAAATTGTGTGCCAAAAATAAAAAATAACTTATGATGGCGCTCGCCTCCCCACATTCCGCAGCATACATAGTTTTCCAAAAATGAACACAGAGTCACCTTTTGTACAAAATAGTGTTACCAATAAAGTTTGAATGAATACTTTAAGTGAAAATAGATGTTTTGGAAATTCCTTTTTTTGTTTTTTAAATACGGATTATCAATTGCTGACTGTTTTTCTCACTTTCCTGAAAGTGCTCTGCACCCCACGGATTGGGAATCGCTGATTTATAACATACTTAACATACAGATGTATTTTCAATTGAGTGATCACATGCAACGTTGAAAATGGCTTACATACTTTACATCCAAATGGTTTGACTCAATTTTCATGAGCATTAGGCCCTGATGTGGAGAAAAATACTTTTCCACTTAACATTCCATGCTCTTTTTAGTATGGGTTCTTTTATGTTTTTTCAAAAGTAAGAGGGTTGAAAATGCTTTTGGGCATCTATCACACGCAAAATGTTTTTCATTAGTGTGTACACAGAGTGTATGCACAGTCATTTGTGAGGATGTTCTGAACCGCTTATGACATGCACTACATGCGTATGGTTTTTCACCTGTGTGGGTACGTGAGTGCACTTTCAAGGTATAAGCTCTATTAAATGACTTGTGACAAACTTCACAAACAAACTAATCTTCACCACATGAATTGTGGTTTCGTACATGTACCTTTAAAGAGGCCATTGCCGAAAACACTTTGTGACACACTTCACATTCATAAGGTTTTTCATCTGTGTGGGTTAGTGCATGGCTTTTCAAACTCGAAATAAATGCAAATGCTCTATGGCAAATTTCGCACACATACGGTTTTTCACCTGTGTGGATCCTTGCATGTCTCTTCAAAAGTGAGCGGGTTGAAAATGCTTTCGGGCATCTGTCACACGCAAAATTCTTTTCACCAGCATGTACATAGAGTGTATGCGCCTTCATACTGTAGTAGGTTGAAAACCGCTTTTGACACATATCACATGCATGTGGTCTTTCACCAGTGTGGACACGTGAGTGCATTTTCAAGTGAGCAGCTCTTCTGAATGTCTTGTGACACACTTCACAAACATTTTCTTTTTCACATGAATTGTGGCTTCGTGCATGTATCTTCGATTTAAACCTTTCTCGTGGTTCTATGGTCATGTGTGTTTTTTCATGCATTGTTAAAGAATAACTTGACGCAAATGCTTTTTGACATACATCACACACATAAGGTCTTTCACCAGTGTGGACAAGCGCATGTCTTTTCAATGTAGACATTCTTTGAAATGCTTTTTGGCATATTTCACACACAAATGATCTTTCGCCACTGTGGGTATGTGCATGCCTTTTCAATGCAGACATGTATGAAAATTCTTTTTTGCATATTTTACACACAAATGGTCTTTCGCCACTGTGGGTATGTGCATGCCTTTTTAATGCAGACATGTTTGGAAATGCTTTTTTGCATATTTCACACACAAATAATTTTCTGCCATTATGGATGAGTGAATGCAACTTTAATTCGGATTCTTTTCGAAATGCTTCTTGACACACTTCACACGCAAATAGTTTTTCACGTGTGTAGGTAGAAGAATGCCTCGACAAACCATATGATGTTGCGTACCCTTTTTGGCAAATTTTGCACACAAATGGCTTTTCACTTGAGTGGAGAAGAGTGTGCCTATTGAGACTGGATCTTTGTGTGAATGCTTTCTGACACACTTCACACACAAAAGTTTTATCTTTTTTAGGAATAGATGTATTGTTCTTCGAAAGTGAAGCCATCTAAAATGCTGTATAGCACACTTCACACTCAAACCCACATTTTTTTTCCAAGAACAAAGTGACCGTCTGTATTCAAAGGTGAAAACGTTGAAATATCGTATTTGATGGCTTCACAGCAAATTGTTTCCAAATACTGAGTGGGTATGGAAAGATATTGTTGCCTATATAAAGCAAAGGCTGATGATCCACGCGATAAAATCATTAGGTTTAAAATGAATAAACACAAAAGCTGTTCCTTGAAATAACTGCTTGAAACTTAATGGATAAAAATTTCCAACAATTAATAGGCAATGCCTGGCTAGTTCTTTTTTTTTTTTTTTTTTTTTCAAAACTGTTATCTTACTGGGAGAAATAAAGCAAAATTCTGAAATGAGAAAAAGAAAAGAAAAAATTATTAATTTTTTTTATAACTTAGATTAAAATATAAAATTAAATTTGAAAGATTTCAATCCTTTGCTTTTTGAATTCTTATAACATAATCTTCTTGAAGATGCAGAACACGCAGTTGACACTTGGTGATCATTCCTTTCATGATATATAAATGGAAGATTTTAATCTCAATTATTAAATTGTGGGCATCCCAGTATCACACAGAAAAACGGTTTCTAAAGTAATGTGTAAATATCTCTTTTTGAATTATGTATAAGCCTTTCTTTTTATTTTTGAAGTAATTCTTACGGCATCCTTGAAATAATAGTTCAATTAACAGGCATTGCATGGGCAAATCTGGCAGGGCGTTCCCATCACCATATCAGAATTTCATGATTTTCTTTTACTGTGTTGCCTTACCCAAGGAAATAACAAATCTGAAATATTTTTGATTTACCTCTTTTAGTTTTGGAGTTATGGGTGGTCAAAGTACCCCAGAGGAGCAACGTCGAATTAATTTAGGGCCATTTTTGCCACTTTATTGTCTCGACTGTGACTGGCTCAGAGGTGTTTCAGAGAATTTTTTCATTTTATCCTATAATATACCTTGTATATTAACATCTCAAATAGAAAATTCTTTCGAAAATTGTCAGAGCCCCAAATTAGGGCCCCTCAAAATACCCCTAATTTCATAAAAAATACAATTTTAGGAATGCTTTAAATCTTGGCTCTGACGTGATACAGAAAAAACTTTTTGCACAGTGCAGTTATATATCTTCATATAAAGTGAATACAATGTTAAAAATTTTTGAAGGCTCCCAGGGCCACCGGTACGGGGCCCCAAACATGGTCCTTATCGCTGATTTGCGCAATTTCGCAATGATATCTACTGGTACAGCTGAAGCCGACTTCCCACAGAATAACTATTGACATGGAGATGTAGTATCAACATAGTAGTTTGATATTATAAAAAAACATTTCTTGAAGGTACAACTGTTTCCTAGAAAAATTCCAAAAAGTACCTCGCTATTTGGGACATTCCACTGGCATGCATGGGGCCATTTCGGCGTTACTTTTAGAAGTTTAATCGACAGTGGCAACATTGAAAATTTACTTATTCTTCATATATCTCAAATATATCCTCCATATATCACAAATAGTTATTTTACAGGGGCACTCATAAGAATTACATTGCGCTGAATGGGAATCTCTGCAACTAGTGAACCGATACGAAAAAATTTTTCACTGATAGAAAGCTACACTATTCCTGAGTATTATAAGCTACCTTACAGCATATAGCATAACTAGTTCTTTTACAGGGACACTCAAAAGAATTCTAGCACGTGACGCTATATGGACATCTCTGTAACTCCTGAACCGATTCTAAAGATCTTTTCACTGAAAGCTACACTATTCCTGAGTAAAATAGCCTAACATTCATGCATGTAGCATAATTTACAGGAGCACTCAAAATGATTCGTAAACATTGTCGTAACTGTCTCCATTCGCCACTCAAATTTATTCAAATATTCAAATTTTTGAACGGTGATTCTAAAGATCTTTTTACTGAAAGCTACACTATTCCTGAGTAACATAGGCTAAAATTCATGCATGTAGCATAATTTATAGGAACACTCAAAATAATTCGTAAACATTGTAGTAACTGTCTCCATTCGCCACTCAAATTTATTAAACTCCATTCAAATTTTTGAACAGTGCAATTATATATCTTCATATAAAGTGAATCTAATGTTAAAAATTTTTAACGACCCCCAGGTATGTTTTTTGAAAACATCCGTTTTCAAGAAAAATTTAAAACAGAAATAAAAAAAATATATCTTTTCATAAAATGAAACTACTATGTTGAAACTGCAACTCCATGCCAATAGTTCTCATGTGCGAAGTCAGAGCCAGCTGTACCTATGCTTCGAAATTGCATAAATTAGCGCTAAAGACCATGTTTGGGGCCCCGTATGGAGGGGCCCGGGATTTTATATTTTTTCTGTATCACATGTCAGAGCCAAGATTTAAAGCATTCTTTAAAACTGTATTTTTTTAGGAATTAGGGGATATTTGGGGGGGGGGCTTATTTGCGGCCTCTGCCTATTTTCAAATGAATTTCCTGTTTTAGATGTTAATATTCAAGGTATATTATCAGATTTAAAAAAAAAAAAAATCTCTGAAGCATCTCGGAGCAAATCACAGTCGAGAGAGTAAAATGGCAAAAATGGCCCTAAATTCGTCACTCCTCTGGGGTACTTTGACCCCCCATAACTCAAAAACTAAAAGAGCTAAATCAAAAATATTGCAGATGTGTTCTATCCTTGGGTAAGGCAACACAAGAAAAAAAAAATCATGAGATTTTGAGAGGGTGATTGAAACTTTCTTTTTTTTTTACCTGATTTGCTCTAGCGATGCCTCTTAAAATGACTGGAAGGTAGAGGCCGCAAAGCTGGGGGCTTTCAAAAATATTTAACATTAGATTCACTTCATATGAAGATATATAACTGCACTGTTTAAAAATTTGAATGAAGTGCATGAATTTTAGCCTATGCTACTCAGGAATAGTGTAGCTTTCAATAAAAAGATCTTTAGAATCACCGTTCAAAAATTTGAATAAATTTTAGTGGCGAATGGAGACAGTTACGATAATGTTTACGAATCATTTTGAGTGCTCCTGTAAATTATGCTACATGCATGAATGTTAGGCTATTTTTCTCAGTAATAGTGTAGCTTTCAGTGAAAAGATCTTTCGAATCGGTTCAGTAGTTACAGAGATGTCCATATAGCGTCACGTGCTGGAATTCTTTTCAGCCCCCCTGTAAAAGAACCCTGTAAAAGTGTCCCTGTAAAAGAACTAGTTATGCATACTCAGGAATAGTGTAGCTTTCTATCAGTGAAAAATTTTTTCGTATCGGTTCACTAGTTGCAGAGATTCCCATTCAGCGTAATGTAATTCTTATGAGAGCCCCTGTAATATAACTATTTGTGAAATATGGAGGATATATTTGAGATATATGAAGAATAAGTAAATTTTCAATGTTGCCACTTTCGATTAAACTTCTAAAAGTAACGCCAAAATGCCCCCATGTGTGCCAGTGGAATGTCCCAAATAGGGAGGTACTTTTTGGGATTTTTCTTGGAAACAGTTGTACCTTCAAGAAATGTTTTTTCATAATATCAAACTACTATGTTGATACTACATCTCCATGTCAATAGTTATTCTGTGGGAAGTCGGCTTCAGCTGTACCAGTAGATATCATTGCGAAATTGCATAAATTAGCGATAAGGACCATGTTTGGGGCCCCTTCAAAAATTTTTAACATTGGATTCACTTTATATGAGGATACATAACTGCACTGTGCAAAAAAAATTTCTGTAACACATCAGAACCAAGATTTAAAGCATTCTTAAAACTGTATTTTTTATGAAATTGGGAGTATTTTGGGGGCCCTAATTTGGGGCTCTGACAATTTTCGAATGAATTTTCAATTTGAGATGTTAATATGCAAGGTATATTATAGGATAAAATGAAAAAATTCTCTGAAGAACCTCTGAGCGAGTCACAGTCGAGACAATAAAGTGGCAAAAATGGCCCTAAATTAATTCGACGTTGCTCCTCTGGGGTACTTTGACCACCCATAACTCCAAAACTAAAAGAGGTAAATCAAAAATATTTTAGATTTGTTCTTTCCTTGGGTAAGGCAACACAATATAAGAAAATCATGAAATTCTGAGATGGTGATGGGAACTTTTTTGTATTTACCTGCCCGATTTGCTTTTGCAACGGCTCTTAAAGCTGACAGTCATTTGTCAAAGGATACAATTTGTTTCGAGCTAAGTGCTAAATTTTATTCAGTATCTTTCAATGTTGTAATTACTAATGAGTATAAACAAAATGTAGTACAGTGGCGGCCCGTGGTCAAAAATGTTAGTGCAGCCGGAAACATATCACCCCCCCCCCTCCCATCCTAGGAATGGAAAATCTTTTTACTGAAATTGAAAGCTGGCGCATTAAGCCCTCACCCAGGATTTAAAAAAAAAAAAAGAAATTACATAAAAATGTAAGAGATCCTATTTTACTTCCATAAAATGGACAAAAATTTCAACCAGCCGCTCCTATCCTCAAAATTGCATTAATCTGTCTCTGATTCGAAGTTTCCTGAGAATTTTATTTTGTAATGATAACTTGAGAAGAAAAGAAAAAAAAAAAACTTACTTTTTTTTATAAGTCAAGTTAATCCTCTTTTCTTTTAAACTTGCGAATCAGTCAGTGATGTCCTCATAAAAAGGCATTGTTTTAATTCAGATATCATTAATTTTAAAAGCACTTTAAAATTCCCCATGTTTAAAGTATTTTCTCGCTTGCCATGCCCTCTTAATGCCAGTTCTTGCTTACTTAAAAAAAAATCTGATGTGTCCAACACATGACTTCCTTGCACGCCTATTAAATCAAAAATGTTTTTTACGCACTTCCTCTAAACTTATTTGTTTGAAAGATATAAAATATCAATAATAGCAAGATATAGCGATTTCTAGCCAAACATTTCGATATCGCCAAGCTGAGTTGAATTTGAAAGATTTCTTTCTGACACTTTATTTGGCGATATTTCACCAAAAGCCGACAAACTTGAAATAGTTTGCGAGATTTTGGGGATAGCCAAAGTAGTCATTGACCACAGACTTTCAATGAATTGAATGCATCCATACACCTTAATGTATTTAAAGTCCCAGACGATTGCTGTCAAAAAAGATATTGAAAACCGTTAGATATTATAATATAGTTCTAAATACAAAAGTTCAAAATTCTACGGGTTAAAGTTTTAGAGTTATACAAAATACGAAATAATTTTTGGCGCCAAATTTGGCGATATTCCGGCGAAACTCGTCAATGTCGACGACATTTGGCGAGATATTAAGCATGGACCAACAATGACAGATTATCGCCAAATTTGGAGATATTTCGCCAAAACTCGCCAAGAACGATGACAAATGGCGATACTTTGGGCATGGACCAAATGACTGACTATCGCCAAATTTGGCGAGATTTTGGGCATGTACCAAACAATGACTGTCTACAATTGTATTATATTGAAGATGTCCATAGACATTAAAGTACTGAAATTCTTTTCGGTGGTCCTGTAAATAAACTCTCCAGTAGATTTTAACCAAAAATCGAGATGCACAACTAGATGTTACAACAATCTTATATATGAAATTTCATAATAGTTTTTGAGATTTGAGAGTTAAATATGCACACACGTACACAAAAAAGTCGCCAAGCTTGGCTACTTTTGGCATAGTTCTTGAGGGAGGCACGTGACCGTGGTTGGACCATTACCTAACTTATGTGGTAGGACGGTATTGTGCTTGAAATGGATGAATCTCCTAAAATTGCCATTGACCGTAATGTATTGGAAATCTTTTGAGTGTTCCTGTAGCAGAACTGTAAATGATAAAGACACTTTTTTTAATGGAGAAATTCATTTTCTAACTCTTTACAGCATATATCACTTCTGAGTTGTTTGAAATAGCCCAATACCTCTAAAAAACGCTTTGATGAATTTCGGCCCATAGAGCGTAATGTATTTCGAATGTTTTAGGCGGTTCTGTAGATAAACTATCCAGTCGAATGGAACAGAAAGGGGAGGTGCACAACTAGATGTTACAACAATCCTAAATATAAAGTTTCAACATTCTACGCCTCATAGTTTTTGAGATATGCGAGTTTAATGAATTTCGGCCCATAGAGCGTAATGTATTTCGAATCTTTTGTGCGGTCCTGTACATAAACTATTCATTCGATTGCGACCAAAAGGGGAGGTGCACAACTAGATCATAGAACAATCCTAAATATAAAGTTTCAACATTCTACGCCTCATAGTTTTTGAGATATGCGAGTTTAATGAATTTTGGCCCATTGACCGTAATGTATTTCGAATGTTTTGGGCGGTGCTGTAGATAAACTATCCAATCGAATGGAACCAAAAGGGGAGGTGCACAACTAGATGTTACAACTATCCAAAATATGAAGTTCCGACATTCTACGCCTAATAGTTTTTGAGATATGCGAGTTTAATGAATTTCGGCCCATAGAGCGTAATGTATTTCGAATCTTTTGTGCGGTGCTGTACATAAACTATTCATTCGATTGCGACCAAAAAGGGAGGTGCACAACTAGATCATAGAACAATCCTAAATATCAAATCTCAACATTCTACGACCCATAGTTTTTGAGATATGCGAGTTACATACATACGTACGTACGTACAGACGGCATGGAAAAACTGACCACAATAAACTCGCCGCTGGTCAAAATGAGTTGCAGACGCGTTAATATGATCGTGCATGCTAGCCTACGATGAGATGCATCGAAAAAATTCTTAAAATTAAATTTAGAGGTAGTCAAAATCGGCTTTTTTGTCGAAATTTGGCCCCCAAAATTTTTCGGGATCACATTACTTCCTTATACTACGTACAAGGAAGTAAAAAGGATCAGCATCCCATGTCGTTGTAACAAAAGATAATAATTCTACGTCGCTTGTCTTAATAAATAAAATAAATTAATATGTAATATTTATTGTTTGGACGACACGGGTTGTCGATATATTTTTTCTCATTTTTTTGCCGTCGTGAAATAAGTCAAAAGGTTGGAGGAAGACTGAACTAGACAACAGGTCATAAAAATCTGATGTGTCCAACACGACTTCCTTGCACGTCCATTAGATCAAAAATATTTTCGATGCACTTCCTCTAAATTTATTTGTTTGAAAGAGATAAAATATCAATAATAGTAAGGTTTAGCGATTTCTAGCCAAATATTTCGATATCGCCAAGCTGAGTTCAATTTGAAAGATTTCCTTCTGACACTTTATTTGGCGATATTTCACCAAAAGCCGACAAACTTGAGATAGTCAGCGAGATTTTGGGGATAGCCAAAGTAGTCATTGACCACAGACTTTCAATGAATTGAATGCATCTATACACCTCAATGTATTCAAAGTCATTTGGCTCACCATGTAAATAAATTCTCAGTCGATTGCTGTCAAAAAAGATATTGAAAACAGTTAGAAATTACAATAGTTCTAAATACAAAGTTAAAAAATCTACGGGTTAAAGTTTTAGAGTTATACAAAATAGGAAATAATTTTTGGCGCCAAATTTGGCGATATTTCGGCGAAACTCGCCAAGAACGATGACAAATGGCGATACTTTGGGCATGGACCAAATGACTGACTATCGCCAAATTTGGCGATATTTCGCCAAAACTCGCCAAGGTCGAGGACAGACGGCGAGATTTTGGGCATGTACCAAACAATGACTGTCTACAGTTGTATTATATTGAAGATGTCCATAGACATTAAGGTACTGAAATTCTTTTCGGTGGTCCTGTAAATAAACTCTCCAGTAGATTGGAACCAAAAATCGAGATGCACAACTAGATGTTACAACATTCTTATATATGAAATTTCATAATAGTTTTTGAGATTTGAGAGTTAAATATGCACACACGTACACCAAAAGTCGCCAAGCTTGGCGACTTTTGGCATAGTTCTTGAGGGAGGCACGTGACCGTGGTCGGACCATTACCTAACTTATGTGGTAGGACGGTATTGTGCTTGAAATGGATGAATGCCCCTAAAATTGCTATTGACCGTAATGTATTGGAAATCTTTTGAGTGTTCCTGTAGCAGAACTATAAATGAAAAAGACACTTTTTTAATGGAGAAATTCATTTTCTAACTCTTTACAGCATATATCCCTTCTGAGTCGTTTGAAATAGCCCAATACCTCTAAAAAACGCTTTGATGAATTTCGGCCCATAGAGCGTAATGTATTTCGAATCTTTTGGGCGGTCCTGTAGATAAACTATTCAGTCGAATGGAACCGAAAGGGAGGTGCACAACTAGATGTTACAACAATCCTAAAAATAAAGTTTCAACATTCAACGCCTAACAGTTTTTGAGATATGCGAGTTTAATGAATTTCGGCCCATTGAGTGTAATGTATTTCGAATGTTTTGGGCAGTCCTGTAGATAAACTATCCAGTCGAATGGAACCAAAAGGGGAGGTGCACAACTAGATGTTACAACTATCCAAAATATGAAGTTTCGACATTCTACGCCTAATAGCTTTTGAGTTAGGCGAGTTTAATGAATTTCGGCCCATTGAGTGTAATGTATTTCGAATGTTTTGGGCAGTCCTGTAGATAAACTATCCAGTCGAATGGAACCAAAAGGGGAGGTGCACAACTAGATGTTACAGCTATCCAAAATATGAAGTTTCGACATTCTACGCCTAATAGCTTTTGAGTTAGGCGAGTTTAATGAATTTCGGCCCATAGAGCGCCATCAAATCTCAACATTCTACGACCATTAGTTTTTGAGATATGCGAGTTACATACATACGTACGTACGTACGTACAGACGGCATGGAAAAACTGGCCACAGTAGACTCGCCACTGGTCAAAATGAGTTGCAGACGCGTTAATATGATCGTGCATGCTAGCCTACGATGAGATGCATCGAAAAAAATTTTTTAATTAAATTTAGAGGTAGTCAAAATCGGTTTTTATGTCGAAATTTGGCCCCCAAAATTTTTCGGGATCACATTACTTCCTTATACTACGTACAAGGAAGTAACAATACTGCTTTGATGGGTAATTGCATGAAGCGTCTATTCAGGCTTACCTTCTTGATAAATTCAGCAATATTAAGTCGAGAGTTTTCCTTTAATGCATCAGCAATTTAGCTCCCACTTCTTATCAACTCCTTAAATTTTAAAGAATTTTTTCAATGTTCGATTGAGCTTTCATGTGTTTTACGTGCTCGTGTGATGGTGGTTAATCCATCCTATCCAGTACAATTCCAAACGGTCTTTTTTATCTCAACGATTAAACACGGCCAACAAAACATTTTTTTGTAAATAAAAACTGCCCCATAGCCACGAGAATAATGCATATTATGAGAAATGGAAGCTACGACCATGCTGAGACGAACCTGCTTTTTTCTTATGAATGGACAATTTTGATGTCGGTCTATTTTCTTTTAGTGGTTGTCGTTTATTATCTTCTTTCCATGTGTTAAACGGAGTTTCAATTAATACGCAAACTGGATAATAACGGGGCTCCATGTTTCAAAACGGTTAAATCATAGATTCCAATAACACATGGTCACAGTAACAAATAAGGCTAAAAACTTTCAACCTTCCCAGTAAAAAAAAAAAAATAAATAAATAAAAAAAACCCAATTGTTTCTGTTAGAATGGGCTAGAACAGCGGTTCTCAACCTTTTAAGGTCGTGCCCCCCCCCACAAAAAAAGGGTAACTTACAGTGGCTCTCCCCCCCCCCTCCCCTCACATTCTTTCATGACCAAGATTTTATAGTTTTACAGATAATAAACTGTTGTGTGTTTTTACGTACATACAAATAATATAAAATGAATTTTAATTAGTCTTTATTTAGTATATAATTATTAGTATTAATCAGTAATTAATTACAAATGCGAAAAACGACACTTTATTAACAATTAAAATTAAATTAAAAAAATTAATATTCGGCTTAAACTATGTGTCGAATATTCGGTATTCGGCCTGAGCTATTGGCATAATATTTGGTATTAGGCCAAATCACTATTCGTTACTTTTCTATTGGCAATGGCTCTGGTACTAGCTAGTAAGAGTTCGCCTCTGAAGGTCATTTAATCAATAGTTTAGTTAGATAAAGGCCTTAATAATCATTAATAATGATGACAAAATGAAGTAATATATAGGCCAATTAGAACAAAATCAGCTTTGACAACAAGCATCTTTTCTGACCCCCCGCCTCCCCAATTTTTTGGTGCACCAGCCACCTATGAAGTGACTTTATTCAACCTGAAAAATAAGTTCCTTTAAGCACATTTTCAAGGAAAAAATAAACACCTATCTGTCTAACTGCTTACATGCATATCTTAAAAATAAATCTAATACAGTGAAACCTTTGTCAGGTTCCCTCAAAAAGTGTCATAGAAGTATATTTCTACATTGTGGACACATTCCGTTCGATAGAAAAGTTTCCAAGTTACTCGTAGTTATGGGGGTGTCCAACTTGGGAGGTTCCACTGCTAAAGTGCTACACACATTTGCTATATAATAATATTTTTACAGTGACCTCTCATTTACATGACTCAATTTTGCGACACTCTCCGTTATAAGCCGAATTCACTTGGTCCTGTCCACACTTAAAGGAACGAAACAATGTTAAATTCCTCTCAGTTATACGATCAGGCAATTTTACATTTCTCACACAAGAATTCATTTTATATAATCTCTAAGGTACAAATAAATCATGCACATTTTCTTAGTTTCATCCTTTCACTATTTTGTTAAAGCGTATAATGAATACGGGAGGGGCATTCATTATTTAAATTCCAGTGTTATTAACGAAGAAATTTATGGCAGGAGTGTGGTTGTATGGAATTTCCTTATGCCTGTGATATTATATTTTAATAAATTGCATAAATTTTGTTAAACTATCTCTTTAGTATTCAAAACTTTCAATTTCTTAAAACAGGTAAAATAATTAATGCACATAAAATTTTAAACTTATATAAGACTCTCTCAAGTTTGACTTTTTCCTACGATCACCTGAAAGTTGTGTAAGTGAGAGGTCAGTATACAGGATGCTTCTAAATTGTTTTTACAAAATTTTAGGCAGATAGGGCACATAATAAGGATTCAATCACACAGCAATGGGGATCAAAAATGCCGTTTTCACTTAACTGGTAATAATCACTTTATGAAAAGGGTTGAAGTGTTTAAAATAAATAAAAACATACGTTGTTGTAAAAAACACACATAAAACGATACTGGTAACAAGATACGATTTTAATTTTTTTTTCTTTCTTTCTTTTTATTTAGTTTTTCCTTTATGTTTATTATTATCTTATTATAATTATATTTTTAAAAAAGTGTGTTGGCTTGCATGTGTTACCAAAAAAAAATTATACAATTATTTGTGTTTTTATGTTATTTTGTTTTTTGTTCTTTCATTTGTTCTGTTTTCCAATTTTTTTGTGTGTTCTTTTTTGCTTTTTATTTATTTAATTATGTATTTTGTTTGTCTACATTTTTTCTTTTTGACATTTTTTTTTTAATCCACCCCCTTTTCTTTAATCTCCATGGTTTCTCGATTTTTCTTTTTTCCAAGTGGCAACATGTTTATTTGTGTTTATCTTTTTCAGTTCCCACTGTTTACTGAGACAAAAAGATATGACTGATGAAGACTGAATAAATTTTTAGTTGAAACGATCGTATCATATTTTAAGTATCATTTTATGTATGTTTTTCACACAAAATTTTAATTTATTTTATATTTTAACACCAGTATTTTAAGTATTTTTTCTGTTGAAGAGTTTGTCTAATTTCTTAAGCAAATTTCATATACAATGGGCTTGTCTCCAAAAATCTGAAAATTTATTGACAACATCAGTCATATCCCTTCGTCTCACTTAAGAGTGAGAACTGTTTAGTGTCACTAAATTTTCAGTCGAAACGATTGTATCTTGTTATAAGTACTATTTTATAGACATACATTATTTGATGAATAAAAATTAAAGAAAAAAGGAAGTCAATTTTTAATTATTACTTTTATCAAAATTTCGGTATTAATTAAACTGAAAGAAAAAATCTTCATTAAATTGTAATTAATTACAGTGGGAATATTTTGTGTCTCAAATATCTTTGTTAATACCCCAGCAGGACGCAAAATTTTGGATCTTACCGTCCATATGATCTCTCTACTTATTATAAAAGATGTCTGTGGGTCTGTGTGTCAGCGGCGTTACGGACAAACGGCTATACCTAGAAACACCAAATTTGGTACTCGGGAAGATCTAAACAAGAAGTTGTGCACCTCGAAGCGATTTTTTGAAAATTCGACCTAGAAATTATTTTATGTTTTATGCGATTTTTGGCATTTTTTCTCGCTTAATTCGTAATAACGGTGGAAATTACACTCACAGCAAAATGGCCTTTGTATTATCGGATAGAGGAGAAAATTTTCTTTTAAAAACAGTTTGTTCTGAATACATAACATGATTTACCGATTTTTAGGAATTTTTTTACTAAGCATCTGTTTCGGCAAATTTTTTCGTAAATAATTTTAATTCTATCCGTCATAACTTTTTGATATTTTGACAGATCGTGGAATATTCCTTTCTCCCTCTTTTAAAATAAAAGCAAAAACATTATGTAAATTAGGTGATTTTTTACGAATCTTAATGTAACCTAATGTTTAGAATTTAATAGCATCAACGCGGAGAGCTTACGCGATTACATTAATTGAAAATGGCACGTGATAATTCAATTGCGTTGCCACAAATAGGATTAGAAAAAAGGTTTTTTTTTTCAACCAATCGAGTTTTTAAATGGGATATCGTAATTTCAATTCAGAAGTGAGGATCTAAGACGTCAAATGCTTTAAAATACGTAAAAATTACGTCACAATTTTAACCCATTTATATCTGCTCTTTTTTTTAACACAATAAGGCGATATTTTGATTAAAACTTACTTTAGAAATAATACTTTAGAAATAAACTGAGAAATTCATGATTATTATTATTATAAGTGGCATTTTAATTTGTTGCTTATTTAAAAATTGAAATATTTTAACGCAGCTGAAAATGTTCTTCATTTTAAAAGCTACAAAATTTATTTTAAAGCGGGATATATTAAAAATTTTCTATTTACTTTTTTATTTTTCGTATTTAATTATGTCGCAGGTATATATGTTTCCTAACATATGCATGTTGCGAATATAGTTTTATTTTAACGTTGGATTACGTACCTCCATAGTGTCCTATTCTAATTTTCAACGTCGTTGTAAATTTTAATATGATACCGTTTGAAAGCTATTGAGTAAAATATCCAAATTAACTCCCTCAACCAACCGGAGTATCTTTTACGGTAGTTAAATAGTGGCATCATAAATTTTTAAAAATGCATGAAATTTGTAAACACTTACGTCCTGTCACAGTTTACCAATTCTAAACAGCTCCTCGAGATGACAAAGTTTGATGTTTTCAGCAGACAGAACTATGGAGGATTTATAAGATATCTTTATATTGGATACATGGATATTTAAGTTGGCACCGCTTAAATATTTTTCACCACGGTGAGATTAAATGTTTTGCGGTGCTAAATACGCCAATCTTACAAAACTATGCATAAATTAAATTTGTATGGAGAGCTTCCTTAATAGAAACTATTATATGAAATGAATAATGTTTATGGTAATGCGTAAATTGCAAAGAATCACCATAGAATAAGAAGGTCCCATTTGTGCCAAATAATGTAAGATGTTTCATGAAATTGAGCATTAAAGAGGGAGAAGCGAAGATAGATAGTATTAATATGTGTAATAGGTAGTATTAGTAGATTTGCAAAGATGTTATGAATAAATCACAATATACAACATTAATAAATATTTCATGAAATTAAAAGTTCTGTTTATCCTTTTTCAAGGGTTGTTTTACAACCAATTGAACGATAAGTAATTCTAATTTGCATTGATATATCCCGCAGTAATTTCAACAGAGAAGATTACTTGAACTTTTTTAAAAATGAAATTCTGTTTTGTCACATGCAGATATATGAAGAGCGGGTGCACAGCTATTTTAAAATAAACGGTTGTCCATTTCAGGTAGTGTTTGAGGTATTTAATTCTACAACTTGAACCTAAAAAAACAGTATGATGTAGAAATAAAACATTTTGAAAGTCAGGAGTTCTCTGCAAACCGCTAAGCTTTTCACTTTTCTGATCGCGAATGACACTGACATAGTTTTTTGAGCCATTATATTGCAATGATGCCAGGTTAGTACTCATGACGCAAACTTTACATCATAAGTCAAATAATTTTGCTTTTATTTTAGATTACACATCACTGGAATTAATTGGAATTAAACATGTAAGGAAAATTTTTGTTTCCTGCTGTGCGAAGAACGGGCACGCAGCTAGTAAATAATAAATTAGAGCAGCAATATCCCACTGCGCGGTCACCACTAGGACAAAATGCAGCAATAATGCTGAATGCTATTGTAATTTGTGCCATCAGAAACGTAGTCAATTTAAACGAGATAGATTTTATCACTGACATGCTTTGATTTTACTTCTGTTTTAATTGGGTGCTGATTTCACATATTGTACTGAAAGATTGTTTTGATCAACCAGATTTTTATTATTATTCTTTTTTTAAGCTGTTCAAAATAGCATGATTTCCAAAGAGAACAACCTTAATCTACAAGAAAATTAACTCTATAGTGAGCCTATAGCCACAGATTATAGATAAAAAATATATGGTCTTTAATAACAGGTAGGTCCTAACAATGGTCTAGTCACTAAACTCTGTTCCCGTTAGCCAGTGCTTGGGAGGATGAACTCCTCTCTCGGCTGGACTGCTGATGGAAGGTGTATGCTAATGGGAGCTAGCTGGTGCACATACAATCCATCGTGGCTGCAATGTCCCCCCTGTTCAAGCGATACCTCTGGGGGGTGCCATTTCAGGTGATGGTTGGTCCCTCATCTGGAATTGGTTCAAAATGAGGGACCAACAAGCAGAAGTCCAACATCCTCAGGGGCAATGGCACCTATTTCCATGAGTAGTGCAATTGCCTATCCATGCACACAAGAACAAGTACAGGTACCCAGACAGCACAGCAAACTTGATTTATCAAGTCAATAAACTTGAAAATTTCAACCGTGTAAGCTTAATGCAAGCTTGAATCAAGTGTTCAAGTTTACACTTGCCCAGCTTGCATTAAGCTTGACATAGCAAGCTTAAAAAAGTTTCCTAAAAAAAAATTTCCTAAATACACGGGGTGCCCGTCGGCGAACTCGCCCCACATATTTTATTTTTCCACGCATTTTCCCCTGTATGCTGAAATTTCAAGTTATTTTAATCTGTTTCCATCAAGAGTCCGTGGCTAGGATCGAACTCGGGACCTAACGGTTGGGAAGCCAGCATGCTAACCATTCAGCCGATCTGCCTCGCGCTGGTATGACTAAAGTTTGAAGTGACTTTTATGGTTGTCACGCAATCAAGTTGTATTCAAGCTTGACAGTTTAAATGACTTCTCCAATTTTTCTGCAAGCTTAAAATGAATTGAACTGTCAAGCTTGTATTGATATGTCAAATTCAAAGAAATGCCAAGCTTGATTTAAGCTTATGTGCTGTCTGGGTAGTCTCTTAAATTAACAGAGGTTGCTCTCATAGTCAGATAATGCAGTTGCACACCGTGTGTGGATACATTCAAAGGTCTTGTAGATAGTTTTCTGGTAATTCCAAGTTTTTTTTTTTTGTTTTTTTTTAAAGATGGATAGTTATTAAGTCACTATAGCGCAAGCATGTAGCACAGATGTGGGCTCGTAACCTGTGTTCATATACGCACTATATTCAGCTATCACAAGTAGGCACATATTCAGAAAAACATGTTGGAGGGGGTCCAAACATAAAAAAGGCAGAATTTTTCGCACAAAGACTATACCACTATCATTTTTCGTTTTAGTGACAAAAATCAAACTTTCGGGGCGGTGGTGGTTATGGATCCTCTCTCTTAAATACATCCTTGATGACGATCTATTATGAGTTTGCAGATAGTTTTGGATTATGTGCGCAGATAGTTTTTCCTTTGTCTGACTATGGTTGCACTGTATGTACACACGACTTCAAAATTTCTTAAGTATGCTCATTAGCAGATTCTGTACATAGATGGTTTTCCGCCAAATGCGTATATGCTGTTTCAAACACATTTCCTTAAATGTTCTCTGCCATACTTTTCGCGTAAATAGTATTTTTACCTGCACGGATATGGATGTGTCATTCAAAGTGTGAGGTTGTTGTGAATGTTTTCTTGACGTATTTCATATTCAAAAAATGTTTTTCATTTGTGTTGTGTTCGTTCATGTACCTTCAAATTTGAAACGGATGAAAATGCTTTTTGGCATACTTCACACACAAACGGTTTTTCCCCTGTATGGGTACGCAAGTGCAAATACAAATTTGAGGAATGCAAGAATTTCTTCTCACACATTTCGCACTTGAATGGCTTTTCACCAGTGTGAATGCGCTTGTGTAATTTTAATCTCGTGGATGTTGCGAACGGTTTGACACATATGTCGCATACAAAAGGTTTCTCACCTGTGTGGGTACGTGTATGCACTTTCAAATGCGAAGACGTCGAGAAAGGTTTAAGACACACATCGCACACATACGGTTTTTCACCCGTATGTGTCCGCGAGTGCTCCTTCAAATTACCGGCCGTTGTGAATGGCCTGTGACATACCTCACAAACAAACTGTCTTTCACCTGTGTGGGTTCGTGCATGTCTCTCCAGGTTTGAAATTCTTTGAAACGCTTTCTGACATATTTCACACACAAACTGTTTATCACCTGTGTGAATGCGTTTGTGATTTTTCATATGTGCGAATGTTATAAATGACTTGTGACATACGTCACACGGAAATGGCTTTTCTCCCGTGTGTATAAGAGAATGCAATCTCAAATGCGATGCCTTCGAGAATGGTTTAAGGCATTTGTCACATACAAACGGTTTTTCACCAGTATGGATACGAGAGTGCTTTTTCAAATCAACCTCTGTTTTGAATTGTTTACTGCATGCTTCGCACGCAAACGGTTTTTCGACCGTGTGAGTTCGTGCATGTTTCTCCAAATATGAAAGTCTTTGA
This sequence comes from Cheiracanthium punctorium, assembly GCA_038373885.1. Classification (NCBI taxonomy): domain Eukaryota; kingdom Metazoa; phylum Arthropoda; class Arachnida; order Araneae; family Cheiracanthiidae; genus Cheiracanthium; species Cheiracanthium punctorium. The sequence goes on along the minus strand of JAWZYV010011794.1, from coordinate 162,352 downwards.
AATGCTTTTTGGCATATTTCACACACAAACTGTTTATCGTCTGTGTGAATAAGTATATGATTTTTCATATGCGAGGATGTTGAGAATGTCTTATGACATACATCACATGAGAATGGTTTTTCACCCGTGTGAATACGTGCATGCACTTTCAATTGTGAGGACGTAAAAAATGATTTAAGACATACATCACACGTAAACCTTTTTTCGCCTGTGTGGGTACGTGCATGTACTTTCAAATTTGAGGATGTTGAGAATGATTTAAAACATACGTCACACTTAAATGCTTTCTCAACTGTGTGGGCATGTGCATGCTTTTTCGAATACACGGCTGTTCTTAATTCATCTTTATGAATCAGCGAATGCATCGCAAATTTAAATCTTTTTCAAGATGCTTTTTAACAGAAATTGCAGACAAATGGTTTCTTTGCAATGTGGCTAAGTTCACATGCTTTTAAAAGTGAAGTTGTGGCGAATACTTCTTGACATTGTTCCTGATATAAGCTTGTTTTTTTTTCAGTTGTGTGAGGTTTTTTTTTTACACTGTCTTCAAATATTGCACTTGCAAATGTGCTCTCTGGGATACGTCTCATTCTAATGTTTTTTCACTCATACAGATGAGTATATTATTCTTCAAAAATATAGCAACCTAGTATGCTTTCATGGCACATGCAGGAAACAAATGTTTTTATTACTCAGGAAGGTAAAAAAGCATGCAATATACTCTTAGACAGTTGCTTCTTTGTAATCAAGTTCTTGAAACTTTAATGATAAATTTTTCGGACACAACAATAATTGTCTGGTGAGTTTTTTGATTTGAAATAATTATCTAAAGGAAAAAATGAAATAAGAAAAGAAAAAATAATTAATCTTCCATCTACTTAAAGATTAGCACATGAAATTTCATTGAAATATTTTAATCCTGCATTTCTGGATTACATGCATTACAACATCAATACATTTATAAATGCATGTCTTAATTTGTAGGAATTATCTGAGCAATATTAGACTCAAACATTAAAATTCCAGTGTAACTGAGCCTGTTTACCTTGAAAGCTTCTATAACTGGGCAATTTGATGGGAAAAAGCTATTTTTCATAGGACAGTGAAAAAAACTGGCAGAAATTGAATACTCATACCTAATATGGGATGATTTTCATATCACATAATGGTATATGTAGCTATATATTACTTGACGAATTATTATGTATGAATATCTTAGTTTAATTAAAATATTTTGAAATAAATGATCAGTATGCAAAGCACATTTTCAAAAACGCTTGATTTATTGTTTTATCAGTGTAAACTTAAGAACAGTTACATTCAGAAACTAAATTTAATTTGAAAGTATAATACTTCACAGTTATTGTCATTTTAATAATATGCAGAGTATTTTTCAATTAATACACTGATGCATACATTATACTTCCATTTCTCTAGAAAAAATACATAAACTTAGAGATCCTAGATATTGTACATGCAATAGTTTTCTCATATAAATATGGAACTCTTCAAATATAAATATTGATTAGATACTCATGAAGTCAAAACTTGAAATGAGAAAAAGAAATCATATCATTACTTCTTAATATTTAATTTAATTGCCCATTCTACTTCCATTCAAATTCACCAACTTAAATTCAAAAGCTACTGTTGTGTCTATTTTTGATAAGACATTTTTAGGATTTTTTCAAATAGTGGCGAAAACATGCCAACTCAGCTCTATATCAAAATTTTCAGTCGAATATTCTCGGTGCGATTGTTCTCTTGGTCAAAATCTCAAAATTACTTTTCTCTGAACTGGTCAAAATCTCAAAATTACTTTTCTCTGAACAGCTACCTGGCAGCAAAACAGGCTACTGTGTTTTTTCCTGAGAAACTGTCCATGAAGTGTTTTTTTTTTGTGTTTTTTTTCTACAGGCAAAGAAAAGAAATTGTCTAAATTCCAGTTTTGTCTCAAACTTGATGCTCTTTCAAAAAAGAAATTAAGCTGGCATTTTTGTATCGTTTTTAACCATGGGGATTTAAACCAATAGTTTTAACTGTTCTGGTTTATATCCATTGTGATCAGTCTTAACCACAGGAATTCATGATTCAATTTAACTAATGCTAAGCAAATATGTTTGAATAGCATATGTTAAAACTAAGTTTACATTTGTTTAAAAAGTCGTATACAAATAACATTACACCAACTAACACCAAATAATAAAAATAAAAATGTGGACATATATAACAAAAGACAAAGATACAACACAATAGGGACATAGCCAGGGGTAGGCCCCAGGTGCCTGGCCCCTCCCACAATTTGTGTTTTTGTTGAATGGATGCCAAATTTTTTTGTGAAAAATTCTATCTTTTCCACCTTTTGAAACTTCCCTGAATTATTATTTCCGTCGTGTGCCTGCAATAAAAATGTTTTAGTTATTTTTTTACACAAGATCTTTCATAGGCTTTTAACATTTAAATGCACACACGAACAGAATTATATCCAATGTTCTGCAACATGACCTCAAATAGTTGCATATGTTCTGCAGCCATTTTATTCAAATCTGGCAGATCACGGTAAAATGCAAAACTGTATGAAAAGTGGAGAAAGAAGAGATAGCATATCCCAATTGCAGAATTCTCTGTACCAGTCTACAAAAATAGTCTGCAAGGTAAAGTGGTGGTACGTGGCAGGTTACCCATAAAATGCATATTAAATCAGCACATTCATGACATATTCATTTTACATGTCAAATATGCAACATTTGCACAGTTTAGAACATTCATTTTTGCCTACATTTTCAAGTTGCATACATTTTTTTGTTCAGTTACAAAATTTTGATAGTCAGTTTTCGAATTAACCTCCTCTTTTTTGTAAAATTTTCTGTGAAGTACTGGCCAACAAATCTCTTCTGCCGATTCACTTTTTTCAAATAGCAATTTAATGAATTTTATAAATACGCTTTATATTTTAATGCAACAAAATTTCAAAACTTGGTCAAAAAACAAAAACTCACTCAAAGATTAAGAAATATTTTAGTGAAATAATCATTTTTTATCAAAAATATGTAGTCATTTTAACTGTTGATACAAAAGTTAGCATAATGACTTGCAATTAGCGAAAATATGATTATTCACAAAAAGGATGGAGAAATATTGCATATTAAATCACCAGATGCAATTGACGATATCGGCCGATATGAGCTCTGAAATTGTCTGCAGACCTTCTCAAGAATCTGCGATGGGTGTCGCCGCGTCGCACGGTTTCTGTGACTGGGTAGCATATAAAGCTTAAAGACACTTTGCTTCAATTGCTCTGCAGAATGTACTTTTTAAAAAATTTTTTCTTTTAAAAGATGAAATGTTCTGCAATGCACGTCACACTTTTAAGCACTTTCTGCTTCCGGGTAAATGCATAGCAATGTAGATCTGCACATGTTTAAAAACTCATATGTCTTTCTGTCAACATTTGCATTGCGTTTCCCCCCCCTCCCTTCAATTTTACTAAAATTATTTTATCGTTTCCAAATGCAACTAGAATCTTTGACAGTTTATTTCCTTATCTATAACAATTCTCATTGTTGGCTGCTATCCGAGTACAATTTCATTTCGGCAGGTAATACAAATTACGATTTTTTATATAAAATGTAATAAAAATATACAGGAAAACATGTTTTCAAGTAGAAACAATGCAAGATTAATGAATAATATAGCATTTTTGCATCGGATAAATTTATGCAAGAAAAATTTAGCTTTTTTTGAGGGGTAAAATACACCAATATGTTTAATATATATATACTTTGTTGTATTTTTTTCATAACTACAACCATTTCCTGTTGATCTGAGATTTTATTTATTAAAAATATAAACTCGTGCATTTAAAGCAGAGTGTAAAAAAAAAAAAAAAAATCAAATTAATCGTATTTTTTTAAAATCAGATTTTTAACAAAGTTTAATTTTTAAAAAAACAATTAGACAAGATTGTTTAAATAAGTTTAACTACTTTAAATAAAGAGTGTAGACAACTGGTAAGTATCTAGTTGTTGATAGTATAAACCTGTTAATAAAATATTGCTTTGGTATGCAAATGAAATTATTTTGTCCGCGAGGATGATTTTGGAAGCATCAAAATTGACTGATTATATACTGATTTACTTTACAAATTTAAAAGCAAAGCTTTTAAAAATAAAACTTTAGATAAGTTATTTACATGCAATTAATAATAATTATATTATGCACAACGTCTTTCACCTTGTGGGCCTCAGAAATTCAAAAATGTATTGTATCAAGTGACAATCAAGTAGTGTGTTCTTTTAAGTAATATAGTCTTAAAAAACAATATATTAAAAAAGACTAATTGGGAAAAAAACTGAAATCCTACAAGACCAAATATTTGCACGAGATATTTGTATGTAACATATGAGTAAGAAGTTTTAAAAAGTATAACATCAAAACGTACTACAAGATGAAAATATAACGCATTTAATTAATAATTACTAGCAGGAATTCACAGAAAAAAGGCAAAAAAGTGAACATCTCTTAATTGATAAAAAGATGAAATCAGCTAAAAAGCTGAAGAATCTCATCCCTGATAACTGAACATTTACTGGTGCAGTGTTTAGACCATTAAAAACAAATCCGCAATAATTAAATTTTCACTATTAATTCCTTCCTTTTCATAAAAATCGAACTGATGGATTTTTATTTGTTTTTCTGGGAATGTAACAGGGTGTCATGAGCTGTTGGCCAGAGATTGTGCAGCCTTGATTTAAATCAATGATTTTTAAAAAAATCAATTGATTTAAATCATGATTAAAATCACTGATTTAAATCATTGACACCCTGATTTAAGGGTTAGTAAATTTATTCAATAGCAGTTTTTTGTAGTACAGTAAAACCTCGATACAATGATACTTAAGGTACCCAATAAAATTATTGTTCCAGAGGGATGTATCATTATATTGATGGGAGATTATACTGTCTGAAAATTCTGCGGGACTGCAAAATTTTATCGTTGTAGAGAATTTATTTATCATTGTATCAAATATCATTATAGCAAGGTTTTACTGTATATATATTGCATAAAAATCTTCTTTTCCTGATTACCTCTACTTACAGACCACCTTCCTCAAAAACTAATTTTTCTAAATTCCAGATGTCTCTTCAAAAAGGTGTCACTTCATTATTTTAGTGAATCTTTAGTTAAAGTATGTGTACGCATGAATTTCAGGCTCATCTGGATATTGCCACCCACTGACAAGATGAAATATTCATCAGTGTTAAATATGACATTGCAGTGGTCGATCCAGGAATTTTTTTTCAGGATCCTTATTTTGGGAAAATTGCTTACTTTCGTGAATTTTAATACTTAATTTTGTGAATTTCTACACCCATTTTTTGTGAATTTCATACCATGCCATTGAAAAAAAAAAAAAAAAAGGTCATTGTAATCGATTGCAATTTTGTGAAGGGACTGTTTTAATTCATTGAATTTTTGTGAAGGGGCCATTTTAATCAATTGCATTTTTGTGAAGGGGCTGTAAATCGGACCCAATTTTCATCTGCATAGACCCCATGGAAGTTTTTAGCAAAGAAGTATTGTCTTACTGTCAGCATTAATGGAAAATGGTGATCAATTATATGTATGCACAAGTCACCAAATTATTAAAAACTGCCATAGGTGGCAAATACTCAAGATGTTCCCATTTTGGAATAAGTGCAAGGAAGTCCAAAATCTCTTAAGAATAAAAATTACAGGAATATAACTGGAACAACTGATAGGAAACATTTTTTTAAAAGTCAGATAGTTTGTATGATGCTGCCAGACTGCTTAGCTTTGCTTAAAAGTTTTAAGCCCATTAAAAAAATCCTAATAAATTTTTTAGAATAATTCTAAATAGATATTAATGTATTTTAAAAGTATCAGTAGTACCCTAGTTAGAAGTCAGTAAACCCTTCTCAGACCAACTTACTGCAGAACTACTATTTATTTAATAATTTTCTTTATAGTTATTCATTTTTGCTTCAAATACATATTTCTTTTTACTTTAAAAATCTAGAATTAATATGTCTGATACTAAATCCCACATAAACAATGTATAATGAATTAGTTTTATATTTCTCAGTACTAAAGTAATGCATAAACTAATACAATACAGGCAGGTTTCCGTCACCTGAATTCATTCTTGAGATGCAGGCTTGTAAGTTGTAAGAGACATATCCCATTCTTCTTTTACCTGGGAAAGGATTTTTTTCTTTTTTTGGTCACTATACTGATAATTACATATTTTATTCGTAGTTGAAAACTTATTTATTACATTATTTATTACTTATTTATTAAATTACTAAGTTATCCCTGCCTGCACTCTACACCTATTCATTTCAAAACAAATATTGCAGATAGAATTAGCTCAAGGTATTAATTTTAAAAAGGTTATTATTCTTTATGTTGAAGTTGGAAAAATAATTATATAAAATTAAACTGGTACATATATATATCAGGGACGAACCCAGGAAAAAATTTCGGGGAGGGTCCAAACGGTGAAAAAAGGAGAATTTTCCACAAAAAGACTTCATAATTATTATTTTGCTAACAAAAATTGAAATTTTGGGAGGGTCCGGCCCCTAGGACCACCCCCCTGGTTACGTCCATGATATATATATATATCATGGAATTTTTATCATTTTATGAAAGCATATGCAAGAAAACCTATGTTCATGCTTCCAATAAAGGCTCTTTCGGTACACTGGATATGACGTTTCTGCTTTTGTCTTGCATTTTTCTTGTAAACTATGGATCGTACAGGTACAGTGCTTTGGGAAATTTTTATGTACTTCCAACGAGGAACCTGGCTATGCAGAGTTTGGGAGCTATTTTTGGGTCACCTTGTATATATATAAATATACATATACAGGTTGATTCGCTACCAGACTGACAAACTTGAAGGGGGTATAGAAACGGTTCAGAATCGCATAGCAATACGGAGTTGGAAATGTCGAATTCATGTACCTGTACACTTTAGAAAAAGTGTTCAAGTGATAGTAAACTTTCTGGCAATGGTTTTTCAAAAACTAATCCTCTTTCACCGATTGCACTTGATAAAAATAGTTATTTCAGAATTGCTTCTTTCATTACATTTATGAAATTGTCTGAAGAAAGCCCATTGTTTATGAAACTCGATTAAGAAATTAGATGCACACTTCAAAACTTCTTGCAAAGGGATTATTAACAGGTACATGAAGACGATGTTTTTGACCCCACATTGCTCTGTGATTCTGAACCTTCTCTGTACCCCTACATTCCCTGCAAGTTGTCAGCCTGGTAGTGAATCACCCTGTATATATATATATATATATATATATACATAATTATAATACTAATTACTCTTAATAGTCACTAATTAATCAAATGGTCAAAAGTAAATGAAATGTAACTATCCTAATCCAGGGTGTCTACCATATAAAGTAAGCTTGATTTCTTGACTTTTTCTTGACCTTTTCTTGACCATAACAAATACGAAACACTAATATCAAAAATACATTCGTGCCAGGGATGCAGAATATGTACGATCTGGCAATCTAGGATAGGGGGAAATTTTGCAGAAAATATACAATTGATTTCGATTTTAACAATGAATTACAAAATTCTTCGAGTTATTCTTTCCCATTCCTATTTTTAAAGCGATTTTTTTCAACTTTTCACCTATCAGCAGTTTGCTTTCTCTTAACTTGGACCAATTGCTATTTAGTAAACATGTATGTAGCTTGTACATTGCAAATATTTTACACTTATGATAATACAGAACTTATGCAAGTCTATAAACATATAATAAAATTTTGGGAAATTCGCATATGGATTGAGGGAAATGTTGAGAGTAAAAACAGTTTCTGCACCCCTGCATCATACTGATAGAATGAAGAAAAATTATACTTTTAAAATTAACACTATTAATATACAGGGTGATCAGCGAATAAGCCCCGATTTCAAAATTAAATATATCTACAACAAAGATCGACAGAATTATGCGGTAAACTGTACGTTTATTAGCAAAACTGTAAAAATGGTGCACAAAAGATTAGAAAATTTAGTTACGAAAATCGTCAACTAAGAATTTGAATGAAACTGAAAAAGGGAGTTGAGTTGCTAATCGTGACCTAGTGCTTCATTTCTTGACCTTTTCTTGACTTTCGTGACCATTTTTCTAATTCTTGACTTTTCCGTGACTTTCGTGACCTTTGCATGATGGTAGACACCCTGTAATCAGCAAGATAAACTGCCACACGGCAATGGGATTGCAAGACAGTCCTTTTCCTTTCCTACAACAGGAGACTGGGTTGTAGGAAAAAAAAAATTCATGACATCCTATAGAAATTTGGGACATTTTCATGACATTCATGATTTTCATGACCGGTAGACACCCTGAATATGTACTGCAAATAAGACATTATATGTATATTTATTTATCTAATATAATGCACTAAGTGATGTAGGTAATATTATATGTATTTAATGTCAAATAACAAATGATTTAAATGAAAGAAAGGAAAAATTTTGACTATATTTAATAAAAACCAACCATTTCTGTGTGGGTTTTATTGTTTTTTTAAAACCCACTGGGTTTTTTTGGGTTTGTAAGCGGGTCCGAAATCCTGCCTTTAGCTTTTTAATATGATTTTAACTCCTTTCATGGCTTTTAATCAACACATAGGATTTTTTAAACAGAGAGCAGTAGAATTTCACTAGAGAGAGAGAGTGAAAAAAAAAAAAAATGGAGATAATCCACTCTTTTTTTGGTAGGAAAAAGAATCATCATTAGGGGGGGGGGGGGGAGGGAAAACCCACCCATCTGAAAAATATTAAAACAGTTTAAATATTTAGTATTTATAAAACTATGATCAGTGATCGCGATATCAATGATCGCCTCTAGATGCATATTTCACGCTTTAGAAATTCAGAATATGCCTAAAGAATTTCGGAATGCGCGTTTTTATGCATCGCTTTTCCATATAAAATGAGGTATATTTTGATAAATAATTATGATTTACCGATTTTAAATTTAAAAAATCCAATTATTGTACTGCTAGTTTTGATGAACTGTCATTTATGCATACCTGCCAACCTCCTTAAGCCAAAAACAGGAAGACTCGGGTTGAAAAAACAGAAGATTTCACAAAAAATCAGAAGATAAAAATAAAATTTAAAAAATATTTTAAGAACTGAAGACTGTTTCCCCCAGCGTATATCACCATTTCTTATTACTTTTTTATATTAGTATTGTAGAGAAATAAAAACAAAATTAAATAGCAATAGAAAAGAGCTTAATTGATTATTTTTATATAAAATGAAAAAAGATGGAGTATTTTCTCAAAAAAAAAATAATTAAATAAATGTGAATTTGACTTTATTATTTACCAAAGAATGTTGAAAAATAAACAGATTAAGATTTTTTTTATCTTGTTCAAAGTAGCTTTTTCAGCTTTTACTAATAGCTCATCAGAAAAATTATTTTCAAGCTTTAGTTTTCAATACTAACAAATTTTCTAATGATGAATCAGTGAGGGAAGAACGAAATGAAGTTCTGTTAACAATCAATGAAAGATTTGCTTTCATTGATTGTTAACAGAACAATCAATGACAGAACAATGAATGAAGAACAATGCTTTGACTTCACTCATACTACAGCATTGTGCTGTTAGCTGTTGAAATGATTACCTTAATAAATTATTTTGAAATAGAATTATTAATTTACAATTTTTTCTCACAGTTGGTAATACAATTTAATATATCAACTAAAAATTTAAAAAAGACAGAAGATTTCATCTTCTGGCAGAAGACCAGAAGATAGCTTAAAAAAACAAAAGTCTTCTGTCAAAACCAGAAGAGTTGGCAGATATGTTTATGTACCTAGATGTTAGAGGTCTGTGGTTTGTTTTAATTACTCCTTTGAAAAAGAAAATACTCCTTCTAAAAAGGTTAAGGAGTACTTTTACTCTTCTGAAAAAATCCTAGATAGATCACTGACTACGATAATGATAAGAGGGTACACTTTCGGACCAGAAAATAACATGAAAGTTTCTTCTGGAGCCTTAAAAATAATAATAATAATAATAATAAAATAATTAAAAAAAAATTAGAACTAAATTTATGAGGGAAGAAGGGGAAGCAACAAATACCTAAATTTCCAGAACTACAGGAAAAAAAAAAAAAGAAAAAAAGAAAGCTGCAGTACTCAAATTTTTGGACATGCATAAACACTGTAATACATTAAAGTAACAATACATTTTATATATGTATGAAAAAAAAAAAACAAATTTTTACATAAAAAATTATGTACGGCTCCAATTTTTTGATCATTTGAAAGTTAGTTACTTTGTTTTCCTTCAGCAGATATAATTATTTTTGTAAATGTATGAGCATGTGTTTGTGTTACTTTAAAATTCATGAAAAATTATATTGCTGACAAATATATAGCGACAGTCAAAGAGTGCATAGAATAAAGCTACTTTATTTATACAGCAGTCGTTAAATTTTAAGCATATTTCTAAACAAATGATACAAACAGAAGTATTACAGAAATAGTTTTTAAGTAATGTGGTTGTATATATCTTCCAATTCATTTAAAAAAAAAAAGCTTTCTAATGCATTTCAAACACCAGTAATCTTTCACCTAGTGCGAGTGTGTGCATGTAAGCGTGAGGTTGATGAAAATATCTTGCTTTTGCATACATAGATCAATGCATGAGTTTTTAAAGATATTTCAATTCAAAATGCTTTCTGACACCGGTTTTTTTTCCTGCATGGATACGTACACAAATCTTTGTTTTCCAGGTCATTGAGAATACTTTTTGACACACTCAATGCATAAGCTTTCACAACTTTGCGTGGGTCTCTGCATGTTTCTTAAAGATCGACAACCTTGAAAAAGTTGCTTGGCATATATCGCATTCGAAAGGTTTTTCACCCGAGTGGGATTGTGCATGTTTCTTCAAGAGTGACATTCTTGAAAATGTTAACTGGCATATGTCGCAGGAGAAAGGCTTTTCACCTGTGTGGATTTGTGCATGCCTCTTCAAAAACGAGAATGTCGCAAACCCTTGTTGGCATACAGTGCAAATAAAAGGTTTTTCCCTCGTGTGGATAGTCGCATGCACTCTTAAATTCGAGGACGTCGAGAAGTTCTTATTACACACTTCACACACAAATGGCGTTTCTCCAGTGTGGATACGTGCATGTACCCTCAAGTGCGTAGCTGTTGCGAATGCCTTATCACACACTTCACACACGTATGGTTTGAACACCTGTATGAGCATTTTCATGCGTCTTCAAATACGAGAACGTCGAGAACGATTTACCGCACACGTCACACACGTACGGTTTTTCACCCGTGTGGATCAAAATATGCCTCTTCAAATGCGACAGCTTCTTAAATCCTTTGTTACACGATTCGCACACGTGCGGTCTCTCCCCCGTATGAGTACGCATGTGCGCCTTCAGATTAAATCTACGTCGAAACGCCTTCTGGCACACTTCGCAAACAAACGGTTTTCCACCCGGGTAAGCACACGGATGCGCCTCCAAATCTGGCTGTGCATCGAACGCTTGCCCGCACGCTTCGCACTGAAATGGTTTGTCGGTTTTGTGAGTAGACAGATGCGACTTCAAGCTGTTGTACGAGGTATATGCCCTCTGGCATACATCGCACGCGAATGGTTTTTCCCCGGTGTGGGTGAGAGCGTGCCTCTTCAAGTTTGCCAGTTTCAAAAATGTCCGCTCGCACACTTCGCACTCGAACGGCATTTCTCCGGTGTGGGTAAGCGCGTGCTTCTTCAAAAGCGGCTCTGTGTAGAACGAGTTTTCGCATACCTCGCACTGAAACGGCTTCTCATCTATATGAGTATACGCGTGTGAACTAATGTTGGAAGATGTTGTAATTGCCGTATGGCATTCTTCGCACATAAGTGGATTTTCACCATGCTTTTCAGAACTTGATGCCAATGTGAATTCTTTAAAGCACACTTCACACACAGATGGTTTTTCTTCGTCCTGGACGGACATATCATTCTCCGAAGATGAAGCCATTTAAAATGCTTTATGGCACACTTCACACACAAAAATTATTTCCTTTTTTTCTAGATACAATAGGCATACATTTATAGAATTGAAGATGCAAGAAATGCTTTTTTTTTTTTTTTTGAAAGTGCTTTATATGCCTTTCCCTCCTCCCTTAAAAAATGGGTAAATGCAAGTGTTGTAAGATATGCACTACACTTAATGTTTCAATGTTATTTAATTTGTATTAATGTCGATGCTCTTCTGTTTTAATTTGTCTTAAGTTGGAAATTTAAGCAACATATACTGTTGAAAAGCAATCTGCTGCAATGCTGCTTCTTGCAATCCCTTTTTTAAAGATAAAACTAATTATCAAATCGTAGATGAATAATTTGTCGGGTGTTTTTCATTCTTAATCCTTACTGTATAGAAAAAAGGAAAGAAGACAAAACTCTGAAATGAGAGAGAGAAAAAAAAATTAATATAAAATCGTGTATTTTAACCTATTTAATATTTATACATATTTAAATATATATGTCAGACAGTCAAATGAAAATGTGACTACTGCAAAAGCAATTGCTGTAACTCATAACACATTTATCTCGCTGTAAGGTAAGATGATCAATGTCTTCATGGAAAAATGGTTAGGGTTGCCTACAAAACCACGATTGTATCTGGACATGCGCCTCTTCGAAGGAAGCAAATCGACGACCATGAATGTCACTTGGGATCTCCAAAAATATGGAAGTCACACAGGGAGAAATCTGGACTGTACGAAGGATATGTAAAGGATTCCCAGCAAATTTCTACAGCATAATCTAAACCAACTTAGTAACAAAAGAGAGGGTATTGTTGCATAACAGAATAATGCTGTACTACATTGAAACACATGTGTTCATACAAAATGTGTTTATCCTACACAGCACTGTGAAATGAATTTCACTTACTAAAAATCCTCTTTTACTATCAAAAAACATACTATACCTCACTGTTATTTCACAGGGTTGCCACTCAACTTCTGAAAAAAAAAATTCCCTGACTTTTCCAGGTTTTCCAGACCATCATGTGATAAAAATCCAGATTATTTTTTATGTTTATGATGTCAACTTTGCATATGTTCTTTAATATTTTTAGCTTCCCAAAGTAAGATTAAACGTTCTTTGTTTACAAACACTGATTTTCCAGTCCAAATTACAAGTTTTTCCAGGTTTTGAGCCGAAATTTGCAATTTTCCCTGACTTCTCCCTGAAATTTTTTGCCAAAATGAAATTCCCTGACTTTTCCAGGTTTTGCCTGTTCTCCCTGACTATTGGAAACCCTGTTTCATCTCAGCCTCTATGTTGGATGAACATGTTTAGCTGACCTTACTTTGAGCATGTCTATCAGACAAATCGCACAGAAGTGAATGTTTGCACTGCTAATTCTTGATTCCCAACAGAGAGCACTTCTATACAAACACCTACTTGTGCTCCATGCTAGTCATCAGGGTGTGAATTGAACATTTTCTCCAGGGGGGGGACATTTGAAAAAAAAAAAAAAAAAAAAAAAAGGGAGGGAAGGCATAAAATGCTCCACTCACATAATTTATTAGATATTACATGACAAATGCAGTCGCCAACATCTCTGGGAAGGGACTTAAATTCAAACAAAAGTCGACCCCCAATTTTCTATGCACATATATTCCTGCCTATGTCGATTCGACGTTTACCCTAAAATTCGGCTCGCAGCAGAGCAGCGTTTATTCGTTCATTTCACAGTCTTAATTTGAAACCTGACCCCAGTTGCAGAATGAGAAGTGGCATCAGGAATGTATATATCTATTTCAAAGGGATGTTTGTAACTTTCTCCTTTTTCTAGTAAACAAAAGAGTTTCTATTCTCAATGCTTAAAATCGTTAGGTACTGTTCAATTTGTAAACACAAACTAATTTTAACATTTCTCCAGCAGGGGATAAATAGTATCCCTGGCAGGGATCCATTAATATTGCTCTAGCCAGGGATATTACATTCTTCAGCCAGGGACAATCCCCGGCACCCCCCCCCCTGCTAGTCATATAGTCAGTTCCGTTTTCATTTGACTGCCCCCATATATATTATAAAGATTTATTTCCGAGGCATTTATTGACATTTAATGCAGTGTTTACAATGAATTTTAATTATTTTGATTAAATAATGGAAGTCTGGTGCTCATTCCCAAAATTACTGTTATGTATTCATTATCCAGCATTGAGAGTATATGGCTGATTAGGAACCACGCAACTGTTGCAGGTAGTAATAATCTGAAAATTAATAATACAGGTGTGCATTACTGATTTACAAATATTCGCCAAAATGCTCATGCCTGTATAGTTATGGTCCATTTTTAAAGACCATGTGTGATAAGCCATTCTCAAAAGCAAATAACTTGAGAAAGTGGACACCTATATCCACACACATAAAAAAATATTTTAAAATAAAGACAAAATTAGATTTTTCTTTCTTTCCCCATGTACTTCCATGAGATAGCAAATGATTTTTTGAAAGTTTTCAGGCAATTTAAATAAAAATAACACTATTATAGGGCACAATACACTATTTTGAAACAGTGTTACTTTTTTGTGCTTACTCCGTACTCTGCAAAAATGCTTAAGTAGTAGGTATATATCTGATGGAAAAAATTGAAGGAATCTGAAAAATTACTGAATTTTATTGTACAATCAAATCATTAATTTTAAAAAAAGAATTTTTGTAAAAGAAAAATAAAGATCAATGAAAAAAATTTTTAAGAGATATTTTTGCTTCAAAGAAACTCTAAAAAATTCATAACTTAATAAACATTGAGAAAGGTGTCTACTGCATTTAAGTTTTATTGTTTCTCGACCTTTATTTGACTTATCAGTGAAATTTTGCAACATACCTGTGCATGATGAAAAATTAAGATTTCCTGCATATAAAAATGCCAACTGATGGAAGTAGGAAAAATCAAATGGCAATTTGAAGGCCCCCCAAGAACTCAATTTTATATCCGTTTCTTGACTTGGCAGACACCCTGATGTGCTTGTATAAGAATGAAAGAATTGCAAAAGATTTTAATGCAAAAGTAAAAGTTGGGTTGAAATCTGGCTGGAATCTCCATTTACCAATATTAATTATAAAGGTGAACATAAACACAAGGGATTGGCATAAGTTGGTATGTAACATTTGGGGGGGGGACAAAATGTTTCCTACCGTAGAAAATATTTTTAATGGTTGATATTTGAATTTTAGTGGAGGGGGGGGGGGATTGCTTTTTCTTGTACATAGTAACTTATGCCTATGACACAAGACTTATCAAAATCCTTTGTTTTGATAATGTTCAATCTCAAAACTCAGGACTGAAAATTGTTTCTAATAGAAAAATTATAAAAATTAATATTTTTGTGTTTGCATGTGTGTATGTGCGTGTGGTGGGGGGAATGATTTCTTCTACTCTCTTCTAAAACCCTTCCAACAAAAGTTTTGTGAAACATTACAAAAATTCTTTGTTCAGTCAAAACACTGCTTAAAAATAAAAAGTTAAATATAAATTGAAAATGCAGAAATTTTCTTTTGGTGCTATAATTAAACTGATATGAAAAAAATTTTCTTAAATTTATTACTCAGAAAGCAATGGTGGTCCCATATTGAAGCTTTTAGATATTGTCAACAATAAGTAGTGGAATAACATATATCTTTTTCAAAAAAATTGAAGATGTAGTTTTTTGAAATTTTAAACGATGACCTTGAAATTTAAAGTTTCAGTAATTTATTCATGTAGCATATGATATGAAAGGGCAACTTGTGTACTTTCTATTGACACTGAAATCAAGTCTGCACTACAGTGGCGTAGACAGATATTTTTCATGGGAGAAGACGGGGGGGTTGTTATGACTACTGCAACTCACATATATGTATAAGTGTGTGTGATAAGGGAGTGAAGAATATACATTTTGTATGGAGAAAAATCCGCATGGGAGGGTTGTGACACTCCCCCCCCCCCATCTGCACTCATTTTAGTTAAATATTTCAAAAACTAATAGAGATAATTATTAAAAATTTCCCATTTATTCATTTCTCTATAGATGCACCAAATATACCAAATTTCATTGGATTCTTAGCGTGTCAGGTTGAGAATCCCAATTTTTTGGTGGATTTGATACAGGATGACCCATACAATGCATTTTTAAAATAATGATGCCCCCCCCTTTTTTATAAATCTTTTCACCCAGCCCTTTTTCTCCACCTACAATGAGCTCTGTTTAGGGGTGTGTCTAGATTTTTCAGACAGGTTTTGTTTTTGTGAAAAATTTACTCATAATTTTGTGAATCTGAAAACGTTCAATCAGGTTTTTCTAGCCATTGTTCTGTTTATGTTAATTTGTGAAAAATATACAATTTTATAAGCTTAAATGTGGTATTGAAGTTCCATTTTAAGATCATTTTATAGAAAGTACTACTAAAAAAAAAAAAAAAAAAAAAAAACTTACATGTTTGTTAATCGTATGCATAAACCATCAATGTAGCCAGGGGGTGGATGATAGGGTTGCAGCCACCCCTGAAATCAGTAAACATAGGATACTAATTTAGAGATAAGAAATAATAATAAAAATATGCTTTTACAGATAAATTTGAAAGTTGCCCTAGAGGTTCATCTACGGACCTAAGGCAACTTAATTTTTTTTTCCTATTTATGGTTTTCCAACTGCAAAAATTTTGAACTCAAATTATAAATTTCTTTTTTTGTGTGTGTATTTTATTAAATTTATTTTAATGCAAACATCTTTATGCCAAAAAGGAAGCCTATTCCCCCATAATAGATATGCTACATCAAATTTTATAAGTTACATTGCTTTCCAGTTTTTGAGTACTCAGCCACCCCCGAAAAAAAATTCTGGCTATGCTACTTGTATAAGCAAACACAAATTTTTATAAATGAACACATCAAATTTATTAAAGTATACTGATTAATCAGGGGTCGATTTAGATGATAATTGGGCCCGTTCACAAAATAACAATCAATTAAAACATCCCCTTAACAAAATTACAATCAATTAAATGGCCCTTCACAAAATTACAATCAATTTAAACGACCCTTCACTGGCACTTTATCATACATTTTAATCTGTTTCATCAAATATTTTGACAAAAAAATGTATCTCATTTTACATTTTTTAAATAAAACAATTACATTCACAAAATCATTATTTTAAAATATCAGTTTTATAAAATTGATTATGTGAATGACAACGCAATTGAAAGTTCTTAATTAGATTTGTGAATTGGCCATTTACCAAAGGAAGAATTTTGTGATAGGTCTCTCATTGAAATTAAAAATATTGTGAAGGGTATGTTTTCGAACTAAAATATTTTGAAAAAGGTCTATTTTTAGGCTAAAATATTTTGTGATCAGTGATCGTGATAACGCCTCTAGATGCGTATTTCACGCTTTAGAAATTCAGAATACGCCTTAAAAATTTCGGAATGCGTATTTTTACACATTGCTTTTCCATATAAAATTAGGTATATTTTGATAAATAATTATGATTTGTTGATTTTAAATTTAAAAAATCCAATTATTGCACTAGTTTTTGTTGAGACGTATAATCAGTTATTATTTATGTGTCAAATGCAATTTAATTATGTATTTGAATATTTAGCATAATTGTTCGTTGCTTTAATTACTCCTTTGGAAAAGAAAATACTCTTTCTAAAAAGGTTAAGGAGTAATTTAAAAGCAAAAGGACGGATAGTATAAAATAATTATAAACAATTAAAAACACGTTAAAATCCGATTGTAGCACTTTCGGTGGCAGCCACCACCTTCTTCAGCTCAGGTCTTAATTCCAAATGCCCAGATCTCTTCCTCCGCAAGGCGTTCCACCCAGGATCTATCTGCGCATGCGTCATATCATTTATAGTGCCATCTGTGGTTATAATCTGTAAGGCCTCCATGTTTAGGGCATAATAACTATTTTTGTAATTGGCGAGTTTTTGGCTATTGTTAAAGTTGATTTGTATGGGGCGTTCTTGTGTTATTTTTGCGAGGGCAGTAGTGGTTTTATTGAATTTAATGCCATTGTGGTGTTCCCTTTTTCGGTCTTTCATTTTCCGTTTCGTCATACCAATAGCCTGGTTTATTAGTACTATTGTCTGTAAAGTTTATTTTATAAATAGTGGCGGTTTCATCAGGAGTAATAAGTATCTTTACCACTGCGAATGCGTTTGAAGATATTTTGATTAAGTTTTATGGGGATTTTGATATTTTTCATGACGGCTTCATTTGTAATTTTTAGAGCAGCTCCCCTGCAGTAGGGAGTGGCGTTGGTAAATTTTGGTTTCGGATTATGATAGTTATTAATTTGTTCCAGTTTTTTGATTCTCTTTTTGAAAGAAGGTGGTGGCTGCCACCGAAAGTGCTACAAATGGATTTTAACGTGTTTTTAATGATTTTATGAGCTGAAGAAGGTGGTGGCTGCCACCGAAAGTACTACAAACGGATTTTAACTGTTTTTAATGATTTTATGAGCTGAAGAAGTTGGTGGCTGCCACCGAAAGTGCTACAAACGGATTTTAACGTGCTTTTAATGATTTTATGAGCTGAAGAAGGTGGTGGCTGCCACCGAAAGTGCTACAAACGGATTTTAACGTGTTTTTAATGATTTTATGAGCTGAAGAAGGTGGTGGCTGCCACCGAAAGTGCTACGAACGGATTTCAACGTGTTTTTAATGATTTTTATTCAATGAAGAACTCCAATTTATTAAAACACAATGTAAAAACACAAGCTACCCAAAATCAATCGTAAAAAACCTTTTCAAAAAGAGAATCAAAAAACTGGAACAAATTAATAACTATCAAAATCCGAAACCAAAATTTACCAACGTCATTCCCTACTGCAGGGGAGCCGCTCTAAAAATTACAAATGAAGCCGCCAAGAAAAATATCAAAATCCCCATAAAACCTAATCAAAATATCTTCAAACGCATTCGCAGTGATAAAGATACTATTACTCCTGATGAAACCGCCGGTATTTATAAAATAAACTTTACAGACAATAATACTAATAAACCAGGCTGCTATATTGGTATGACAAAACAGAAAATCAAAGACCGAAAAAAGGAACACCACAATGACATTAAATTCAATAAAACCACTACTGCCCTCGCAAAAATAGCACAAGAACGCCCCATAGAAATCAACTTTAACAATAGCCAAAAACTCGCCAATTACAAAAATAGTTATTATGCCCTAAACATGGAGGCCTTACAGATTATAACCACAGATGGCGCTATAAATGATATGACGCATGCGCAGATAGATCCTGGGTGGAACGCCTTGCGAGAGCTGGGCATTTGGAATTAAGACCTGCGCTGAAGAAGGTGGTGGCTGCCACCGAAAGTGCTACAAACGGAGTTTAACTTGTTTTTAATGGTTAAGGAGTATTTTTACTCTTCTGAAAAAATCCTAGAACGATCACTGTTTGTGATTTCTCCAAAATAGATCTGTAGTATTTGATGCTTTTAGGAAGCAAACACAAAAGCATATGCACCTAAACAGTATATGGACTCAACATATTACTTGGCGTAATGGTACACGACTCAAACAAAATCACAAAAACAACCAATGTAACGAACTAAAGTTAACGGGGGTTAAGAAATCAGTTATTATTCTTCTGTTTAATGTGAAGGTTAAATTGTTAATCAATGTGTTAACTTCGTTAATTAATAACTAACGGAGTTCTGACCATCTTTGCTAATGACCATGCAACAATAACAATATTCCTAGAATCTCAGTTGCGATCTTCCCAATCGCATGAAGCACAAATGGGCTGGCTCTGCTGATGACCGGGGGGGGGGTCCCGGTTCTTAAGCACGAGCAATAAATTCTCTTATATATAAGGACGGCTTCCTGATGTCTCGATCTTCAGAACAAAAGTTTAGACATCAGCACGAACAAATATCGAACAGTGCCTTGCTTGTCATGTTAATCTAGATACAATAATACCACTTCCCAGCACTCATTTCAGACTGAAATTTTATTATACGTTTTATTGCACTCTGCGATACTTCATATGATCTATATTAGAATAAATAAGAGAAAAATACTTTAATCATCGATAATTTACCTGATAAGAATGAAGAGTCCAGTCAGGCGTACAATTTTAAGTATGGACAGGAATCGGGACAAGCAAATGCATTTAAAGATTAAAACAAACTTTACATGAACAATTTAAATAAAAAGAAAGTTTTCACAACTACCTAATTAATAAATCCCAGTTTCTGATTAGAAATCGAAGCACAATTCTGAAACTTTCACCGTCAAAAACAAAATAAGACACGCCATTAAAACAAAACCGCATAAAACATCTAACGCCTGGCTTTCCATTTAATAATTTAAAGCACCGGCCAAGTGGACATGCAGTAGTGCTAAGTGCTGGCTGACATCATATGTAAATATGTTAGTGATTAGCGGAAGATTCTTTCTGTTTATTCTCAACAATAGTCTATGTTTTAAAAATATCCTCCATTAATCAGAAAATATTTATTTTTTTGTAAAATTTTTAAAAAACATGACATTCTTGTGCATTTTTATGAATATTAGTCATTTTAATTTTGGCAACAAACAGGATGTGTACAAACAAATCATAGCTGCGGGCGAATGCGCTATCTGATCTCGTCTCTCATTAAAGTAATTGGTGGTTCGTGCGCATTAATTAATGCATTCGAAGTGAGTAAACTTATTATTCTGTATATATATAATTTTAGTTTCAATTTCGAAAACTAATTACCGGAAGAGTAAGGTTTAGGGTTTTAGGGCTAAATCCATCCAAGTAAAGTGTGCGATTTGTAGAACTCTAGCTTAGCAAAGAGAAATGAAGATAAGATGAGCAGATCTAGAAAAATCATCAGGGAAGACGAGTTTTCCAATGCAAAGAAATATCCCTCCCACCCCTCCAAATTGATATTCCTCACCGTCTGAAAATGTCCTAACTCATTTACATTAGAAAATTTGGTACTTGCGTATTATCCCGGCAGTCATTCCCACCAAAGTATTTTTTCGCCAAACGTGCTGGCAAACTGTTGCCAGTCGTATTCCAAGCTATCAATAATTTCATGTGTCCGGCATTTATCTTGGCGAAAAATCGCTCATCTTTGCGGACCGCCTGAATAATACATAAGTACCAAAAAATTTTTAATTCCAGTCCTCTAAATATATGGAGAAAGAGAATAAAATAACATTTAAAAATTGTCTTTTTTTTCCTTTAAAGAGAGGGGGGCCCATAGATGTAATCCTAGTATTAAAAGCCGAAATTTTATGTTAAAAATTATAAATATATGGATTTTATGCTGAAAAATATTCAGCAAGTGGCACTGGAACCCCCCTCCCCCCCACATTCGCAACAGGTAAAAGATAGAGCTGCAAGACAAGATCGATCGACGATCGTTATTTTTAAGTATAATCATTCTTTTGGATGGTTCCGGCAGACAAAGTCCTTTAGTGTACCCTCAGAAAGCAGTCACAAGGAGTCAGATCGGACTAATACAGATGCTTGCAATTACAGCGGCATTTGTTAACGGCTATATTGCAAACCCATTTTTTACGTTATTTACATTATTGAAATTTGGTATGCACACAAAATATTAATACTAAAGGAATGAAGAGTTTTTACTTTTTATTTTCACATTTTCAAAACTTTAGGGTCATTGCGGCAACTAAACATATTAATTGATCGAGCTGAAAATTTACACATTTATTGTTGGGAACAAGAGATTTTCAAAAAAGTTATATATTTTAGAAATTTTTCAAAAAGTGGCTTTTCTTTCTTTCTTTCTTTTTTTTTTTTTTTTTTTTTACTTTAAGCCCAAAGTGGCAAATGGAGACCTTATCCAATCGAGTTGAAATTTGGTATAATTTTTATTCAGCCAATTTGGCCAAAAAATATCACTATGGGTAAATTAATTTGAAAAAGAGGGTTTTTCAATACACTTTACTGTACGACATTTAGATTTTTAAAAATGTTATGTAAAAGTACTTT
The DNA here is from genome assembly GCA_038373885.1 of Cheiracanthium punctorium. NCBI lineage: Eukaryota > Metazoa > Arthropoda > Arachnida > Araneae > Cheiracanthiidae > Cheiracanthium > Cheiracanthium punctorium. The sequence continues at coordinate 140,291 of JAWZYV010011794.1, read as the reverse complement.
TTACTGATAATTATTGTAGTTATGAAAATTGTAAGCAATGATCTTACAGGAAAGGGAAAAAAAAAAAAAACATAAAATGTACGAATCATGGGGAAAGTGTACAATATGCTTTAAAAACATTAGACCCGGAAACCCTGGTTTGACACAAATTACGACAATCCCGGTACTTACGTATTATCCCGGCGGTCATTCTTGCCCAACTATTTTTTCATCAAATGTGCTGGCAAACTGTTGCCAATCCAGTGGCGTAGCAAGGGGGGGCGGGGTCCGCCCCGTGTGGCAACCTGAAAGCAAAATTAGGGGGCGGCTACTGCCGCCCCCGTTTGTTTTTTTACCCTCACACATAATCAGATAATATAGATGCACGCCGGGCGCAGATACATTCAAAGGTCTTGCAGATAGTTTTCCTTTAATTCCAAGTTTGTTTGTTTTTTAATGGATATTTACATAAAAGAAATATCTTTTTTAAGTCAATATAGTCCAAGCGAATTGCACAGATGTGTGGGCATATGCATATACGCACCATGTATTTAGTTATCAAGAACTTTATGAGTTTGCAGATAGTTTCGGATTATGTGCGCAGATAGTTTTTTCTTTTATCTGACTATGCCCTCACACAAGATCTTAAAGAATTGCACTCAATTTAATGAAAATCATTTTACACTGAACCAGAAGCGGCCATACAGCGGGTGCATATGAGGCTTGACCTGAAGGTCGGCTGGGGATATCCCCAAGCCGGCAATCTGTAACTATAGATAGAGGCCGCAGCAACAGACCCCCTTTTTGCCCTTTCGCATATTTTTATTACAGAATATCTAAAATTATTACTCTCCATTTAATGAAAAACATTATACACTAAACCATGGGTGCCCCTATATTGGGCGAAAAAGGTGGCTTGACCTAAAGGGCGGTTGGGGTTACCTTCAGACTTGAGTATAGTAGGCAGTTTTATAGCATACTGAACTTTTTTTCTATTATTTTAGTACTAAAACGTTTAGAAGTCCGACATGAGCTGCCCCTTACAAATATGAGATTACTTCCTAAAGTACTCATATGGGCGCCCCATGCCCACATGAGTATGCCCTTGCCAAAGACATCGTCTTGTTAGCTGTTGGTAGTTGAATTTTTCAAAATAGATAAAGAATAATAGTTTTGTTGAAAATTTTTTGAAGTACTTTCCGTTAAATGTCGCATCCTGCTTTAGCAATGCGAAAAGATATTATCTGAGGACCAGGGTCGTGAACGAGGGGCATCATGGACATCGTGAGGGTTGAGGGTAAAAATACTCCCCCCCCCCCCCGTGGTTTCTCTATGGATAAAATGGGATTGCTTTTTATGTTCAAGTAAAAAAAAAAAGAGTATTTCTCCATTCTCTAAGGCCCGACCAGTGGAGAGCGCATTTGCGCTCTGAACTGGGAGTCCGATTGTGTGTGGTTCAAAATCAGGTCACGTCTGCCGACATAACCGTTCGGAGTTTGCTGTGGTTTCTTCCGAAACTTAGCGTAAATACAGATCAGGACCCCTTTTAAAAGACCCCCACGAAGTGCACCCAACCCATAGGCCTAGATTCCTTGTGTAGATAATTGGTCTTAATCCCACAACACAAACACACCCTTCTCTAAGTGCAGGGGTGGATCTTGCGGCTAGTGGTCGCCACGACTTACTTCTAATGATTCTTCTGTGGAAAAACCCAAATTCTCCAAACAGTAAGCATGAAAAGAAAGTGTCTGTTTTCAAACCCTTTAAGAGGTTGCTTTCACTAACACCGGTCCTCAGAAAGTCCACTGTCCAGGCCAAAAATTTCCTCATGGGAAAAATGAAAAAGAGAGGAGAGTAGAATGCAATCAACGAGGTCTGGGATGATACCGAAGGTAATTTATTAAAAGTGTATTTTTGACAAAGTCATTGAGGACTTAGCAAATAAGAAAGCAAGAAAAATGCAAATTTAGAATTTATACAGCAAATTCTCGAAAAATTATTTTTATTGAACAAATTTTTAACTTCGCAGAATAACTTAAATTCTTATATTTTAAAAGTATGATTTAAAAATTTATTTCCATTTCGCTGTTATTGAATTATTGTTTTAGATTTGCTGCGTTAAACATTTGGTGTTGATTCCCTCCTAATCCGCTATTGTTAAAAACATCACGAAATTATGTAAAATATTTAATTCTAATACATTTTAACTATAAACTATATTTAAAAATACGATAAATTGGCTCCCCCCTTTCATCAAGGCAATATTTAGTAAGTGTGATAAAACTTAATTGAACTTTTAATAATCAAAATTTCCCACATAATCTTGCAAGTATTGAGATTTATGGGTGATTTTAAAATATTGAATATTTCCTGTATTTATCACCATTGTCAAAATTTAATTAGCGATAATTAAAACGTTGTATTTAAAGGTTTGCTTGCTAAATTTACTAAACTGTTTATGAACTGTAGTATTGCTTTTAAAATTCTCGATCATTAACTAGTTTTAGAATTTTAAGACTGTTTTCGGTTATATATCCTCACCACCTGTATTTTTTTGTGTTCTTAATCAAAGCTTAAGCATTTTTGCTGAAAGAAATGAAGGCTATCAAAAAAACATATTTATACTACTGATTTTTAATGATAATGATTAATATAATCAGCAAAATTTACTCTTTATGAAAAACAAGTTGTCTATTAAGTTGTAACGAAAGTTTCCTGCCACCGCAAACATCGTCAGCACACAGTTGGCATTGGGAAATGATTTTTGGCATTTGAAAGAAAGAGACTTTATAACACTGTGTTGTGAAATCTCTAAAGAAATATAGTTATCATTAAGTACAAGGTGTCTCAAATGGAACTATCCCCCAAGCGGATTAGACCCATCATTTACTTCTAGTTCTGTTGCAAAAGTCAGCTACAGAATATCAACGAATTTTGTGTACACCTTTAAGTACTATTGTCGTATCATGTGACACTGTGCAGGTTTGGTACTGAAAGTTCAAAAACGAGGACTATGACATTCAGGAAGCAGAGAGCTCTGGCCGTTCTGTTGATGTTGATGAGGCCAGCCTGTAGCACTATGTTTACACGAACGGGCTATGGTAATCATAAGAAGGCTTATAAACAAAATACCCTTCGTACCCCAGTCATCACAATCATATTTTATACAACTTTTTTCCGTTCTGAATAAAAATTAATTTTCGTATATTGTTGCACAAATATCATCAGAATAAATTTCAAATAACATGATGCGTTATGGTTTTAGTTTATAAAATGAATACTATGTATCCATTTAGCCAAAGCGTCTCTGACTTACCAATTGCTAGTGTGCTAGTTTATTTGTTTTGATAATTGTTAAGGTAATCTGGAACAATTTTCCAAATAGAAGGGTGATTTAGAGTGCAGTGGAGTTTTTATATATGTTTTAAAAATAATATGGCGTAGACTATGATTTCGAATTAGATTTCATTCATTTTGTTTCCATTTTTCATATTATTGAGTATTCTTAAAAATTGTCTGTAAATATCTACAAAAATTGAGAGTGATAATTTTGGCATTGTATATCTGTTTCTGTGTTATTCCACTTTTAAATTTAAAGCACGATTATATTTTATACAACTTTTCTCCGTACTGAATAAAAATAAATTTTCATATATTGTTGCACAAATATCATCAAAATATGTTTCAAATAGCATAATTCATTGTGGTTTTAGTTTATAAAATGATTACTATGTGTCCATTTTGCCAGGAGCGTCTCTAATTTGCCAATTGCTTATGTGCTGGTTTAATTTGTTTTCATAATTGTTAAGGTAATCTGGAACGGTTTTCCAAAAAGATGTGTGATTTAAAGTGCAATGCAGATTTTATATGTCGAGTTTTCTATGCCAAGTTCCACACGAAGCCCCCCCCCCCCCCCCCGGCCTAGATCCCTCACTCAGATAGTTGGCCATAACACCACATTTCAACATTTCTTTTCATTTTTAATGTTATTGAAAGATTATATGAGTATTCTTAGTTTAATGTAAAATGAAATTTTTCAGTATTAAAATGTTTATGAAGACCTAAAATAGTGTAGACTCTGAATTTTGATATATTCTCGCACTTGGATTTCTTTGTTAAATCATTTTTAAATGTTAACAAGGATGATATTATTGAAAAATTAATTTTTTTCCTGCTGTGAAAATACTATGAGAATGAATTTAAAAGTATATTTTATTTATTTATTTGTTTTTACAATTCAAATCACGGAAATCCGTTTAAAATGTATGTGTCGAAGAGAGGACTTGTAACTTTGTATGATGGTTTGTATATTTGTTTGATTTGTTTTAATACATGGAAAGGAGGTATTTATTACTTCTTTGTTTATTTTTTTTTTTAAATAATTTTAAATGTAATCTGTAAAAAGTTGTCAAAAATGTAATTTAAATGTGATCAGTTTTTCTGTCTTAAAGTAGTGCGACATTTAATTAAAGTCGATTCAATTTATGGGTATTTCATCATGTAGTAAAATAAAAAATACTATTTTATATTAGTAAAAATTATCTCTGATGAATGTTTGCAAGTAAATAAAATAATCCAGATTTTAGTATTTCGTCTCGTTTGTACTTCTAGGGTATTTTGAAATATTAGCTGGAGTAATGTTTTGCAGAACAGTTTTCCACATTTGACTGCATGCATTTTCTTTCCTATGAAATTATCATTAAATATATTTCGAAAAAGATTTTACTTCTTTTGCTGTTATTAACTTAATTAAAATTCAGTTGTTCTTTCAGAAGGGAGATTTGCTTTCTCCATATGTGTACTGAAGACTGATTCGAGATCTTGAGTTCAAATACTTAATTTTAAAAATGAGTTCAAAAAATATATGAAAAATTTATTAAATGGAATTCTTTTTATTTTCATGAAAGTGTTATGTTAAAAAAGCACATTTTGAAATCTCAATTCTAAAATTTCTGAACTCCTTAATTATACTGACGGAGAGAAGGATTTTGTGTCCCCCCGTCCACCTACGTAAGGATACGAGCCCCCCCAATAATTTTTAGAAGTCGGCGCCCGTGCCAGCCTGTGAGAACTTGTGGAAGATAGATACGTAATTAATCACTGGACAGTTATCTAAGGAGTTAGAAGTTAGTTTTTTCAAAGCAGATTTGGGGGAAAACTTTCGTTGCAACCTGATAATCTGTAATATTGTAATTACGGCCAATCAGATATAGCTTTGATCATGTAAATTCCTGTAAACAGGTTTTTTTTTTTAATTTTACTGTACGGTAGGGGACCCGAAATCCGGAATGCTCGGGACCGGACCCATTCCGGATTTTGGGATACCGGCTGCGAACTTTGCCGATTTCCGGAAGTCTTCCGAGGTAAGCTGTAGCATAGGCCCTTCTGCGTTTTAGCGTCTATTATGACGTTAATTAATATTAACTGAAACTCTATTAAATAAAAACTTTAAAAATATGCACACGATTATATATCTCTGATTAAAAAAAAAAAAAAAAGAATGAATGAATAATACAGTATGTTAAAGATGAAGTAAAATCCATTAAAAAATTCGAAAGCTATGTTATCGAGCCAAGCAAGGATTATTTCAGACGGATGACGATTGCTGCAACTAAATTGGCTGAAAATATGCAACTTATATAATCTTAAAATTTTACTTAACGTTTTTTCATACATAGTTTCCGATTGAAATAACTCATCCTACACCGCAATTCAGCGGGCTACGGAAGGACGGATAGAGCAGTTGCGCAATTTTCGGATCAACTGCTGCCTTTCCTCGGCCTGTTGATTTGCCTAGCAATTTATTACGCAACCCGCAACCCAACCTTTCTTCACACATCTGCAGTTCTTTGAGAAGGGGGGGAGGGGAACAGTCATTAAGCAGACCAAATCCCGTTCATCTTTGTTTACATTTAACTGATTAGATGAATCATCAACACTTGAAGCTGCGCGCCTGTGTGTGTGCGTGTGTAAAGGACACATATTTTTCTCCCCATTAAAGCAAGTCATTCTATAATAGCATAGAATCTATTTACGTTATGAGAAATCGAAAATTACCGCACAAGATCTAACAGCAACTCGCCGATCGCAAAGCGATTTCTTCGCTTTGGGAAGAGAAAGGCGCGAGTAGACGGGATCGATCATTCTCCTGGTACGTGCCCGCGCCCTCCTTTCCCTGAGCTTCGCGCCGATCGACGAAATTCTTTCCAATTTAACAGGTTTCCTTATTTTTTATGTATATTCAATTGAAAACGGTCTTTCAAAGAAGAAAATGAGGAATAAAAAGGAAAATATCCGTTTTTATATGCTTATAGGGAGGGGAAAAAAAAAAAAAAACGCGAAGGGGGGAAAAAATGCAGAAAAAAAAAGTTCCGGATTTTGGGTCTTCCGGATTTCAGGTCCCCTACTGTACAATTATATGTACAGCTGCGGGAAAAAAAGGCCCATTTGTACTTTATTCAGTCCCAGCCGTCATTCGTCGTACAGCAAAGTTATGGATACCAATCGTTTACGATTGACGTGCAATTTAATTTGCTATACATCAAAATTTGCATAAGGGTCCATCTCCATATTAAAATTCGCATCAACTTCTTTTTTTCCAACAGCAACCCCTAGATTTCACTTCATATTTCAAAAATTTAGCTCATTTTAACCCCGGATACCAATTTTCATTAAATTTGAACTGAAAATAAGTGAGTTATAAGCACCGAAAATCCCCTTCCCCCTATGTTAAATTTTTTTTTCATACTTTAATTCATATCTCATATAATATTGATAATAAGAAGCTGACTTTTATTCGTACTATTAGAACTAAACGACCCAAACATAATTTACTATTGTTATAATTTTTTTTATAAAACATTAATATGAATTATTAATTTAATATTCAAAAAATTATGAATAGCAAACTAGCCAAATTTTGATGGAAATAGATACAAAAAGTGATTTTACATGGCTGTGCGAAATTTCAAATTTTTACGTTAAGCAGTTTAATTTATATTACATAAAATTCCTGAATATATATTTTCTGAGGTAAAGGGACCATATATATAAATTTTATTATGGTCCCTTAAAATTGTCCTTAAATAAAAAATTGCGTAAAAAATAAACGTAAAATTAGAATTTTATTTTTTGTGCAAAAAACAGTAAAAAAGATAGGGGTTATTTAAAAAAAAATATCAAAATTTTTGAAGCAAATAAATTAGAGGTTTTTTACATTTTGATGGTAGTTCTATAAAGCGTCTATTGTTGCGTCCGCTACCATATCCCACCAAATATAATGTCTTCCAATACAACGTCCTATTTCTGAAAAACTAACATCCTCAACATTCCAGGCATGAATTTGACCTTTTTAAATACTGGAAACATCAGGTCTTTGAACCCCATACTCAAACATTCAAAATCACTTTCTGTCTAAATTTTCATCTGACTATAAATTAAAATACCGCCAAAAGTCTTATTGCACATTGCAGACGATAATATTAAATGAAGAATGTGAAATAACAAACATAGTGATAATATTGGGTCGGATAAAAGGAATTGCATTTTTTAAATTCAAACAAATAAATTTTCAATCATGAAACCATTCTTCAAATTCGACCGTAGCTGAGTAACATTCATGACTGTAGTCAGAAGAGCAGAGAACTGCCTCTCACTCCTGGCAACATTTCACCTAAGAGAACCTTCAAAAGAAATAATAGCAATTTCAAAATTAGAAAGATATTCAAAATCGTGAGCAGTCGTTTTGCATTTTTCCTTTAAATCATGTGTACGAACCAAGGAAGTTATGGACTCGCGGGTCATTTGAGCCACTGACTAAATATTCTAAATTCTACATCTGATATTCTTAGTACAAAAAACTTTTTAAGACTAGAAACAGTATTTTCCATGAAAATAAGATTTATTTCTTTTAACTCTCGCGAGCGAAATTAATGAAAGGCGAAGAAAAGTTCGGAACCTACAAATAGCATTTCTCAATTTGCAGAAAGTCCTTTAAAATCGCGCAAAAATAAGTCGCAATATCGCCGGAAATTATCGTAGGAAATTGGTGAAAATTTATATTTAGGGTAATTTGAAGGTTTCCTTTCATTTAATAAAGTCAAAGTAGTATGTTGCCATTGAAAAAAAAGAAGTTGATGCAGAATTAAATATGAAGGCGGCCTCTTATGCAAGTTAAATTACTAGAAAATTAAAGTATACGTTATTTGCAAACGAATCATATATGTAACTTTGCAGTCCGACGAATAATGGCCAAATTAAGTGCAAGTGGGCCTTTTTTTCTGCAGCTGTACATGTTTTGTGAATGTTGTTTTGATCATTCTTATTATATATGAGATAGTATATGAATACTATATGAGAAAAATAATGTATATCCTTATCATATAATCCAGAAATTAAAGTGTTTTTTTTTAGTTAAATGTGTAGAAAAGCTTTAAAAATTTCTGTTCAAACCTGCCCCATGAAAAGTGGTATTTTGAACAAGCTAGGGCCACATTTTAACAAATACAAAAATATATGAAAATTTAAATTCTTTTTTTAATCAAAAATCGCATATATTTAAGAAATTTAGTGTGACAAGAATAAATTAAATAGTTACATTTAAGTGAATTTATTAAAATCCATTATTTAAAGAAATTGATACCCGTCAATATTGACATCAACGTTCGTTGTTAAGACAACTTGTTTAGACAGTCTTGTAAACATTTATGGTATATATTTCACAATATGCTTGGAATCCAAAAAACTGATCGCTGATCAACCGCAGAAAAATGAGTTCTTTTTTCTTTTCTTTTCTTTTTTTTTTTTTTTTTTTTAACATAGCAACTTAACATTATACACCTTTTTATAGTGCAAGTCTGAAAATATATATATTTTTTTTTTTTTTTTTTTTGTAAAATTAAATTAAGTGAAGATACTTGTATGCAGTTATTCTAAAACAAGAGTTTACTTCTTGATGCTTTGCGTCTCAATTCGAACATCTTCAAAGCATGTTCAACGATGCTTCAACTTTTTTGTTCATTATTGGTAGATGACTAAAGTGTAAAGGTTTGTGGATTTCTGACCTATCGTGCGGCTGTCAATTTAACGGTCAAAAGTTTTGGGCGGTTTTCTCTAGATGTGAATACGCTCTAGAATGCCTTATAAAGTCGTCTGCTCAAGGCATTCCTCCCTTAACAGATAGCTCTAGTGTGCTTTGCTTTAACAAAATATCAACAAGATGAAATGTTCGAATCTATCATTCTTATTCATAAACTGCAGATGTTTTAATCTTCTTACATCCATCGTATAGCTGAGAGAGAACTGTATGACACTGCAGATAGTACTTTAAAAAAAGTAATAACGCCTTCCCCGCCCCCATTCTGCACCAAAAGTTAGTCACCTTCTAACGCCTTAATCTTAGAATGTAAGGGGCGGCAAACTGAAGCTCCGCCCCGGGCGCCAATAACCCTCGCTACGCCACTGTGCCAATCGTATTCCGAAACATCAATAATTTGCATTTATCCTGCCAAAAAATCACTCCTCTTGGTGGACCGGCAGGATAATATGTAAGTACCACAATCTCTTTCTATCTGTTTATCATAATTCTAAAATTGTATGTATCCTAACCGTTTACATAGTCATGTAAAAGAAGCGTGCTGCAAGATTTTTTTTTGTAAATTTGATATTTCATTGATATGTGAAAACTTTTCTTGGTACTTATGCATTATCCCGGCAGTCCGCCAAGACAAGCGATTTTTTGCCGAAATAAATGCTGGGCACATGAAATTATTAATGGTTTTGAATACGATTGGCAACAGTTTGGCAACTCATTTGACAGAAAAACAGTTTGGTGGGAATGACCGCCGGGATAGTTCTGAAATTTTTTACTAATTCTATTCTGAATGAGAAACTTTATATACTAATAATTAAAGATTCTGATCATTATATCTTTTATCTAGATGACTGAAATTATTATGTCAATGACAGTTGCTCAAAGCCTTTTCAATTTAGGTATTTAGATTAAACCAAAAATAAGCTTAATGTTTGCTTCTAGAAAATGTTTGTTTAGCCATATTTTATTTTGAAATTTTTGAAAAACTGCAGAATATTATTTACACAATTATCTTGTATATACAATTATATATAATGTTGTATGCATTAAATTTCTAAATTTGTATCACATAAATGGTATTAAACTATTTTTTTCTTGATGAGCACAATTTATGTGCTGCCATAGTTGCTATTTTTTAATATAATTAATTTTAATTATGCATTTAGTTTAATGCAAAAGGTAAATATGCTTCACAATTAGTTTACATATTGTTCTCTATCTTTTATGAATTAGTTTTTATAGTTTAAACCAGTTTTTGACAGTCTGTGGTTTGCTTATACACATTTTTTACATAAGTAAAATATTTTTTTGTGAATAAAATAATATAATGATAATAAAAATAACATTTTTAAAGATACCAATACATTAAAAAATATATTTGAAGTCCTAAGACTAAAGGGTTAAGGGAAGTGTTATTTTTTTTAAAATAAATTCTGTTTAAGAGCGATCTCTATTTAAGGATGATTTTTTACAGTTCCTTGAAAGTAGTTAAACACAGAGACAATTGTATTTAGTAATTTTAAAAATAACTTGTAACATGTTTGACAACCTAATTTTAAGTTGCTGACTGCTGTAACCCAAAAGCAGTTAGTATTTCAAATGGTAAACCATATGGAACGGGTAACAGTAGAGAAATTTCTGCTAAGGTATAATTTGAGTTTGTGGGGGCGGGGGGGGGGGATAGAATAAGGTATTACACATTATGGTATTGAATCAGGGGTCTGTCCAGACTTTTCAGACAGGGTCCTGTTTTTGTGAAATTGTGAAAAATTTACTTATAATTTTGTGAATCTGAAATTACCAGGGTCCTGTTTTTGTGAATTTGTGAAAATAGAGTCCTGTTTTTTGTGAAAATAGGGTCCTGCTTTCATTAATTTGTGAAAAAATATGTATTTGGGTAATTTAACAAAAAGTGATCTTGTGTAGCAAAAGAAAAAAAAATTACTAGCATAATTACTAATTTCTTGACTCCCTCTAGGCCTAAATTTCTACGTCATGCATGTTATGTTATATGTGTGACTACATTAGGATATAACGGATAAGCGATTTTGCCGAATACCGGATATCTGGCGCTAAACATGTATTTAGTTATCAAGTGTGCTTTTTCATTTTTTTTACATGACATCAGAACAATAAATTGCAAACATGTTTTCAAACATCATTAAAGTATTTCTTAATAATTGTTTTATAATTTAGAAAAACCAAATATGTTTTACATATATGTACGTAAAAAAATGTTACTTAAAATGTAAAAAGTTAAAATATTCTTTTTATGTGTGCACTACTAGCAGAAGCAAATAAATTTTTAACCATGACACATTTATCCATAATTGCAGGTTATTTTTTACAAAGAAATACATACCCTTTTTATTTATTTAAGAATAACATATCTATTTTTTATATGATACCTATGACTGGTGAGTTAATTTTTTTCTAAGCATAGGTTTAATGCCTTTCTTCTGTTTGAATAATTTACTATTATTTTTGCATTAAGCCAATTTTTAGTTTTTATTTTAAGTTAAATTACTTTTAGAGATTGATAAATAAAAAGTTAATCTCTTTTAAATATTTAAAAGGAAATTATCATGCTTTCTTTTGTAGTTTTTATGCAGGTATGAAACAGAATTTTTTCAGGTTATGCATTAATTTCTTTAATCGAACTACCAGTTAAAAAAACAAAAATAGATTAATAGTTTAGCTTCTAAAATATACGAGCATTCTTTCACAGTACAAAAAATTCCACCAAAATTTAAAGTAATATGCGCCTATTGCCTGTGGATTTGAAAATGTCTATAATAACTGAACATTCAGCATCAGTCAATTTTTTCTGGACCATTCATCACTATGCGTAAATGTCTATCTAATGTCTCTTGTTTCATTCTTGACCGTAACTCTGTGCAAATGAGATTCATCCTAGAAAATAGTCTTTCAACAGAAGCTGTGGATGAAGGAATAATTGTCGACAATGTTAGCAATTGAAGCATATTTGGGAAAAATGTTTCCAATTGTGTAAAATCTTTTTCCACTAAGTCCAAAATATCAAGTGGAGTTTGCCTTTTTCTCAATGCACATTTTTTGCTTCATCTTTTTTTGTCTTTTTTTCAGAAGAGATTGAGCTTCAGCATTTTTTATTCATGTCGAATGTAAGTTTGGCAAGTGAAATTTTCCTTTTCAAAGCTATCTTTTTCCTTTTCAGCAGCTGCACAATCTATAAAAGGTGGTGATACTTTTAAAGAGCCCTGAAATTCATTGACTTGCTTTTTGTCCACAAAAGGGCAGCAAAGTAGCTATGCTAGTTTGTCCTTCATTTCCTGGCATCTTGTGATCAATGTTAAAAATCATTGTTAAACATGTCAAATGCTATTAAAGTTTTATTAGTTACTTCAAATGCAGTAGAGATCTCTAATTTAAAGTCAGTAATGAATTCTCTTACAAAAATTCTTCGTGAAATTTTGTATGCTATCAAATATATCTCCATTTTTATGTTTTTCGTCTCTTCATACTTAGTTCAGTACACTCGTTTTGCAAATTTTTAAAAGCTCTTCAGCTTTCTGAAAATGTTTCTGCATTTTGTAGATTGCTGGATAGTTCATCTACTTCCATGCAGATGTTTGAGACTTTTTTCTTTAACCGTGCCAAACAAAATTGAAGAATTTTTGCAGCCAAAGGCTTAATCTGTTTTATGATTTTTAAGAAATCTGACAGAAACAAGATGCAAAGTAGTATATCTGCATCTAGTAGTGTTTCTCTTAGCCCTTTAAGCTCTGGCTCTCTTTTTCTTATTGAACAAAGCATCGATAGTTTTCAACAAGTTGTTGATAACGACTTATCACTCTTTCACATGCAAGTCCATGAGAAAGCCATCTCGTAACTGAAACTTTTAGAGTTTTCAAAATACTGATGCAATAAACATTTGCTTGGATGTCCTTAAAAACTTGTTGTTTCACCGGACTGTAGTAGAAGAGTTTCCATAAACTAATTAGCAGGGAATCTACATCCTGCAAAAGAGAATGTTTCTTAACGAGATGAGCAAAAATAAGAGCCAATCTGTGGTTCCTACAATTAATGTAAATGGAATGTGGGGCTAGATGGCGAATTCTTCTTTGGACACCAGAAATATCCCCACTCATTACATTGGCTCCATCTAATGCCAGGAAAAAACAATTCATCAAATTAATACCCTTAACCATCATAAATGTTTCAATTTCCTTAGTTATTGACTCTGCATTAGTTGTAGCTAGATTTATTACTCCTAGGTAATCTTCTTTGATTCCAGGAACTCCTTTTAGCTTATAACGAGCTATTAAACCAAGCTGCTCACGTTGAGATTCATCGGTGCTCTCATCAGCCAACAATGCAAAACAATCGCATAATATTTTTTGTCTCTGAAAAGTTGCTGAGTGAAAAAAATGTTCAACTCGTTTTGTTAAAGTCTGTCACTGTAAAAGTTTTTCTTTTTTTTTTTTTCATTTGCTGTTTCTGGTCTTGTTTTTAAATAACCTTTTCTTCCAAACAATATATAAGTTTAAGGAGAATAAAACTTTCCTGAACTTAACACCTGTTTTAAAAATGCATTAAAGGAGCATGAAATACATGCAACATCACTAATGTTGATTGACAAGCTTTAATCTAAGCATTCTGTAGTTCATTTACTGTTCCAGTTGATTTTAGAATTTTAGTTATTCCTTAAGACAAAGCCGCAAAAGCTTTATATTTATATGTTAATTTCATTTTCATATAATTTATTTTTCATTTGTTTTACTTATAAATTTATTTTTTTTACAGATTTTGTAAGACCTGCAGTGCATTTATAATTTCGCCTCTCCATTAAAAGTCTCACGTTCAAAACTGTTGGATGTTTTGGAATGTAGCACAGTAAGATTTCATCTTTCACTTTTGAACATTAATTAACTTTTGTAAGAGTACGAACTTTAAGAGTGTATTGTACATCTAAAAATCTTTCTACATAGCTGACCTTCGAGAAATGCTTTTACATGAAAACAAAGGAGATATATTATGTGTGTGATATACGTAAGCAGGGATTCTCTCATAAAGATCAGTTGAATGTGCATCTTCATGCCCATGCAGGCGAAAACCTTATGTGTGTGACATATGTGAGAAAGCTTTTTCTCAAAAAGGAACATTGACTAAACGTCTTCATACTCAAATAGGAGAACAACCTTATTTGTGTGGCATATGTCAGAAAGGATTTTTTTCAAAAGGGAGACTGCAATAGACATCTTCATACTCACACAGGAGGAAAACCTTATGTCTTTGACATACGTCAGAAAAAATTCTCTTATAAGCATCACTTGAATGCACTTCTCGTTAAACACACTGGAGAAAAACCTTATGTGTGTAATGTATGTCAGATAGAATTCTCTTTTAAACAAATCTAATAGATATGCCCATTCAGACACAGTATAGAAACGTCATGGGCGTGACATATGTCAGAAGGGATTCTCTAATAAAGAACACTTGAATGTACATCTTTGTACTCACACAGCCCCAAAACACTATGTGCGACATAGATGAGAAAAGATTCTTTCAGAAGGGACACTTGACTGCACATCTTCTCGCTCACACAAAAGAAAAACTTTATGTGTGTGACATATGTCAGAAAGGATTCTCATATAAGCAAAGCTTGCGTGTACACCTTCGTACTCACAGTGGGAAAAAACCTTATGCTTGTGACATTTGTGAGAAAACATTCTTTCAGAAGGCAAACTTGAACACACATCTTCGTACTCACACAGGGGAAAAACCTTATCCATGTCACATGTGTAACAAATCTTTTTCTCAGAAAGAAAAATTGACTTTACATCTTCGTACTCACACTGGAGAGAGACCTTATTTATGTGACATATGTCAGAAAGGATTCTCTCTGAAGCAAACCTTGAAAAGACATCTTCGTACCCACACAGGGGAAAAACCCTATGTGTGTGACATATGTAATAAAGCTTTTAATCAGAAAGAAAAATTGACTTTACATCTTCTTACTCACTCAGGCGAAAAACCATATGCATGTGAAATATGTCAGAAAGAATTCTCTCGAAATGACAAATACACTAGACATCTTCTTACTCACACAGGAGAAAAACCATATGTGTGTGAGATATGCCAGAAAGGATTCTCTCGAAAGGAAGTGTGCAATAGACATCTTCTTACTCATACAGGAGAAGAACCTTATAAGTGTGACATTTGTCTAAAAAAATTTTCTCAGAAGGAAAACTTGAATAAACATGTTCGTATCCACACAGGAGAAAAACCCTTTGTGTGTGGTATGTGTAATAAAGCTTTTATTCTGCAAGCAGCATTGACTAGACATCTTCGTACCCACACAGGCGAAAAACCTTACGTGTGTGACATATGTAAGAAAGAATTCACTCGAAAAGAAGACTGCACTAGACATCTTCTTAGTCACACAGGGGAAAAACCTTATTTGTGTGACATATGTAAGAAAAGATTCTCTCAGAAGAGATTTTTGACATCACATCTTTTTACTCATACAAAAGAAAAACCTTTTGTGTGTGACGTATGTCAAAAAGGATTCTGTCATAGACAAAACTTGCGTGTACACCTTCGTACTCACAGTGGGGAAAAACCTTTTGCTTGTGACATTTGTAAGAAAACGTTCTCTCAGAAGGCAAACTTGCATACACATCTTCGTTATCACACAGGGGAAAAACCTTATGTATGTGACATGTGTAATAAAGCTTTTTCTCAGAAAGGAAAATTGACTGCACATATTCATACTCATACAGCAGAAAAACCTTATGTGTGTGACGTATGTCAGAAGAGATTCTCTACGAAAGACAATTGTGTTAAACATCTTCGTATCCACACTGGAGAGAAACCTTATGCGTGTGGCATTTGTAGCAGAACTTTCTCTTCAAAGTCAGATTTAAATCGACATCTTTGTATTCACAGAGCAGAAAGACCTTGAATGTGGTCAATTTAAAGTGTGTGTGTGACATTGTGTCAGAAAAGATTCTCTCAGAAGGTGCACTTGAATACACATCTTTGTAACCATACAGGGTAAAAAACGTTTATGTGTGTGACTTTTGTAATACAGCAAAAGCCTTTTCTAAGAATAAAAACTGAAATGCTCATGTTTGTACCTACACTGGCGAAAAACTTTGCTTGTGAGCTCTGTCAGAAGGAATTCTTTCTTAGAGAATACCTCAATATGCATTTTCAAATCCACTTAGAGGGAAAATCTTAAGGTATGTGATATTTGCAATGAAGCCTTTTCTGAGAATAAGAACTTGAATGCTCATCTTCATACCCGCACTTGAGAAAAACCTTACGTGTGACCTGTGTCAGAAGGGATTCTCTCACACACAAACCTTTAACCCTTTAACGCGCGGTGTCCTCGCCGTGAGGACACCAAACTCTTGACGTTTTGACTGTTGCCAGTCACGAAGAGTAGATTCGATTTCTATAAAAATAGTTGCAGGTGACATAGCTCCACGAGAATCCTTTACTTTTTAGCACGTCATTTCCTGTCAAAAAATTGTCACGATTATTTTTAACAGCACTGACATCTGCTGGAAAATGGAAGAACACGAGAACAGCTGGATAGATTGTCCAATGCTGGAAAAAAGGGCAGCCGTTGCCATCGCTCGACTTAACAGCACAGCCAGCTGCATCAAAAAAGGGTCTCTAGATCTGTGGCACGCGACGGACGTTTCGATCGTCCGCCATCTTGCTGGTAGTTAAGTCGAGCGATGGCAGCGGCTGCCCTTTTTTCAGCATTGGGAAAGGGTTTCGCCTCAAAGGGTTAATGCACATCTTCTTACACATACAGGGAAAAAAAATCTCATATATGTGCCATACATATGTATATGTAATAGGCAGGGATGTAGCCAGGGGGGGGTCATAACCCCCCCCCCCCCTTTGAGGAATTTTTTGCCATACAAAATATATATTCTTCACTACATTATCACACACACATACACATATAAATGAGTTGTAATAGTCGTAACCCCCACCCCACCCCATGAAAAATTCCTGGCTATACTCCTGGTAACAGATTTCTCTGTTAAATGCCGAATTGATGTTTTCATGTTAGAGAAAACCTCATGTATGTGACATATGTAGTAGAGTTTTCTCTGATGAGGGAGAGCTTAATCAGCATTTTTGTAACCATATGCTAGAGGAGACGTGCCCCAAATATGTATAAAAATAAAATCACTGTTTATTTGGGTGTTGAGGGTGAATTGACTTACGCCATGTTAAAATTTTTTATCATAACTATTTGCTTTTCTTAAAAAATAATAATGTACAGTAGAAGATCTTTATAATGCAAACCTCGAAACGCAAGGTTTTGCATTATATAGAATTTTGCGTTATATGGATCATTCACTTATATCATTAAACTTCCCTAGTAAACATATTAAAATATAGCTAGAACACATAAATATAATGCTTAAAACTTTTTTTAAATACAAATACTACTTTAAAAAACAAAAAAATGGAATTTATTTATTTACAGAAAAAATAAATAAATTTAAATTACCAAAAGCATTAAAGTTTATTTGTTAAACAATATATTAATTTTGATTTGTTTTAGAATTTGCAATCTCTCAACAAATAACTTTTCTTGCAGCCTTTGAAGAGGTAATAATTTTATTTTGGTTACGCAGTCTTGTGTTTCTAGGAATTTAAAATATTGATCTCTTATGGAAATTTCTTCAGATTCTGAAAGTTTTTCAACTTTCTCTCCAGCATTTGATTCTGTTTCAGAATTGCTTTCCTCTTGTTTTGAAACAGAGGAAATTATTTCAGCACTGGTCAAATGATTAACAATTTGTGACTTATCATCCATTACCAAATATTCAAAATGTTTTCTTCATGCAGGTTTGCAAACTGAGTACTTTCCATTTTGTGCACAATGCATTAGTTCAGCAGTTTTCATTTTAACTAAAGATGGCTTAAATCCAGTTCCAAAATTCAGTTTTAAAATAGTGTTACATTGAGAAAACTCCCCTACTTCTCATAGACTTTTTAAAAGTATTTTACTGTCAATATTGAGACATAAGCATATCGTCGGGCAGGGGGCGGGGGCGTGTGCCAACCCCCCCCCCCCCCCCCCAACTTTGTTTAGAAAACCATTCATTTTAAAACCTTTCTTCTTGCCAAACTTAAAGAAACATAGCTATTTTTACTTTAGAATATGCTATGTGCATTCTCCCACCCACACACACATAAAAAAAAAAAAAACTTTTTGTGATACTATGCGTATGATTTAGGAAGCCAAGTAACCGCATACGATTTAATATAAAACAAATCAATTTACAAAGAGAAATATAACTAAATAAATAAACGTCTGTTTGGGAAGTCAATGGTAGAGGAGGGAGAAAGAGAGTGGTTCCGTAGTGGAGGGAAAAAGGGAGAGGTTCTTGGTTTATTAAAGTAAACATTCCTTCCTCTTGGACCCGGCCGGCCAGCTGTTATGCTGATAATGCATAATGCAAGCATGGGAGAATAATTGTATATTTTAAGCTTGGCATGTTGTGGGATTTATCTAATGTCTCAAAATTAATTCCCTAGGAAAGCAATTAAAAAAAAAAAAAGCAGATTGTAGAAATTTCTTAATTGTGATTTTCTCTGTTTACATCCGCAGTGTTAATGCGGTTTATAGAGAATTGCGGTATATCGATCTAAACCCTTTTATTTGATAAGTAAATGCATAGAAAAGAGTCATTGCTTATTTTTTTCTTTCTATAAAGAGTAGATTGCATCAGTGGCTACTCCTGGTCAGAAATGCCAGTGCAGGTGGAAACGTGATCCTTCCCCCATCTGCACAGGAATGGAATTTTTTTAGCTATATTATTCAATTTGAAGTTTCCTTTTTATAACATGAAAAAAAATAAGACTTACTTATTATTTAAAGTACAGCCCAGCTGTACTGTCTGCATTCTATGAGCCACCACTTTGTTGCACCTCTATTAACCCTATTCCTCTCGCTCCTGTCGAAATCATTGGCAAAGCTTTTTTCCTTTATTATTCCTGCCCATGATATTTACGGGCACTATTATTCCAAAGTTAAGCATCAGGAAGTTTAGAGTATTTCAATTTTTATCCACAAATTTTTTTAAATTGTATCTCATTTTACACAACATATCATACTACCAGAGCATTTTGCGATCTTAGCTCACTTTTTTATTTATGTTCAAAGAAAATTTGCAAATATTTATGATTCCTGATTGCTAGAAAAACACAGTTACAAGTTACAATTTTTTTTCAGTCACAATAACCCTGAATGTTTGCTTTTCCAAGAAATTTAACTTTTTTTTCTTTCTAGCTAAAAAGATGTCCAAAACCTTAAATGAACATTAAAATGAATACGTATGTTGTGCATGCACTTATTTTTACACAATTTTCCTGAATAAAAAATTAGGCTCTTTTATGACCATTTTCTTGAAAATTATGCTACCTTTAAGGGGCTAAGGAAAAAGGCAGAATGCATCTGCACTAAATAAAAAATGAAAAGGTACATCAATACTAAAGAAAAAGCAGAGTTGACTGTTTCCTATCTAAAGAGACAAAATTTAAAACATTTTCTTTAATTATTATGACTTCTTCCAAACTTACAATATCTTATACAATTTCATTTTTCTTACACATTAAATAATGATAACCATGACATTATTTGTTTCTTTTGTGAATATTCAATAAGATTAATCATAAAATCTGTTTCGCGGTGAGAATGCTGGTTATATACATAGGAGAGAGCGGGGAGATATAGTGCAACTCAAGATTAAAACAAATCAATACAAAGGTCTTTTACCTTTTCTACTGATGCACTGGTGGGGCATTTTTTATGCTTGATGGCTCGTGACATCTAGGTTGCTATATCGTAATTTTTTAGCAATTGAAGCTCGGCACATTTCACTCACTTTTAATAAAATTGCTGGTTCACTACGGAATTTTTTTCAATCATTTTTTTTTAACACACTCACTCAACCACATCACTTTTTAAGTCCGTTTTCTCTGAACTTCCACTCGACTCTCTCGTCACTTCTCATCTCGTACTTCTTTTTTTCCTCTTGAGCCCCTTTTTCTTTTCGCTTTTTTTAGCAACCAATCCGAGGTTCCTTTTGCTCACGTCCCCTTTACGTGCATAATTTTCTGTGATTGGTTCACTGTCCTTATTTTCTACGCCTCCTAATCTACGTCTTTCTGCGTAACATTGGCCATCTGAGACAGTCTACAATAAATTTTTCTAATTTATTATGGGGGAATTTTGACTGTCCCCTCGTGACACTTTCTGGCACCACGATGTCTGCATCTCGTAACTTAGCTGCCCACTATAAATTTCTGTAATTTATTATGGGGCAATTTTGACTTTGCCGTAGTGACACATCTGGCTCCATGATGTCTGGATATTGTAAATTATTCTTCGTGTGTGGGCTCCCCTTTTGCACTACACTATCCTACCAGGAAAAAGTGGTAAGTATCAAGAAAAACTTTCAAGTCGCACTATGTAAAAAATATTTTGGCTTTCTGTATCTGATGTGTAAATTTAAAGTTTGAAATTCATAGTTATTACAAATTTTCCTCAGGTTTAGCAGAGTTTTTCTTATTCCTGGTAAATGCCATAGTAAAACCCAGTGTTTTCTGTCCTGGAAAATAAAGTTTTCCCGCATGGGAAAAACTTATTATTGAAAAAAATGAATTCAAAACAACCATTAAAAATGTCGAAATTGACTTTTAAGTAAATAGCTTGAAAATTAAAACATAGAAGAGGAAGATCCACAGAAATTGACAATGCAGTGCATTTATTTAAATATTTACACACCGCACAGATTCTCAAAAATTCACCAATTGTAATTGTATTCGCATTCTTTGTCTTCCACTTCCACATTAATGGATTAATACTAATTTAGAGGCTTTTTGTAAACACAGTCGTGTTTCTGATCTTGTTTTGGATGAAAGAAAAATTAGAAAAATACACTCCGTAGATGCCGAGGATGCAGGACATTCCTGAAGATGTTCCATTAATAGGAATTCTTCGTCTGTTACAGTTTCATTTAAATTCTTCCACTATACCGGAGGTGAAATATTGTTTGTAATGTCTTTGAAATAGGTGCATCTTCATCTGTTTTGTGCATTACAAGTCTTTCGATTTAAAACCTGCAAAAAATCATGAGCCGATTTCTCTTGATCTTGTGATAACTTTTCACCTTTATATTTTGGATTCATCATGTGTGTAATTCATCAACTATGTATTTCTAACTTTAATTTTACATATCAGATTCAGAAAGCCAGACTATTTCTTACAATATCATTTGGTAGTTTTTCCTGCGAGATGGGAAAAACAAGTTTTGGACAGGAAAAAACAACCCTGATTTCCCTTAGGTTTAAAATTATTCTATAGGGAAGAAATATAAATATATAAGAGTTATTGCATAAAATGTAATATTTGCTAAAAAATTTATTTTAAATAGTAATGAATTTCCTGCATAAATATTTTAGAACACAGCGAAATAAAATGATTAAATTTAAAAATATCAGTGTCATCAAGAGAAGCAATAAACAGTTTCTGCTAAATTTAAATAAAAGTTTTATTACTTTTTAAGTAAATCTATTAAATACATTTTTTTTATTGGCACTTTAGATTTGGTGTAATATTTAAGCAAAATGTTCTTTCGCATATATCAATACCAGAAGTTCACCATTTTTTTTTTTTTTTTTTTTTTTACATTTTTTGTAGTTCTCAGATTTTATTTTGGTCTGTAATAAGTGCTTTTTCTTTTCATTAAAAAATAGCTGTCATTTCTTGCAAGCTTCTGTTATTTTCATGTCTATCCAAACGATTTAAATGTAAATTTTCTTTCGTATAATTATTTTTATTATTAATATATTTATGCCTTTTCTTGCAGATGTCACAACTCTCCTAGGCATTTACAATTGCTTGTTGTCGTGAAAAGTTTCACATTTAAGATTGTTGGGTGTTTTGGACTCTAGCGTAGTTAAAATTTGAATATGAATCAGAGCTAAAAAATTTAAACCACATAGTATTTTTAATTTCAAAAATTCCAGCTGTTGACTTTAATTAAAAATCAAAAATGTATTCGAACATTTCATACAAAGTAAGAAAACCTTATTTCATCAAGATTTAGTACTTTCTTTATCAAAATGGGAGCACCTCAAAGTAAACACATCAACAGTCAGAAAAATTTCAATGTTTTGCCTGAGTCTTGAAATCCCACAACCTTTCTCAGACGTTACTATGAGTAAACTGACAGCGTGGGTTAAGTACCTCTGCTTTTTTGCTTAGAAACATTAGTCAAAAGATTGATATCATGTACCCTGAGAAAGAAAAAAAGCTGTGCAAGAAAAATGTATTGTGAAAGTTTAATGGTTTACCATCTGTACTGACTCGATTTCCATTAATTGTCATTCTTCTTCCATGGATGTGAAACCTTGCAACAGTGGTACTCACCAAGGAATATTTTCTCAGCTTCCTCTTTCAAAAGTTGATTCCTGTACTGATGCAAGTGAGAGAGCATTTGAGTGCAGTGTGTGTCTGAAAAAGTTTTCTGCACAACTCGCCTTAAAGAGACATCTTCGTATTCATGTAGGTGAGAAACCTCATGTGTGTCATATATGTCAGAAGGGTTTTGGTCGTAAACACAGCTTGAATTCACATCTTCATACCCACACAAAAGAAAAACCTCATGTATGTGACATATGTAAGAAAGCCTTTTCTGAGAAAGGAACCTTGAAAATACATTTTCGTACCCACACGGGTGAAAAACCTTATGTGTGTGACTTATGTAATAAAGCCTTTCCTGAGAAAGGAAAACTGACTACTCATTTTCGTACTCACACAGCAGAAAAACCTCATGTGTGTGACATATGTCAGAAGGGATTCTCTCATACACAAGCTTGTAAAAGACATCTTCGTACCCATACAGGAGAGAAACCTTATATGTGTGACGTATGTACAAAGGGATTCTCCACTAGAGGAAACTTGAATACACATCTTCATACCCACGCCAGAGAGAAACCTTATGTGTGTGACATATGTAATAAAGCCTTTCCTGAGAAAGGAAAACTGAATACTCATCTTCTTACTCACACAAAAGAAAAACCTTATGTGTGTGACATATGTACAAAGGTATTCTCTAGTAGAGGAAACTTGAATACACATCATCCTACCTGTAAAAGAGAAAAACCTCCTTTAATCGTGTGTCACTTGATTAACAAACCTATCTTCCAGTAAGACAATTTAAAGAGACATCTGACTACCCACACAACAGAGAAATGTTTTGTATGTGACAAATGTTAGAAGGAAATCCCTCAGAAACTGTGCCTGATTATACATCTTTCAGAGAAAAATCTTTGTGTGTATGACACATCATAGCAAATGTTATATTATGATTTTAATCAAGGTGGTTTAACCCTGTTCCACATGTTCTGGTATCATACTAAGTGAAATATAAATAAGCAAAAATTGATGATTTGGCTTAAACTAATTACTCTACATTCTACTCTCAATTGCTTTTATTTAATCTGAAAGATACTTAAAAGATTTTATTAGTTTCACAATGTTTAATGTTTTCTTTTGTTTGCAAAATAAAGTGAATAAATGTTCCGTTTTGAAGCACTTATTATTTTAAAATGTAAGCTTGAGTTTAAAATGTAAGTTCATGCTTTATTTTAAAATGTAAGTTCAACTTTTATGGATGTTTCTTTCTACATTCTCATACTTGTGTATTTTAGATAAGCTTTTTTTTTAAATTTCATATAGCTTTAAAAATCTTTTTAAAATCAGGAATCAAATTAGCCAACAAAGAAGTAAAAAATATTTTAAAAGAGATTATCATATTCAACATAACTAAAATATTTTATTTATTTTAAATGCTCAAGCACAGTTTCTATATGCTTCATTTATGTATTTTTTTTTAATCAGTAAATACTTGTAGGTGTTTTGAATTTAGCTCCTAAATTGAATCTTATCAGTCAATGGTACCTTGACATCGAAAGTGAGATTGCATTGCTAAAAAGCTTGACTACTGCTGGCCTAAATGACATGCATTACAGATGACACGGCTCAGGAATTAATTAATAACAATTAATTTATTCATTCCTAAATTTAATTTAAAAATTATGTAAATTTAATATTTAGTTGAAATATTTATTTAACATTTACATGCTTTTTTATAACAATTTTTTTTTTCCTTAAAATTGCATTTAAACCAAAAAACATGTTTAAACCAAATCACCCTGTTTTTTTTTTTTTTGTTTATTTGCAACTCTGATAATTGCAACGTGTAGTGAGTTTTAATTTAAAAGTTCTTGAAATTATATTTTAAAAAATAAAGTATAAAATATATGCAAACAGAATGTCATGCCATTTCTATTGACTATCACAAAGCCAAGGTTATACTATTTCAGTACTCCTAGCTGCTGTATTTTATATGGAATAAGAGCTTTTTTTCCCCCAAGAGAAAATGCATTAATTTAACATTACTTAAAAATTGACTGCTCTGTTCATTACCGTTGTTAACTTTTTTTTCCAAAATGAAATCTTGTCACATAATTTTGCATCACTTACGTAAACATTTAAAAAATCTACCAGTAGATTGTACATTGCAGAATGAGATTTTTTCTTTGTAACAAATGAAAAGAGAGATAGACATGTTAGACATTATAAGAAAGTTGAATAAATCTGAAATATTTTCAAAAAATCTTGCTGTTTATTCTTTTGTAATTTGCTCAGCTTAGGCTATCATCTCTGTGAATCTTTTAAGATAACTCTTTTCAGTTAAAACTGTTCATTATAACCAAGTTGAGCAAAATATGACTGCCTGAATATTATAAATGAGATAAAGTGTTAACCATAATATAATTAATCAAAGAAGTAATTTTACATTACTTCTTTGGACATATTACTATCACGGTAATGATTATTGTCCACAGAAACAGCATACAATCAAGAGGATTACTGCTATTTCTCATTAATTCTGGCCTTATTATAAAAAAGTAAAATAAAATATTCCTAAACAAGTTCATTGTTCTTTCTTAGTTACATATTTTCATAAATTTTATAATTTCAGTGACTTCGCTTCTGTACACATAGTCATCAATTGAAAGTACATGTTAATTTTTTTTTTTTTTTTTTTTTTTTTTAAGTTCAAAATACTGTTGATCGGTGTGAACTAAGTTTCACATATATTACACCAGAAACTGTTTTAAAAAATCATTTTTGAATTATTTTGAAACTTTTAATTTGAAAATTTGATTACTTAATGCAGATTTTCTTTAGAATGACCCTTATCATTTTTATGTATACAGGATGCCTTAAGAAGGTGGTAACCG
The DNA here is from genome assembly GCA_038373885.1 of Cheiracanthium punctorium. Classification (NCBI taxonomy): domain Eukaryota; kingdom Metazoa; phylum Arthropoda; class Arachnida; order Araneae; family Cheiracanthiidae; genus Cheiracanthium; species Cheiracanthium punctorium. The sequence goes on along the minus strand of JAWZYV010011794.1, from coordinate 114,886 downwards.
CCTTTAATTCTTTATCTATTAGAGATAAGAGGGCAGTGTAAGCTGAAAAAATGTTCAAAATAAAGTCGAAAATGACTCAGTTTAAGAAAAAACTCCTCTCGTTCATTTTCAAAAAGTTACACTTTTTAAATTTTTAAAGACCCCCCCCCCCCCCCCCCCCCCCCGTAGGAAAACATTTCCAGCTAGTAAAATGTGGCCCATACACTCATGAGAGGATGCACCCAATTTAAGCCTTCCATCATACAACGTCGCAGAGATATCTTTAAAGAAAGGTGATCGGGGGCTATACATGGTTTTATATGTAAACGTTAATTCCTAGAGTGGGAAAAAAAAGATTTTCTCTCTCAATTTCTGTACGACCCCTGAAATGCAATCATTCGTCTTGATTTTTTCCCTTCGAGAGCAGTTGAAAAGAGTGTTAATTCACCGTTATATTTATATCTCTGATACTTTTTAGGCTATAATTCTTAAATTTTATGTCACCTCTATTGTATGGGTCACAAAGTGCGACCCTTATTTTGGGTAAAAAAATAAAAAATTGCTGAAATTTTTTTGCCCGCCCTCTAGAATTGTTCCTTTTGATCATATTAACTCACATGATGTAATGTTTCAGTTCAGTAGAATGATATTAACCCGTGCTAACCGGAGACAGAATTTTCGATGTTCCATGGTAACATTGAAAAGGATCGCAGTGGATGATACGATTATATAGAAGGAATGAAATACTCAGTGTATTAACTAAAAATTATACTCAATAAATGACCAACTTATATAAACACCGATATTTTCATATGCTTCTTGCTGCAGATCTTAAATTTAGTATCGGTATTTTCTTTTTAACATAAATCTTTTGCAATCTGTATATAAGTTGGGATGATCTTGCACCAAGGCAGTGGCGGCTCATGGATTATTTAAATGAAGGTTCACAAAACAAATTTCAAAACTTAAATATGCAGAAACAACTCACCTTACAAATTAAAATATATATGCGTTTCCATCAGTAAAAGAAAAACAATGCACGCAACGGAAGAAAACGAGTAATATTTTGTCTTACATTTCGTCGCCAAGATAAGTTTTAGCAAAGGAGTTGTCTTGATTCATTTTATTTCAAATTTTTTTCCAAAGGATAATATTGAAAAATGTCATCTTTAACTGCGAAATATGTTTTTTACTCCCATATTAATTATTTACGCTAGCTTGTAAAAAAAAAAATAATGTAGTGAAAAATGATAGAAAAAAAGAAAATAATAAGAATATGAAATAAAAATGGATTCACTGACCAAACGTAACAAACCAAGGGAAAATCCGGTAGAGATAACCGAAAAAAAAAATGGCCCGAGTGCACATTGAAATTATGCGAACGGAATGATATCGGCAGCACCGTACTTCTCCTCAACTGTTTCCGTTTCTGTTCCCAGAGAGCAGTTTAGAAGGGATTTTTCCCTTCGCACGTGCGATCGATTCAAGACTGTGCGGTAGTAACATACACTACAGTGCGCTAGCTGTATTAAGCGTATTTAATAATAGTGGGGGGAGGGGGGCGTAGGGAGATTAAAACTCACGTTTTAAATTCACAAAAATCTAGACAGTGTACTTAATTTTTTTTTCGATTTAATTGGTTAATATGTTTATATTTTAGTTTTTCCCTAGGTGGTTTCACGTGCTCATGTGTTCCAATGGAGGAGCCGCCACTGCACCGAGGAAGAAATTATTTTTGTTCTTCATTAATAGTTTAACTCGTTAAAGAACTGCATTGATTTAACACCGCTGTCAACATTTTCATTAACTGCTTTCAACACAATAATTTTCCATTTGACTTCCAAATATGACAGATTTTCCCAGGTTGAATGTCAAATCTTGTTAAAAGACGTGTCCAAATGAAGGCCATTTAAAAAGGTTTTAGGTTTAGTAGACACAAAACCCTCTAACGTTTACTGGAAAATACAGTAGTAACAAAACTACAAAGTGTAAATACAAATATAGCACTCCTAAATAATAATGATAAAGCTACTTCCTAAATATAAGGATTATGTCCGTTCCATGTGAGACACTCATGAGCTAGGTTTGCAACGAATTTCAATTTCGCTTTCATGTACACATAAACATTTTCATTGAAAAAAGGAAAAAATGGACAATTCTTCTGATAAATACCAGAAGTGCTGCATAAATTTCTTTTGAACTGCTCGTGAGTGTTTCGTCAAGCCTTTTGTTCAAGTTTAAAGATTTAAGTCTTGCCTAGGTGATCACATGCTAATGCTCTAGTTTCTCATATAGTTCCAATGAATAATGATAATAGGTGATCACATGCTAATGCTCTAGTTTCTCATATACACTGCTGGCCACCCAAATTGCAACACCAAGAAAAACAAGAGATATCACAACAAAATTTATTGTGTAGATAACATGTTGACCAAGTAACAAATGATTAAATTTACAGCATTCTATGAAGCGTGGTTCCTGCCAAAATCAGTACCCAGAAGTAGCCGCCGTTGTTGGAGATCACAGCTGCCACATGCCTCGGCATTGATTCAAAGAGACTTTGAATGTGTTCTTGGGGTTACAGCAGACCAAGCAGCTTCCACACGTTGCCAAAGTTGATCTGGTGGACAGCTGGGGATGAACTCTGGGTCAGTCGTTGAGCAACCATGGACCCACATGTTTTCTATCGGCGAAAGATCCGGAGAGCGCGCCGGCCAGGGAAGCAATTCAATCTGGTGATTGACGAAGAACCCTTGGACAATGCGTGCCACGTGTGGCCGTGCATTATCCTGCTGAAATATGGCTGTTGGCAAGCCCTGAAGGTAAGAAAGGACAACTGGCTCCAACACCTCGGAGATGTAGCGCTGGCTGGTTAAAGTACCGGCAATGCGTACTAGAGGAGTGCGAGAGAGGATATCCGATACCGCCCCATACCATAATACCCGGTGCAGACCAGTGTGACGGTGCATAATGCAGCTGTTCAGCATCCCTCTCTCCACGGTGTCTCCAGACTCGAATCCGACCGTCGTGGTGTTGCATACAGAAGCGTGACTCGTCAGTAAAGAGGAATTTCATTCCATTCTGTCGTCCACATCCTTCTTTCATCGCACCATTGGCGGCGGAGACGTCTGTGGTTCCGCGTCAGAGGTAGACAAAGCAACGGACGTCTTGCGGACAGGACCATTCTGCTGTAAACGACGTCGAATGGTACGCGCAGACACTGGATGATGCGTTACAGACTGAATCTGCTGTGATATGGTTCGTGATGTGACTGAGCGGTCCGTCACTGCCATGCGTTACAATCTGCCTGTCATCACGTGACGTGGTGCACTGAGGTCGATGCGGTCGATCACGTCTGTCCGTCGTACCCTCCTGCACCCAACGATCACATATCCGCATCACAGTTGTTTGGTTTCGTCCAATACGACGACCGATTTCCCTGAAAGATAACCCACAATCTCGGTATGCCACTATCCTTCCTCTGTCAAACTCGGATACTTGATCAAAAGATGATCGTTGTTTCCTACGAGGCATAATTTATCGTTTTTTTTTTAAAAAAAAAGCAAGAAAAACACAATTGCCTGTACTTGAAACCGTCGAAATCTCCCAAGCCTTAAATAGCGCTTTGAGGTGGCGCCACAGGCGCGCGCTTGATGTGCGGTCTGCGCTGAAATTCTAATCATTTGCATATCTCACCCTCAGCTAATGCATGTTGTAAATTTCATATTATTTGCATGCTTCCTTCAGGGTGTTGCATTTACGATGGCCAGCAGTGTAGTTCCAATGAATAATGAATTATTTTTAAAAGCTTTCTGATACCCGACAGATAACGTAAACTGCAACTTGAACAAAGCTGTTTTTTAAAGAATAAATTCCCTTTGCCATCAAGCTTCATGCACAGCACTCGAATATGAAATTTTAAATTATTTTCAGGATATCCACCAAAAAACAATATAGATAAGTTCAGTAAGTTCTATTAATGCCGTCTCTCAGTATTTGTTTGTTTTCTTTTTCCAAAATTACTTATATTTCTTTAATTTCTGTCTCATACATTCCGTTCCACATATTCTTTCCCATTTTTGATAAGATTGGCATTTCTTTAATTTTTTCTCTAGTCTTTGAAAAGTAGTACGCCAAGATTTCTCTCACTCTGCCACGCACAATTTGATTTTAAATGCACCTAGAAAAATTAGGTCATGTGTGATGACGGCATGGAAATAAATAACTACAACATTTTCTATAACAGGGTGTCTACCAATCATGAAAGTCACGAAAAAGTCATGATTTCAGAAAATGGTCATAAAAGTCATGAATTTTGCCTTTCAGTCATGAATTTTTCCGTTAAAAAAAAAAAAAAAAAAAAATCCCCTTTCCAGACCATTTGATATCAAATGGACGCTTGAAAGGGTTTTGACATCACTGGAAATTTTTAAGTCTTTGTCGTAACCGCTAGCGGGGCGATCATAAACGAAACAGAACTTGTCGTAGTTTGTTTTTGGGTGCGTTCAGACTGCCACCTTTGAGTAACTCGAGAAAAACCCAAGTTGTTCACGATGCCAGATTTGAGCTTTCCAAGGAGATAGACAAAGCGTTCACGCTGCCAAACTGAGTAGCATTACTATATGTATTTGTTAATTATACGAAATTCTACATTACAATGACATATGCAGCAATAATTTTTTACAGTTAATTACAATCATGAAATTTGTGCACAAAGGTCATGAAAATCATGAAAAAGTCATGAAATTCAGTTTATGAAACCTGGTGGACACCCTGTATATTTTTTTCTAAAAGGACTGGTGCACCATTTAAGTGGTCAGTGCCTGACAGTTGTACCACTGCATAAAATTTGCATTTTAGTTTTCAGATGCCCATGTGTTAAACAGTCCAAAATGCATATGCTTGCTCTTTCTCAGTAGAAATTTTTAATTTTGGATAACTAGTGAGTTGTTCTCTGTCACCTCAAGATAGATGCATTAGTTGGCAGTCTAGTGCATTAGTGTATCTGACACTTAAATGCTAATAAAAGCTTACCATCTCACTGAACAGTCAAAATTTGAGAATTGGTCTTTCGAAATGCTCTTTTTATGCAGTCAGCAGATTCCTTTCCTTTAATTTGTCAGATTCGAATTGATTATTTATTAATAGTAAACTGTTAAGTACTATTATTATCAAGTGCTTTTAGCATCATGGATGTATATAAGGGGGGGGGTTAGGGGGTTTGAACCTCCTCCCCCTTAAGCCTGGAATCCACATCTGCGGAATACGCGACGGAAAGCAGAAAACTCCTCCCAGCTGAATATTTTTCCGCTTTCAGTTTTCTGTTCCGTTTCGGCTGAGTTTTCTCTCCATTTCGCTGGAATACGCTGATGCAAAAGCGCCATCTGTCGATGGGCTTGCATTGCATTGCATGGCACGGTTCTTGTTCTTGTCTTCTGGAAAGCGCGCCAAAAAAAAAAAAAAAATATGGATGCCGAGGATTTAGCTATGATTAGCTTACATTTAATGAATGTCGCTGCTCTAAAGCGAAACAATGATATTAAAAAAAGAAAACACCGATTCTGGGTACGAAAGATTTTCATGGACAGAGAAAAGCATGGCATCCACAATACGTTGATTCCAGAACTGCGAACGCTGGATCAAGAATTCTATTTCGAGTAAGTAAACATCTGTTATTTATTATTTGGTTTATTTTTCTGCACATACATTACAAATATATAACACCATCATATTATATTATAGCTTTATGAGGATGACTCCAGATGTCTTTGATGAAATATTGCATGTTGTAGCACCACACATTGAAAAGCAAGACACATTCTGGAGAAAAAGCATAGCAGCAGAAATTAGACTTGCTTTAACATTAAGGTACATTTTTGTAATTTTATGGGCGGTATATGTACTTTCTACTTTCACTTGCAATTGTCCAACGCAAAAATAACATTTTCTGTTTGTATGCTACAGGAGCTTCAATATAATATTTTTGTGATGTCATTATCATATTATTTGCACATAATCATAATAACATTGTACTAAAGTGACCACTTGTCCTGTATTATAGGGACAGTCCCATAATTTGAAGTTCAGGCCCCTATTTAAAAACAGCACCATATTTTCATCCCTATGATCACTGCCAGACAATAACCATTTTATGTTAAAAACTTCAATGTTACAGGCAATTAATATTTTTTTAAAGAACAAATTTGTGAAAAACAGCCAAAAATCTGTGTTTCTGTGATTGGCAGTGTTATAACCAATTGAACACGGATTTGCATTACAAATGTATTTGAAATTTAAACAAGTAATTTTCCAAAATTTTAAACACCCCTTCTCCAGGCTTACATGGGTATCCAATATTAACTTCAGAAAGATGGTCACTTGTACACCAGATTATCATTTCACACTGCTGATATGTTTTGCACAGTACCATTTAAAAAAAAAAAAATCTGGAGTGACTCCACTCGACTTTCCGAACACTTACGATTAAGATCATTACCAAGCACTTAAATAAATTTTAATCGATGAATCATTCAAACATATATACCAAATTGAAACTCAATCGAATGCACCGTTTAAACGCTTGCGCACTTTCAAGAATTTCTCCCCATATGCCATTATGCCATAACATAAAAGAAAGTTTTGTTGTAGCCCTTTAGGAGAACTATAAGTCCTATACACACCAAAATCAATACCGGTCTTGCAACGGTGGTTTATAACATGTATACCCAATTTGAGCTCAATCGAATCTACCGTTTAAACGCTAGCGCACTTTCAAGAAATTCCCCCCATAGGCCATAATGTAAAAGAAATCTTTGTCGTAGCCCTGTAGAAAAACTATAAGTCCTATACACACCCAAATCAATACCGGTCTTGCAACGGTGGTTTATAACATATATACTCAATTTGAGCTCAATCGAATCTACCGTTTAAACGCTAGCGCACTTTCAATAAATTCCCCCCATAGGCCATAATGTAAAAGAAATCTTTGTCGTAGCCCTGTAGAAAAACTATAAGTCCTATACACGCCCAAATCAATACTGGTCTTGCGACGGTGGTTTATGACATATATATCCAATTTGAGCTCAATCGAATGCTCCGTTCAGGAGCTATCGTGTTCACTCACAAGCACACATACACACACATACATACATACATCTCGTAAAAATAGCATAAATGGATTCAGAAGCCCTCAAAACGTGTCAAAACACCAAAATCTCGAAGTCAAATTTTTTCATGATTACAATACTTTCCTTACATGGTACATGTTCGGAAAGTAAAAAGGCTTAGAAAAGTTTACTTAAATATAGTAGTATAGGGACAGGGTGAGCTATCATGCCCTGTGAGGCATTTCACCGAGGGGTGCCACATTGTCCTCAAGACTACAAGAGGGAGAGGGTTGGTGGCCAAGTAGCATAACCTGAGGGAGAAGGACACCTCGGTGCATCACTCAGCTCACTCTGGCGTCAGATTGTTCACCAATGAATTGTAAACAAAAACATTGATATGTATAGTTCAGCTGCCTTAACTTGGCAGTCGAACTTAGGCGATTTCATTCCTAGGGCCCGATTCAAACGAAACGCGATCGGTCGTCTCCAAAACGATCGTTTTCTCTCTGGAAGTTCGATCGCTTTTACAAGCGATCGCAAAAGTGTATTCAAAGTGAAACAAAATAGGCGATCGAACTTACAGGTTTGCTAGATCGAAACTTTATCGCCACAGAGTGAAAACGCAACTTCCGGTGACGTAGAAAGTCGCTGTTAACCAATAAAAAAATCGCATCTTTCTCTGGAAAAATTTTTTTAACTTAATGGCGACGACTAACTGTTTATTTATTTATGTTTGAGCTTTTTCCCCAACAGTATTGTAGGTTAATGTTTTAAAATTTTAACTGGTTTAGGTTAATATTTTTTGTATGTTTATAATCATGGAAACGCATTTTTAATTTATGAAGATTTTTTTTTTAGAAAATTATTGATAATAGTATTGTTCGTCATAATTATCATGTCGAATTGTTCGAATTATCGAATAATAATTGTTCTCTAGTTTGCCTACTATATTTTATTTTTCTGTAGCAGAGAAGCTGTTTATAATTATAATGGAGGGGTAGAATTACTATATATTTCATGTTCTGATATATAATTAACAATCAAAGACATCCTTAATATAATGATATGAATATTTGTATTTGTTTAGGAGGGTTGCTAGGATGCTTATTTTAGCGAGAAATTATTCGTTAATGTATTTTTTCGCGCTGTTTCAAATATCAAACATTTATCGAGCAATAAACGATTTAAAAAAAGGACTACAGATGGCGCCTGCATCGTAGTGTCTGCTAGAGTAGAACTCAAAGGCCGACAGAAAATAAACCCTACAGATATTCTGTTCTGCGAGAAAATTCAGCTTTCCGCAGGCCTAAATCTTTTGCAGAATTCCCTGTCTGATAATTCCAACGGATTGCTTCGTAATTTTAAATAACGAGTCTTCATTGTTGTTGTAATCTTCTCATCAACCATCCGCCGATCGATCCGCCATGTTCGAGAAAACGATCGCTTTTGGAAAAACGATAGCAAAACACCAATCGCAGTGTCACGTGATCCAAAAGCGATAGACAGGTTTCACTTGAATAGGAAACATAGGAATCAGTCGAAAATTTCCGCGATCGCAACGGAAAACGATAGAACTCTGTTTCGTTTGAATCCGGCCCCTAGAGAGGGGTCGCTCATTGAAAGGTTACTACATGCTACTGCTTAATTGGCTACAGCTTCTTTCGCCAATTGGGGAGAATTTCTGGTGGTCATCCGGTCTCCCACCACCCACAGTGAAAGCGAATAAAAGGGCACACCTGCTCTGCTCGCCCTGCATGCTCATTCTTCATTGTGCTGGAAATTTCCTGTATCCGCAATAAGGCGCCCATTACGGCTACCTGATTTTACCCCGAAGGAAAACCTGTTACCGAATTTCCCCAGTGGACTCGACCAAATTCACGTGACCGACTGCCAAGTTAACGTGGCAGGACTATAAACAAAGCACCGTATACGGAATATAGTCCCATTCACTTATTTTAAAAGATTAAAATGGCAATTTTTTAATCTTATACCGTGAAATACATTGAACAAAAACCCTTAACATGAAACATCGGTTAAGACAAAATGATGTAGCTGTTCGAACATTAACTATGCAATTTATTACAAATCTTTAATCACGAAATTCTTATAACATTAAAAAATGTTTCGCTCCCTTCAGTTTTGTGTTAAATGCTTTTCACTGTATATGCATAGTATAATATATATATATTTTATTGAACGGAGAGAAATTGAAGCAATTTCTTAAATACTATTTCAACTTTCTTTTTTGTTGTTTTTTCTTCCTTTGGATTTCACAATTTATTATTTTTTTCAAAATTGTGCAAAAAGTCAAGAGAGAAGGCATAGCATAAAGGGAAGGTCGCTTTAATTACTCTGTAGAACATATCATTATATCTTCTTTCTTTTAAAAGATGAAATTTTCTGCAAAAACTGTGATTATTCTGCGACATACATCGCACTTTTACCCACTCTCTGCTTCCGGGCTTTCTGAACATGTACCATGTAAGTAAAGAATTATAATGATGAAAAAATTTGACTTCGAGATTTTGGTAGATTTATACATTTTTAGGTCTTCTGAATTCATTTATGCTATTTTTACGATATGTGTGAATGTGTGTGTATATATGTATGTAGGTGAACGGGATAGCTCCTAAACAGTGGATTCGATTGAGCTCAAATTTGGTTTGTATGTTGTTAACCACCATTGCAAGACTAGTATTGATTTTGGTGTGTATAGATCTTACAGTTTTTTAACAGGGCTACAGCAAAGATTTCTTTTACATTGTAGCCTGTGGGTGGAAATTCTTGAAAGTGCACTTGCGTTTAAATGGTGTATTTGATTGAGCTCAAATTTAGTGACCACCATAACAAAACCGCTCTTGATTTTGGTGTGTATAGGACTGATATTTTTTTTACAGGGCTACTAAAAGATTTCTGTTACATTATGGCCAGGGGCCGGATATTCTTTAAAGTGCGCCAGCTTCTAAACGGTGTATTCGATTGGACATACAAATAAAAGGTCATAATAACATGATATGCATAGGTTTTTGCATGTGTACAGCTGATAGTTTGTTCACTGGCTTCTAAAAAGTAATTCTTATATGTATTACAGCATAAGGAAGCAAATCGTTTACAGTGTAGTAGTGTTTGAATGGGAGCATTTGAATGACATCAAATTAGGTATGCATGTTATAAATTCCTGCCGTAGAAAGTACACAAATTTTAGCATGTGTACGCCCTGCAGTTTTTTACATGGCTACAAAAAAGTATTCTTATACATTATGGCCTATATACACTCAAATCATTTTAAATGCACTAGTTTTAGAACACTGGATACGAGTCAGTTGAACACATTTATTTAAATGCTTGGTAAATGCCGAGTGTTCGGAAAGTCGAGTGAAGTCACTCTAGATTTTTTAATTATAATTAAACATCCCTTCTATGCTATCTCCCTGTGTGCTACATTCTTCCAGGGGTGCAGAATATCTCCAAAAGCATGAACGAGGTTTTGGGGGAAATTTTGTGTCCTGAGTGTATTTAAAGAAAAGGGGGAAAAGTATATGTAAAGATGCAGTTGTTATAAAAAAAAAAAAAAAAGCTATCGAGACATAGTCGCTTAAATTAAAATGAAAAAATTCTTCGGTTTTGGGATAATTTTGGACCAAAAAAATAATTGTGTTCTGGGGAAATATTGGACCCTAAACATTTTTTGCACCCCTGCATTCTTAAAAATTTAATCCACAAATAAAGTACAGTAAAAATGTGAGAGAAAAAAACATTTTTCAATAAAAAGTGCAATAAAAGTCTCATACCAACATCCTTTTTTTTTACACTAAACATTATTGTATATAATTGTATGTATGAGGAAGGGTGGAAACTCATACATCTTTGACATGAGTCTTAAATCTTGTGCTTTTATGCAAAACACAGTATCTAGAAGGGCTTTTAATTCTTTATAACACATGATTATTTTGGCCAAATCACAATGTCACTATAGATCTTTTTTTAACATTAATTTTATTGAAATTTTTTTTATTTTAATAAACATTAATTTTTTACACCATTTGCAGATTCCTTGCTACTGGCAAGACCTACCGAAGCCTCAGTTTTGCTTTTCGGATTGGAAGACAAACTATCAATAAAATAGTTCCAGAAACCTGCGAGGCAATATGGAGATCTTATAAATCAAAATATTTGCCTTTTCCAACGTCTCCAGATGAATGGAAAAAATCGCCGAAAATTTTAAGGAGAAGTGGCAACTTCCACACTGTTGTGGAAGCATTGATGGAAAACATGTTGTCAGAGAATGCCCGAAGAACTCGGGAAGCCTGAATTTTAATTACAAAGGGACTTATAGCACTGTTCTTTTGGCATTGGCAGATGCCAATTATAAATTTGTAATGGTAGACTATGGCCATTATGGCAGTGAGTCTGATGGTGGAATTTTTCGGAAGACAATGTTTGGAACAATGCTTCTGAACAACAACTTAAAATTTCCATCATCAGAAATGCTGCCAAATTCGCATGAAGAATTCCCCTTCTTTATTATTGGGGATGAGGCATTCCCATTGAGGAATAATCTTTTAAGGCCGTAGTATCCTAGATCGTCAAATTTTACAACAGAAGAGAAAATTTACAATTACAGGATATGCAGGGGTAGGCGTGTGGTGGAAAATGCATTTGGGATCTTAGCTTCAAGATTCCGCATTTTAAGGAGACCCTTGAATTACAGCGATAAATCTTTGAAGAGTATGGTCCTAAGTGCATGTGTCCTCCATAATATGTTAATTGAAAGATCGGATGCGTACTGTCCAATCGATTTTGTGGATCGTGAAGACAGTACTCATCAATTACACCCAGGAGATTGGAGAAAAGATGGAAATTTTCCAACATTAAAAAAACTTGGCAGCAACATGTACCAAAGGGAAGCTAAAAGGCTATGAGATCAGTATAAAAGTTATTTATGACATGAAGGTGCAGTCCCTTGGCAAAATAAAGCCATTTTGCCTCAAAAAAATTAATTTTTTCATTTTTTTGGGCTCTGTTAATGCAAGTTTAATGAACCAATTTGTACCGATTTTTAATTGTTCTAATTTGTTTTGCTAAGTTAAAATAAATACCAAACTACTAGAAATAGTAGTATTAAGATTAAATAAATTAAAATTAAACTATATAACTTTCTTACGCTTTATCAGAGCTATAGGGTGGACAATCTAGTTTTTCAAATTGAAAGATTTTTCTGGAATACTACGCACTCAATTTTTAAATACTTTTTACTAGCAAGTAAACCTAAATAAAGCTAAAATTTATTTTCAGCCCATTTTTAAAATGCATTGTATGGTTAAATTTCCAAGATCATAATCTCCAGGAGTACAAACCTGTTATTTTATAGCTTTTTTTTTGCGTGCATTTTGCTGCTAAGGCTTTTTTAAAACCCATTTTCATCAATTGCAATAAATATTTCTTTTTTCAACACTTACTGTGATATATATATTTCACTATTTTTATTTTCTTTCTGTTGTAAATTTTCTCTCCTGTTGTAAAATTTCTAAGGATTTTGAAGACAAAATATTAATAATTCAAATGTAGTAAACACTTTCTGTTGAAAAATTTTCAAAATACACATTTTTTAAAAGTTGAAACTGTTATTGAAATTCGATTTTTAATAGTGTGTAGTTATTTCATTTGAGATTAATCATATGTTTTTATAATGGATTAAAGTTGCAAGTTTTGAAAATAAAATAAAATTAAATGTCATAAAAAAATTTAAATTTGAAAAAGCTTTATTTTATTTCTTTTATAAAATATTATTGTTTCATGCACGAAACTTTTTTGTGTCTTAATGATTGTAATTTAAGCAAATAATACCACATTTTATAAAAACTTCTGTGCTTGACCTGAAATGGGCTAAATGCCTTTTTTTAAAAATTGAATTATATGTCTATTTTTCTATTTAATTTTTGCAAGATATTTCAATTCACAATCTCATTTAAGAAGCATTATATTGACAAAAAAAAAAAAAAAAAAAAAAAAAAAAAAAGTCATGCCTGTTACTATTTTCTGAATGCAAATAAGAATTGTTAATTCAGACAAGTATATCCAAATAAACTTTAAAATTGTTGAGTAAATGCATTTTCAAGACAAAATTTCTTTTAATTATACTACCAGCCTGCCAAAACAAGTATCTTGTTATATTTATTATATATTTATTTAAAATGTAACATGCATTTTTGAATGACCACACAAATAAATATTAGTCAAAATGTCATTCCTTTCATTTTTATTCATTATTTTACATTTTTAAAAATTAAGTCAATGATTTTACTATTATTGAGTTACCTTTATTCATGATATTAAAAAAGACACCATCTACCTTTTTTTATTTGAATACTTTGCTATTGAAATAAATTGTCATCTGGAACATAGGTATTGATGTATACTTAAGTTAGAAAAAAAAGAAATGTACCATGAGTTATGCAAGATACGAATTAGTTCAGATTTAACCAATATTGAGTAGTTGTAGCTGATACTCATGCGATATGCCTAGATGACAATTTCAAATTTATATCTTGATCTGGAAGAATACAGAGTGATAATAATGAAAATTTCTATATTTTATGTCTGGTCATAGACAGATCCTAAATACTGCCTGGATTTCCGAATGATAACTAGCGGATATACGACTTCTCTGCCAGATACCTTGCCTGCTATATACTACTGAACTTCTATCTATAAAGCCCTTATCAGACGCTTTAAAAAATACACGACAAACTACACAACCAGTTTTACTGCCTGTAGTTAGGGAAAACCCCATGTGTGATACTGATGTTCGACACATGCAATTTTCCTCGACCAGTAATTGAAAAGTTGTGTGATTTGGGGCAACTTTTTGCCTTCAGCCAATCAGAGGCACTCATTTAGCGATGGCGGCAATTTGGCATTTTCCTATGGAGATGGCTGATTAAGCGAATTTTACGGCTGTATTGAAACTGAGCTGAATTATTAAAGTAATAAAGTTACTTCGTTTATTTATTTTTAATTTTCTTTCGAAAAGAATAATATATTGTATTTCTAGTACTATTTTTTAAATAGCTGAAAATTAAATTTATGCAATTAGGAAAATGCATTTTTATATTGCACTTTTCTATATATGTAAAATATTATTCGTTGGGTCTAACAAGACAGGTCTTGTCCTTTACCCTGCCAAACAAGTCACACAAAACTAGTTGTCTGTGTAGTTTGACATTTTTTTTTTTTTTTTTTAAGTGTCTGATATGGGCTTAATATGCATGGGACACGATTGAAAATTATATTTGGACCTTTTCTCATGCAATCGAATTGATTTAGAATATCAGGCCTCTATCCAGGATTGATTTAGGTCTGAAAATAACCACAGTAGGCACTATTTTAAAAGCACTTAATGAAGATTCCCTTTATTAAATTACACAAGTATCTTCAGAAAATATTGCAGGGATGAGAGTGACAAAATTGAAAAAAAGCAGAAATTACACATGAAGGTAATTTTGAACGAAACTGAAAATAACGAGTGAAATTAGGGTCACAACTGAAAATGTTTGAAAAAACAAAGAAATTTCAACAATGGAAAGGCTATAGGAAAAATATTCACTCTCTCAAAATGGATGGGAAAAGATTGCAATTGGGATGGAGGAGCAAAAAAACAGCGATTTTTGCTGATCTATGAAGGAAACATAATTTGTTTTAATCTATTGATTGCTTTAAAAGGAAAGAATAAAAATCTTGCTTTAAAGGAAGTCCTTGAAAATAGATTTTTGAATGGAAACATAAGGAAAAAAATTTGCATTGCAACAGCAGTTGACCTACGTTTTAAATCCTTCTTCATTAGTGATTTAAATGAAGTAAAAAAAAAAAAAAAAAAAAAAAAAAAAAAAAAAAAAAATGATCATGATGTAAATGAGTGGCAAAGGTAATGAAGAAAAATTAATTAATGAGCTAGTTTCTAGAAAAAAATTTAGCTGAAGAAATTCATGAAGATATTTGGGGTTGTTTTCAGAGTTTATAGCTGAAAAACTTTTGTTCATCATGCATAACATGAAACATAATAAGCAGGGCCACAACTAGAGTTTACGTCACCTGGGGAAACCTTAACTTTGGTGCCCCCTACCCCGAAAGAAAAAAAACAGGCATGAGAAATATTTGAAAAGAAAACACATTCAATAAATAGAAAGAAATAAAACCTGTTTCTATCATTTTGGCGACTGAAGCAGCATAAAGATGTTATTGTCAAGTCGGTGCAACTTTAAATGTATTTAATTTTAGTTCCAATTAATTTTACATACGATTGTGTTTTTAAATTAAGGATGTAATTTAGCATTTAAAATCACAACTTGAAATTTTTTATTAGTACTTATGAAGAAAAGTAATAGCAATATTGAAATCCTCTGTTATGTTTTATTATACATAAATTTGAAATAAATTTTCATTTCAAACTTCACTTTTTCAAAAATTTCGCTTACGAGCTTTCTTTGAAGCAAAAGTTTTTATGATGTCATCGTAAGATATCGATGATGCTTTTTTGCGTTCGATGGAGGTAATACTCAAATTTGAAAGTCTATTTTGCTCCATAAAGTTTCTTAAATATTTTTTAATAGTTTTCTGCTTACTGAAACTCCTTTCACCTGATGCAACTGTTACTGGAAGAGTAAGAAATATTTTCAGGGTTGTGGTCAAATTTGGATAGCCTTCTTCCAATTTATGCTTATGAATGAGGCTCAAAAGGGTTGATGCAGGTGCTGTTTTCATAGCGTGTGTGATGTTTAAAACTTTCTATTTCTCGTAAAAACTCCTGTGCACATGGGCCCCGGCAGAATATTTCCCAGGGGGGGCAAAGACTACTTCAACGCATGGTTACCATGTTGGAAAGAGCAAAAAATGAAGGGAGAACACTGCTTACAAAAATCCAGGGGGGGCATTGCCCCCCTTGCCCTATGCTGCCAGCACCCATGTCTGTGCATATGTCCTGCTTATATGCAAATACTAACTTTTGAGCTTCCGATTTTAAATCTTCTGTATCCATCTGGTGGATTTTAATCCCATTCAGAAATCCAAACTTGTTATTAAGTACTTCCAGAGACTGGAAACGCATTTTTAGCTCACTCATTATTTTGTCGATAATTTCATAGACAGAGACATAGTAGGGCTCTCATGTAAACATTAAATTGAAAAGCATATCCCATAAGAATTTTTTTTTTCCCACTATGCAACAAATATTATATAATTTATAGTTTAATGCTACTTTTCTCACAAAAAAAGAAAAAAGTTATGATTTTTAATTTATCAATAATATTTAGTAACAAAAGTTGAAAATTTAATGTAATGTACAAGATCGTAATCATTGAACTTGCTCATATACTTGGCCCCCGAAATTTTTCAGGATCACATTGCTTCCTTATACTCCATACAAGGAAGTAAAAAAATTAAAAAACAAACATAATAACTAACTAAATGTATATTCGGATATCCGTATCCAGCAACCAAAGGAGCTGCCAAATGTCGTATAAAATCTATATCCGTTATATCAATAATGGGATGAGTATTGCAAATCTGGAGAGGAAGAAAGAAAAAAACTGCCAAAAAAATTTTTATAAGAAAAATGTATTATTTCGTAGGACTTTCCTGACCCATTTTGCACTTTTAGGCTTTTTTTCCTCTTTTGGTAATTTATTACCAAAACTGGACCCAGATATACACAATATGTTCTATATTTGCAAGAAATTTCTAAACTCCGGTTTAGAGTGGGAATAATTTTGTACTATGATGAAATAATTTCATTATATCTTGGATATCTGCTACATCGGCTGCTTAGAATATTTCGAGGTACAAAAAATTATGGAAAAGATAAAATATGGAAAACTGTTTTAATGGTCACGATTTTGGACTGAGTCAGGCAGCACATCTCTTTTTTATATAGAGATTTATGTTGCTATGAGTCCAATATTGGTCTGTGTTTAAGTTAAGCGTTTGTAAATTTCATTTTTCTGTTTTTCTTCATTTAAACATGCAAGCAGTCAGCCTAAATATGAAGTAACAATAAATAAATACAACAATTTTTTGTTTTTTTAGTAATTTTATTCATTTTCAATTTCTTTTTGCTGCATCAAGTTTTCTATGGCATGCATGGCCTCTCTAAGTTTTTTATTCAAGCACTTCAGCCTGCATGCCAAGTACTCTGTGAACTTCTCCACAGGATCATTTTCAAGAGAAGCTTTTTTACTAAAGTACTCATTTATGGTACGGCTGGTTTCTTGTACCTGTGCTGGTTCTCAGCACAGGATCCACTTCCTTCTCTTTTTCCTTTTTTCTTTTTGTAGGTGGTACTTTAGTGGATCTAAAAATGAAAAAGGTTTTTGTTAGTGAAATTCTGCACTACACTAATAACTTGAAATAAAAAATTAAAAAAAATAATTAGGGATGCACTGAAAACTGTACTTTTCTGAATAAGAAATATTTAGTCAATATAAGAAATATGAGCCTGACTCAATAAGAATAAGAAATATCACACTGTATTGTAAAATCCAGAAAGTATCTCCGTCCGCGAATAAAAACCCTCTTCCCGTTAAATTCATTCGTTGAAAGATGGCTAAACCTATCTATTACTAAAATACAAGGGTTGTTATTTGCATTCAGTGCATATAGTTCATATAACTACCAAGGTTAATCATCCCCCATAAAAAAAGTCCTAGTTATTGTCTTTATTTAGTTGAAACGTCAGATAAATAATATATAAAAAGATAAAGCAAAATTTGTACCCAGTTGGTTCATCAGGGTGCAAACGTTCTTATTTTTGGTGCAGCTGCCCCTTCTGTGTTCGATGACTGCAATTCATCCATTTCATCATCGATATCATCATGCTCACTGAAAAATAAACATTATTTAAGCACTGCATTAAGTATTAATTATATAAAACATTATATACTTTGTAATTTATCATAAGTAAAAATTCTGAACAAATGAAATGGGAGACTGCCGACAGAAGAATTCAGATACTCTCGTGCATAATTATGCTGAGAACGGCCAGATTGGTGCAATCTGGCTGTTTAGCAGCCTTCTTTCGGCAGTGGATGTTACCCATTAAAACACAATACACAGCCCTTAGTGATGTCCTCTAGAATTGACAGCTTGGGCACAACTTTCTATTCTTTTACAGCCTCAGCAGATGCCCAGCAACCTCTTTGCAAAATATCCCCCAAACTGAACCCTTTCAAGCGACATCAATTCTAATCATTGACAAAATGCTAAGTATGTAATCCATACCTGCCAACCTAAGAAAATTAGCATCAGTAAATGTTTACATCCCATCAGTAAAACTGAGTTCATTTATTTTTTTGGTATTAATAACTCGTGCTCTTGCTGCTACTTGTTAAACTAAGTTTATTTCTGGTCAAAATATTTTTTATTTTTATTAAATCATTCATTTATAATGGTGCCTGCTCTACTTAGTGTTTTTTTTTCTTTTTCTTGCCTGGTTTAATTAGGAAGGAGGGAGGTTAAAAAATGAAATTTAAAATAGGAATCACTTTTTATCCTTACGGCATTAAAGCTTTAAATGAAAGAGTTCTAAAAGAAATATATTTACTACTATTATAAATAAATACTCTTGTTCATGACAGTAAATGTTTAGAGCAAAGTAAGTTTTGTATACAATAAAATGTTATTGAAAGATCCTAAAACTTCTTTACCCCTACTTGTCACATTATTATAAGATATCATCAAAAATAAATTTTATGGTGAAAAAAGGTATTTTTCAACCCCAACTGATCGTATTCATTCTGCGGATAGTTAAACTTCAGTTAGTTTTAATGTTTTTGATTGTTCTCAATTCATTATTTTAGTTTTTTAGTTATTTTGTCCCAAAATGTTTTAAAACACATAGACTGGGTAATATACAGTACTTACAGGACTTGAGAGTCATCCACCACTTGTGAATTCCAAATCCCTTGAGAATTGTCAATTTCAATGCTGCTTACAGAGCTAAAATAAGTCAACAAACATTAATCATTCATATACATTTATAATTCCAGGTTGGGAAAAATTTTTAAACATATTTATAAACAAAGTCTAATCCATATTAATAAAAATGACTGTCTGAAAATTCGAACATATGAGCCCATAACGGGAAAAATTCGGTTAGCGGGTGTCTGCTATTTTTTTGGCGATTTTTTTTTTTTTGCCAACTCCCGTAATTTGGCGTGTTTTTTTTTTTTTGGTCGCCAAATTTTTCCGCGAGCGAAACACAGTTTTACTAAACAATAAATACATAAAATATTCACTCACCTTCACATATCCAAAACACTGATTCAAATATTCCAGTAAATGCATACAAAAAAAAAAAAATTGGCTGTGGGGTACATGAGTTCCTTTCCCACTCCAAAATAAACTCACAAAACGTAATATTCGAACCACGAAACTACGCTAAACAACTACTTAAATTACCTTTTAAACTTACAAAAACTAACATGAAAAACACATTCTTCGTACAAAAAACCCCCCCTCAAAATACAAATTTAGCAAACTAAACCCCCCCCCATCCCCAAAAATTTCAGTACTGTTCCCAATCACTTTCTTCAATTACTTCTACATCAATTTCAGGATCCTTACTACAACCTGCAGTAATTAATCCTTCTATATTTTCCGATTTTACCGTTGGAACAATAAATTTTCTCATTTTCAACCCTTCTTTCCTGGGTCCTGGATATACCCTCTTTATGTCACTCAAAAATTGAAATATTTTTTCTCCGTTTGTTAAAAATTTATTAAGTTGGGTACGTCTATAAAAATATAATGCCATAAACTGAAAAAGGGTGTTTTTAGGCCTCCTTACTTTTAACAAACTTTTAAAATGCTTATTTTGGTTCTCGATATCATTTATGGTATTTTTAACGTCTTCTTTTGATACAAATTCCCCCTTCGAATGGTTAGTTGTCTTATGAACTGCTTGATTAAAAATTTTTTCAACCCCCCCTGTACTGTGGCGCACTATCTGTACAAATAATCGACGTATCAGGGTGAACAAAACTCTTAACATATGGCCATAATTCCTGCTTACTTTTACTATCAACTTCAAAAAAAAAAAACCCTCTTTATCTTCCCTACAATAAATTCCAAATACCACTATTTTACTAGATTCGTAAATTCTACCTTTGCAATATTTCCGCTTAGTCAAAAAAGTCTCATCCAAAGAAACAGTCTTCCCAGGACCCCCCAACTTCTTATCTTCATGTGAAACAACGACTTCGCAAACCTCGCGACAAAACGAAAAATAATCAGTAGCCGTACCTGACGACATACCCTTTTCCCCCCTCCTTGCACGCCAAGAATTAATTTCAGTTAATGTAAATGAAATCTGAAGTTTCATAACAAAGCAAAAAATAATAGCCAATATATCTCTTATACTAATGCGAGTTTTCTCAAAAAAAGTATTACTTAAGGGATCTAAAGTTCCGGAACACTTACTCTTTTTTCTATTCTTGCAAACAAATCGATAGCCCACCTTCCTTCCACTATCATTCCAACAAGCCATTTCCGAACCACACAAATCACAAAAAAAAAAAAAAACACTCGTCCTTGCCGGGATTAAACCCACAATTAAAAAATCCAATACCTTTTCATCACTTTCTAAAATCAAAAACATGCTAAAAATACTAAAATTTACCAACAACGGATGCATCATAAAATTTCTAAAACCACACAATCCAAAACATTAAAACCATTCACTAAAATTCTAAAAAGCAGACGAGGTTCTTTAATATGTCAAAATTTCGTAAAATGTTCCGGACAAATAACTCACGTACCCATCAGCAAACTAAACTAAAAATGACGAAACAAGCTCAAAACATCCCCCTTTTAAAAGTTCCGATCACCGGTTACAGTTAAAAACCGTCAGCCAATCAGAAAATTCGCTTAACAAACATCACAATAGTGTTCAACGCAACAACCAACCAATTTCTTCCAAACAACAGCATCATCCAACACCTCAACTCAATCCACACAGGTTACAACGGACATCGGACTCTAAAGCTAAAGTAAACAAACTTTCGACCAAACTCCAATCTTGGCGACTCATCACCGCTTGGCGACGACACCCGGTAACCGAAGAATCCCCCCCATAACTTTGATTATGTGCACTTTGATCTCAAAATTTTAATTATTAATTAAAAACTTTTAACCCCCCACTCTCACTAACCTAAAAAATATACAGACTTAGGAGAGCTTTGCAATCATGGGTTTCTAGGAATTACGCACAACTTTTAACGAAAGTGAACAAATTAGCAATAAATGCACCATTTAAGTTATTTGAAGTTAAGTCCTTAATTATAAAACCTGCATTATTTTGCAACCTAAAAATAATAAATACATAAATAAAAAATAATGTTATACTGAAATGTTGTTCCAAACAGTTATTTTAATTTTTTATCAGTTGCCACCAAAATACAAAAAGGGGTAAAATCGTACAAGCCGGTGACCACCCCATGTAAACATGGCGACAGTCGCTGGAGCTTGGCGACCGCCAAGCTCCAGCGACTGTCGCCATGTTTACTAGTCATTCTAGGCAACCAGTGGTCCGTTTTTTACTAAAAAAACCCCAGTGGATTCAGCAACCTAGTTGTACAGCTATCTAAACTAGGCAACCAGTGGTCTGTTTTTAACTAAAAAAACCTCAGTGGATTCAGCAACCTAGTTGTACAGCTATCTAAACTAGGCAACCAGTGGTCGGTTTTTAACTAAAAAAACCTCAGTGGATTCAGCAACCTAGTTGTACAGCTATCTAAACTAGGCAACCAGTGGTCCGTTTTTAACTAAAAAAACCTCAGTAAATTCAGCAACCTAGCTGTACAGCTATCTAAACTAGGCAACCAGTGGCCCGTTTTTAACTAAAAAAACCTCAGTGGATTCAGCAACCTAGCTGTACAGCTATCTAAACTAGGCAACCAGTGGCCCGTTTTTAACTAAAAAAACCTCAGTGGATTCAGCAATCTAGTTGTACAGCTATGTAAACTATGCAACCAGTGGACCGTCTTTAACTAAAAAAACCTCAGTGGATTCAGCAACCTAGTTGTACAGCTATGTAAACTACGCAACCAGTGGACCGTTTTTAACTAAAAAAACAACAGTGAATTAAGCAACCTAGTTGTACAGCTAATGTAAACTGGGCAAACACTGGCCCGTTTTCAACTCAAAAAAAACATCGGTGGATTAAACAACCTAGTTGTACACCTCTTATAAAGTCAGTATGATTAGAATAGCACATAAATAGCACTTACGAAAACATAAAACACATCGAATATCAATTTAAAATTCACATTAAAAACCTTAAACATTTGAAAGATTCGTTAAAAAAGAGCACTTACCTTTATTTTTTTTTTAAATAACCGCTCAGAAATGTCCCCAACACCCACCGGCTTATAACGCAACACCATGCTTTCTTTTATTTAGCTCTATATTCACACCATATTTCTATCAAACACACACAAAAGAATGCTCCTTTTCCTTTCAAAACATAAAAAAAACTCCACATCCACACATAAATACTGACGACGAAATTCCCCGATACGCTTACTAACCTACGATAAAGAGTCCGTAAAACAGAATCAAAACCACAGGGAAAAGCCAACACAAACTTAATCCACTCTATCACTCGCCACAAACAAACAACTACCGTCATTCAATTAGCACTGAATGAATATCCCATACTTCAAACACCCCGCGTTTCATTATGGTTACCAGTCTAAACAATCACCGCCAGGGTGCCTCACTGCAGCTGAGCATCGCCGTTGACGGCGCCAGAGCCAACGCCAAATCAATTTGTAAACAAAACATCAAATGTAAACAAGTCACCGTATACGGAATATAGTCCCAAAAAGGATATACCTAGAAATCTAGTACAACTCTCAAAGACAAGTTTCTCTGTCATTCTGGCTGTGCATCACATAGAAACGACTGAAGCAATTGAACTGATATTGGGTGACATGATAGGTGGTCACTCAACTTAAACGACAAACATTGAATTTTTCAGAAAATTAGATTTGATTTAACAAAAATTATTTCAAAATGCACAAATATTAATTCGCACATCACGTAACTAAAGTGAATGAAATGAAACCAAGCGCATGATAGGCGGTCACTCAATAAAACTGCTTTTTAAAAAATTTCTAGATTTTGCACAAACTTATTCGAAATATTTGTTAATTTTGTAGAAACCACTGAAGTGATTGAAATAAAATGTAGTTTCGTCTCGGGGGGGGGGGGGGGGGGGGGAGTAAACTTTAATCACCAAAATACTTACATTTTTTTTTTACAGAGTTTGTTGAAACTCCTTGCATCTAGGGATGTAACGGATATCCAGCGAATATCCTATCTGGCTGATTTTTCAATATCCGAAATACCACCGGATATCCAAATCATAACTACCAGATATCCAGCTATATACAACTAAGGTTGTATCTATAACATACATGGGACAGTATGGAAAATTATATTTGAACATTCTTGATAAAGTGATGCATAAAACAGGGATGTTTTTTTTTTAACTAAAAAAAAAAAAAAAAATCAAAAACAAATTTAAAACTGGAAATGGATCATTCAAAATAAACACTATAAAACTATAATTTCAACATTTGTTCAGTAGTTTTCAAGCACATTTATAACTAGTTAGGCTAATATTTAGAGCTTAACGGACAGTTTCTGAACTAAGAAAAAAAAAAAAACTTAAGCACATCTCATGTAGTGTCTATGCACAAATTTGGAGGCAATCTTCTCATCCTTTTCAGCTGTACACTGCTGTTTATATGGGAAGTTTAATTATAAGCACTGTTTAGTATCATTTGAAAAGTATGTAAACATTCATTATATGCAATTTCTCTTATAGTAGTCACAGAAATGTTATTTTACATTCTCTCCACATGGAGTCTCTCCGATATTTTTAATTTGCTGCGGAAATCCGATAATTAACAAAAAACTCCAATTATTCTGCCTTAAAAATTTATTTACAGAGGCAGGGAGAAATTTTCAATCTTCAGCCTTTTTCTAAATGACAATGTTTTACTGAGCATTCCTTTACTAAAGTCTCCAATACTTAGTGATTAAAAATTAACCCTTCTTTTCCATATTATTTTTTAATTGAATTTAGTTATTTATATTCATTTATAATTTTCTGCAAGTTTCAATTAATTTTTAAAGTTAAGTCTAATTAAAATATGTACATTTAAAATGTGTTTATGAAATATTTATTAATGAAAATTATAACATGGTACTTTACTAGTTTAACTCTGTCTACAACTTCTTTTTTCTTTAAAGGGGAGCTTTCCTAAAGCTAAGTCAGTATTCAATTAGTTAATCATAAGTTGCATAACCATTTTTGATGAGTCGAATTTCTTTTTCTGTGTAAATATAATCCATTACTAATACCATTCTGTATCATATTACAATATAAATATTCTCTGGTAAGTAAATTAATTATAATTTGCAATCAAAATAATGATTGGTTATTATCAATACACAATAACATTTTTGTTCCCAGGGCACTTTTAAAACTTTGTGCCCCTACACATAGCTGCCTCAATTTTTGTGCCGCTGTACATAGCTCTAAACTCAATTTTTTGGCCTGCTTTTGCATGTGTGCCCAGGGCACGTGCCCAATTGCCTGTGTGATAATCAGGGCATGCATTTATTCAGAACAAGCACAGTAAATTTATGACACTTAGTTTTTTGGCATATCTTTATTCATATATATATATATTTGCATAGTTACAGTAGTAACTTATTAATGACTACGTCATTTGATCTCTCAACACCTTTTATTGAAAAATGTGACATGAAAAAGCGACATAATTTTACATGTATTTCAATACTACTAGTTCACAACAGCTTTAATCTATTGTTACATTATTTCGTAACCTGTAGAATATGCTTCACATGTATTTTTTACATATATTTAATCCTATTAGTTCACAACAGCTTTAATCTATTGTTATACTATTTTGTAAACTGTAGAATATGCTTCACATGTATTTTTTACATATATTTAATCCTATTAGTTCACAACAGCTTTAATCTATTGTTATACTATTTTGTAAACTGTAGAATATGCTTCACATGTATTTTTTACATATATTTAATCCTATTAGTTCACAACAGCTTTAATCTATTGTTATACTATTTTGTAAACTGTAGAATATGCTTCACATGTATTTTTTACATATATTTAATCCTATTAGTTCACAACAGCTTTAATCTATTGTTATACTATTTTGTAAACTGTAGAATATGCTTCACATGTATTTTTTACATATATTTAATCCTATTAGTTCACAACAGCTTTAATCTATTGTTATACTATTTTGTAAACTGTAGAATATGCTTCACATGTATTTTTTACATATATTTAATCCTATTAGTTCACAACAGCTTTAATCTATTGTTATACTATTTTGTAAACTGTAGAATATGCTTCACATGTATTTTTTACATATTTAAATACAATTAGTTCAAAACAGCTTTAATCTATTGTTACAATATTTAGTAAGCTGTAGAATATGCATCACATGTATTTTTCTGAAAATTTCGACATAGGGTTACCAGGTGAAACATCGAAAGATGAGAGATAAAATGACACAGTCAATTAATATCGTTTTAATATGGCAATAATAAAACTAAAAAATCAGCCCCCTGACAAGGCTTGAACAGCCCAGTTTTAATTTTAATTTTGTATTTTATGCAGCTTGTTGAACGAAAATTATGCTTGGAAATTTTTAACAAAATATGTAGTTTGTACTGCCTAAAATTGTCCAAAAGTTTATGCAAGTGCTAAAGTAAAAAATAAGGAAATTAGTAATGTGCAATTTTATTGCAAAAAATAGTTTTACACTGATTTAGGACAGAATTTCAGGTTTTTTATTTTTATTGTCAAAAACTATGTCAAATATGGGTTTTTGACATGATAGTTAAAACCATGGTTAAAACCGGATAAAACCATCAATTGTCAAAAACTTGCCAACCCTGACTGTTACATCTCTACTTGCATACCTTAAAAATTTGAATAAATTATAAATCTTTTTAAATGCTTTTATAGATTTTGTGAAAAAATTTTTGAGGCATAATGTTAAAATACCCGCAGTGAACCAAACAAAATTTAGTTAAAGGTTAGGAATGACCTTTTGACTTGAAATGCTCATTCAACAACAATAAAACTGAAAATAAAGAGAAAATCTCTAGACAATTTCACTCATAACTTTGTTACTCTAGCCTGTTACCTTTAACAATACACATAAGTTATAATTTTGCTTTAATATGCTTTGCGAATATACTAATCACATGCTTTATATTACAATGCTGGCAAAAATTTTGGCTTTTCGGAAACTTGAAAAGTACTAACCTGCCAACAATAGGTACAACAGCTAGTGTTATATAGAAAGATAAATGAGACTCATTTGCACATGTTAACATTTGTAATACTGATTCCTACTGTTCAATACATCTGTATCATAAAAAGAGTCGTCAAAAGGAAATTGATCAACAAGTTTTGTATTCAATGAACTTTTTAACATAGAACTTTATAAGCAATATGCAGAATTCCTTAAATGGATGGTGTTATTGAATTCAAAAATATATTGACATTATGTTACGTTTTGTGCAGGAAGATGGAAGGGTGAGTTGACATTCAACAAGTACAATTATTTCACTTACATCCTTTTAGATTTAAAAATAAGCATATATATAAGAAGTTATGAAAAATATTTATTAAACACGCGAAAATAACCATTTTTACATCACATACAGAATAATCACAGGCAACTATGTTTATCAAAGGTACTGATTTTTATCATTAAAAACAGGTTAATTTTTTTTATCATTAAAATCATCATACTGCTGTTAACAATTAATTACCAGTATACAAAAATGATGGAGAGTTAATTTACCTTGCATTTTCAGAGCATGTGCTCAATATGGAAACCATGATAGGGTACATGACCCACTTTGAATGATAAATATCTGTGGTAGCAGCACCGCTGAATTTGCTTTCTTTTGATAGCAGATCAACCATTCGAACGAACCTCCCGCGCTAAGAAATACACGCACGGGGCTCAAAAAGTTCATGAAAGGAACAAACGGTCACGATTTGCCGGACGAACACGAGCGCATCCGTGACGTCACGGAAGAATCCACTTTTCGCCCGAGGTTAGGGTTACCGCTGCGGAGCATACGACGGCGGGGTTACCATATTGGCATCCTTTATCGAGCCAAAAAAAGTCGCCAAAAATAAAGCGCGCCAAAGGGACCATACTAAAGCTGTACCAGCTTCCGTTCTTTTACATAGCGGTCTCGCTGCAGCTTCCACTTGTTTTTTGCGTTCACACCTATAAAGTGATTACTATTAGTGGATCAACATACTCGAAATAAACATTATAAGAGAAACATGATAAATTTGAAAAACAATTTACTCACCGCTCATTTGGAACTTCTTCCCTATCACCTCCCACACAGCGTTCTTCATTTCTACATTTTTGTAATCCTTGGAGGATTTGTCATAGAGAAATCGATAATTGCTGACTTCGTTGATTAATACTTCGGGGTCCCGAAACGACATTCACGGGCGCCGACTTGTAAAAATTACTGGGGGGGCTCGTATCCTTACGGAGGTGGACGGGGGGACACAAAATCCTTCTCTCCGTCAGTATAATAAAGGGGTTCAGAAATTTTAGACTTGAGATTTCAAAATGGGCTTTTTTAACATAACACTTTCATAAAAATAAAAGGAATTCCATTTAATAAATTTTTCAAAAATTTTTTGAACTCATTTTTTAAATTAAGTATTTGAACTCAAGATCTCGAATCAGTCTTCAGTACACATATGGTGAAAGCAAATCTCCCTTCTGAAAGAACAACTGAATTTTAATTAAGTTAATAACAGCAAAACAAGTAAAATCTTTTTCGAAATGTATTTAATGATAATTTCATAGGAAAGAAAATGCATGCAGTCAAATGTGGAAAACTGTTCTGCAAAACATTACTCCAGCTAATATTTCAAAATACCCTAGAAGTACAAATACGAAGAGACGAAATACTAAAATCCGGATTATTTTATTTACTTGCAAACATTCATCAGAGATAATTTTTACTAATATAAAATAGTATTTTTTATTTTACTACATGATGAAATACCCATAAATTGAATCGACTTTAATTAAATGTCGCACTACTTTAAGGCAGAAAAACTGATCACATTTAAATTACATTTCTTTGACAACTTTTTACAGATTACATTTAAAATTATTTAAAAAAACATAAGCAAAGAAGTAATAAATACCTCCTTTCCATGTATTAAAACAAATATACAAACCATCATACAAAGTCCTCTCTTCGACACATACATATTAAACGGATTTCCGTGATTTGAATTGTAAAAACAAAAACAAATAAATAAATAAAATATACTTTTAAATTCATTCTCATAGTATTTTCATAGCAGGAAAAAAATTAATTTTTCAATAATATCATCCTTGTTAACATTTAAAAATGATTTAACAAAGAAATCCAAGTGCGAGAATATATCAAAATTCAGAGTCTACACTATTTTAGGTCTTCATAAACATTTTAATACTGAAAATAATCATTTTACATTAAACTAAGAATACTCATATAATCTTTCAATAACATTAAAAATGAAAAGAAATGTTGAAATGTGGTGTTATGGCCAACTATCTGCGCGAGGGATCTAGGCCGGGGGGGGGGGGGGCTTCGTGTGGAACTTGGCATAGAAAACTCGACATATAAAATCTGCATTGCACTTTAAATCGCACTTCTTTTTGGAAAACCATTCCAGATTACCTTAACAATTATGAAAACAAATTAAACCAGCACATAAGCAATTGGCAAATCAGAGACGCTCCTGGCAAAATGGACATATAGTAATCATTTTATAAACTAAAACCATAATGAATTATGCTATTTGAAACATATTTTGATGATATTTGTGCAACAATATATGAAAATTTATTTTTATTCAGTACGGAAAAAAGTTGTATAAAATATAATCGTGCTTTACATTTAAAATTGGAATAACACAGTGGAATAATACAATGCCAAAAATATCACTCTGAATCACTGTAGATATTTACAGACAATTTTTAAAAATACTCAACATTTTCACTTTACATTAAAATAAGAATGCTCAATAATATGAAAAATGGAAAAAAAAATGAATGAAATCTAATTCGAAATCATAGTCTACGCCATATTATTTTTAAAACATATATAAAAACTCCACTGCACTCTAAATCACCCTTCTATTTGGAAAATTGTTCCAGATTACCTAAACAATTATCAAAACAAATTAAACTAGCACACTAGCAATTGGTAAGTCAGAGACGCTTTGGCTAAATGGATACATAGTATTCATTTTATAAACTAAAACCATAACGAATTATGTTATTTGAAATTTATTCTGATGATATTTGTGCAACAATATACGAAAATTAATTTTTATTCAGAACGGAAAAGAGTTGTATAAAATATGATTGTGATGACTAGGGTACGAAGGGTATTTTATTTATAAGCCTTCTTGTGATTACCATAGCCCGTTCGTGTAAACATAGTGCTAAAAGTTCTCCTTATTGAATTTGCAAAATATACATCCATCTAATGCAAGGTATCACTGAAATGTGCACATAAAAATTCAAGCTAAATAGTCAGCTTCAAACTTTCTAGCACATATTCATTCAAATTTCAATTAAGAAGTGTACAATGCCAAAAAGTGTTTCTTGTGTACGAAGTCAATAATGAATCAGAATTATTTTCTCAGTTACATATACATATTCTGTATAAATATTAACGCTAAAATAGCTTTAATAATGTTTAATTATATTTTTTTCCTTCTAAATTTTAACGCAGGCCTCTAAAATGGTAGGAGCCCACAGGTGAAAGCCTACTCAGCCTAATGGGTAATCCGGCCCTGTTTAGGTATAGTCCCTCTTTCCCCATGACAGCCCCCTCCTTCCTCCTCTATAATTTTTATGGTTTTGTAGCAGTTACGCTAGTTTGATATTCCATAAATAATAATTTACAAACATAGGTGCTCCATAGAGTGCTTTTACAGAAGAGGGAGGCTATTTGCAAGTGTGGGGTGGAGGTGGGGGTCGAATACGAGTATATGTATCACACGCCCAATTCACACATTTTTCTAAAACCATTTTTTGATTTTGATCGTTTTCTTTCATTGTGGGTTCGAGGCAACTACCCCATCCACCCTTACCTTAATCATGCTCGCTGTGACTCCCCTTTCATTTGCCCTCTATGTATGGATGATGGATGAATGCACATATTTACAAAACGGCTGCATATTTTTCTGCCAAGGAACAACGACTGAGCACATAGTCAGAATATTGTGTGCATACTTTAGTGTTGTTATAAAATAAAGTAAATTAGTCAGAGACTAATGGTTTTCTAAAGAGGAATTCTCTTTCAGCAACACAATATGATATGTATGCACATGATCAAGGCCTCTCTGAATTTTGGGCCTTGTCCAAGCTCGGCTTGGGCCCTCGTTTTTTTTTCTTCCTTCTTTCTTGGCGAGATGGTTAAATCTAGGCCCAGGGGGGTCATGACCACTGTGACCCCCTCTGGAACCGCCACTGGCACCACATGCAGCCAAGAGTAGCAAAATAATAAACCGAACAGAAATCTTGCAATTATGAAGCGAAATTCGCCTAAAACAACGAGTCTGCTTAAAGATTTCATGGTTTTCAAATGTTCGTTTCTAAATTTTCGTATTTATGTGTAAACTAACAAAAAATTTTGAAAATCGTAGGGGGGCTGGGAGACAGCTAAGTAGTGCTCAGCCCGCGCCCCCCCCCCCCCACCTCTGATTACGCCCTTGATGGGGGATAGAGTTTTATATGTAAAGAGAGAAGATAAGAGCAAGCAATTATAAAATATAATCCAGAAGTTGTGCTGCTCGAAGATTTTTATGAAATCATTTTTTATTTAGCTCTTAACTGTAGCTAAATCAGAAACGTTAAGCGTTCGATATTAGTAAAGTTTTGATAAAGCGTATAAAGAAATGAATACTGTCTATATCCGAAACTGTATTAAACATCAATTTTTCATCTATCTCACAAGGTTCTTCATGATTTAAAATCTTCAAACTTAAATTTGACTATCAATTTTCTGCCTTGAATTGTTTTTAAGTCACATTTAAACGGTTTATTTTCAGCATCGAAACTTAATACTGCTGGGAAATGGGAATGTCACAATCGTTTGCAGTTTTGCACAATGGGAAAATCTCCCTTATGGTCAGACGTCTACAGAAGAGTCTGTATCTCACAATAGAATAAAAGTGAAAGCTTTTGCTGTACTGATTTAAAAAAGAAAGATTACATTACATGAGAACGACCCTCCTAAAAAAAAGCGCAGTCTTCTCCCTACTAGAAAGCAATTCCAACATCAATTGTGTCACGGTGTAAAATCTGAAGGGTTCTTGGGGGGGAAAAAACCCGTTTCTTTTTGCCTAGCTATCTGATGGTCATTTGTTTGTGCTTGCGCTCTTGATAAAGAAGGTTGACATCAGTGCCTTACGGCATTACAGGCGCCCAACGTAATTCCTGAATCCCTGTGAAAGAAAAAGCGGAGTGGGAGACAGAAGAAGCTAGCGATACATTCTCTATTTTTAGGATTCTTAAGTTTAACCCATTTATGCCTAGCGTCCCTTTTTTGGGACGGCATTTTCGCTATCAGTCGAAAACGTTATTTATTTTTCCTAGCCTTTATTCGCGAGTATTGAACTTCAATTCCACAAAATATTTTAATATGGCCAAGTAGGATGTTGACATTTCAATTTTTATACATAATGATTTTAAATGAAATCATCCCTTGTTCAAAAAGTTGACATCAGAAATTTATCAATTACTGCTGGTGTTAGCAAAAATCAAAGAAAGTCGCAAAAATATCCAGGCACGAATGGGTTAACCGATTTGGAGGAAGAAATATGATTTGACACAAATAAGTTGGAGTGAAATTTTTGAAGGGGCTCAGCCCCCTGAATAAAAATATTGGGGGGACTGAAGCCCCTTCAAGCCCCATGAAGTCGGCGCCTATGACGACATTTTCTTGCTGTCCGCGTCCTTGCTGGATCGGTGTCGAACTGCAGATCTGGATCTATACGAATTCCTATTGGCTGTCACTTGGCGGAAACAGAAAAAGTTCAACATTTCCAACTTCGTATTCTGTCGCGATTCTGCTCGGGTAGAACCAAGGCTACTATAGGGAGCTGTAAAGGGATTCTAGGCAGGGTTGCCAGATCAAAATTCTTGAAAATAGCCAAAAATAGCTACTTTGATTGCAGCGCTACCTTTTGGACTTTCGAGAAAACTTTTAAAAAGTCTAGAATGTAGCATAGATGTGATTCACAAGCGTATTTTTGTGTTATTAAATTAATAAGAATAATAATAGTTTAAAGATTAGTAGATCGCAAAAATAAAGCGTTATTACTTAGAAATTTTGCGGAATGATAAATCGAATTGAATGCATTGGTTAGGAAACACTTTCCAACGTTTGAGAGGGCGCAAGCAATTACTATTTGAGGAAAAAAATATTACACACAAGCTTTGTTGCGGAAATGTCGGTAGATTCATCAATATATAAAGAAAACTTAGCCTCTCTTAACTCTTGTATCATCTCTTCGAATAACGATAGGCTTATGACATTCTTAATGAGGCATGCACACTTTGTTTGGAGTTTCAGATCTTCTAGTGCACTACCTTTTGAATACGTTTTCATTATTTCACCTAGGTGATCAACGGATTTAATACTGCAGTGGCACTCAATAGCTACGCTAAATTTTATATCAAATTCTTTCAATGATTTATTTACAGCTGATTTTTTATAAACAGTGAACAGTGCAATTAATTTAGAGGATTTCAAGTCGTGATCATTTTCGTGAGTCACTAAATTATGCTTTTTAAGCTGGGATATTGAGCAAATTTTGCAAGTTGTGGCTTAAGCCACAACTTGCAAAAACACACATTGTCTTTCAGCATTAACCATGGATGCTCAATCTCCCATTCTTTATTATATTTTCTACTCATTATAGGCTAGCGTTTAATAACTGTAACTTATAATTCATAGGCGTAGAGTTATATGGGCCCGTGGGGCTCGAGCCCCCCAGCCCCCCCCCCCCCAATAAATTGTGAATAGGGGCTGAGCCCACCCAGTAATTTATCACTAAATACAGAAAACTGATTTATACTAACATGAAAAAAAAGTATTCACGCCATTTACAAACGTTTAAAAAAACCTTTACTTGTACGTTTAAAAATTGTCTTCTTTTGGTTTCAATCATGATTTAGTATTCATTGTGACGCCACGTAACACACAATGTTACTATAAGCGGCCCTTGCCAGGCTCTGGTTCATTAAAATCAGATTATGCAATGTAAAGTATGAAATGAAGAAAAGTTCAGATGGGTCTAAAATGCACTATCTCATCGAAAATGTTTTTTTTTTTTTTCCTCCTTTGGATTTTTTACTTTGCTTCTATTTTTAACTTATAACATGGTAGGAATATACTAACTTGGATACTTACCTTACATAGGTGTAGAATTCTATGGACCCATAGAGCTTGAGCGCCTCCAATAATTTACACTTATTAGAGATGAGACGGGCTCAGCCCGAGCCCGAAAGCCCGAGCCCGAAAGCCCGAGCCCGAGCCCGGGCCCGACTCGGGTTCCGACCGAGGCACATAAATTTTGTTGCAGGAAGTGTTTCCTTTTGCTTCTGACGTATTAATAATCGGCGTGTTGCCGAATGCAAGGCACTAAACATGGCAGATGGGCGAAGTGTGGAGGTTAGAGATGAGACGGGCTCAGCCCGAGCCCGGCTCGGGCTCTGTAATTTACGATTGCGTTCGGGCTCGGGCTCGTGAAAAATTTCTCCTTTGAACATACTCCTTGAAACAGATTTTAAAAAGTGATTCATGGGATAAATAGACGCACTTATTTAAAAAAATAGCGGCACGGGAGACTAGAAGGTGTGTGAAGCTCCAAAATGTATTGTATCCTATTAATGAAGTAGTTAATTTTATTTGTCTTTAGCTGAAATTTCGGGCTCAGGCGGGCTCGGGCTCGGGCTCCAACTTTAATAATATTGCTCGGGCTCGGGCGGGCTCGGATTAAAAGTCTTCGGGCTCGGGCTTCAAAAAATGAGCCCGAACTCATCTCTAACACTTATCTATAGTAAGTCATAGCTGCCAACTACTACGGAATATAATTAACCACTTTTTGTAAACAATATATTTCGTAATTATTTTTTTCAAAATTGTAACCAGCTCGCGCGTGCAGCACAAAAATTTTGCCATATTTTACGCCGAAAAATCATGTAGAATAAGTGGTTAATTCTATTCCGCAGTAGTTGGTAGCTATGAGTAAGTTATATGTACCTGAATCAGTGGCGTAGCCAGAAATTTTTCATGGGGGGGGGGGGGTTACGACTTCTGCATCTCACACATATGTATACGGGTGTATGATAAGGGAGTGAAGAATATATACATTTTGTATGGCAAAAAATTCCTCATTTGGGTGGTTATGACCCCCCCCCTAGGCTACGCCACTGACGTGAATATATGTGGTTGTGGGGCCCGGCCCCCCCAATAATTTTGAAAACTTTACGCTTATGTTATAATTACTCAAGCTTACCGTAACTACGGCAACATATTCAATGCTTAGTACAACCGCACAACAAGGGCCGACCGAGTTATATGGTGGGTAAAGCACCGTACTCCGGTTTCGGGTTCAACTCCCGGCGGTCGGGGTTCGATCTGTGACTGGGCGTGGCTGTCATTGTGTCCGTCCCTTCATAGGGTGCGACATTGCTATACCTACTAGGTGCCTCCATAATAAAGTGACCAACGATTCCGGCGTGTTGTGGCTAAAGTCTTCAAGGCAGGGGCCGGCCATTAGAAAAAAAACCGCACTACAAATAAATGTGCCCTAGTCAGCTCAGCTACTCCGTAAAACCCTCTTTCGCTAAGAATCAAAATCGAACAAAAAGGCCGTCAAAACTCTAAGTAAAACCAAAACAAAGTCATCCCATTTGTATATATATTGTTTGTTTGTTTTCATATTCGCCAACAATTACAGAATTATGCCATAATTAGCTTAAAAGACGAGTGGTTAAAATTTTGTTTTATTTTTAGCCAGCAGCCTCAGAATTTAGCCATAATTAGCCAAAAAACGAGTGGCTAAACAAAAATTTTTCTTTTTAGCCAGCAGCTTCTGAAATTAGCCAAAATGGCTAAAATTAGCCACATCTGGCAACCCTGGTTCTAGGTAGAACTAAGGCTACTATAGGGGTATATTCTACTAGGGGTCTATACTATAGGGGTTCTAGGTAGAACTAGAACCCACGGAAAGAACCGGAAGTGACGTCAATTTTCAGTTTCAGTTTTCGGCCTTCCGTCGCGTATTCCGCGGATGTGGATTCCAATTCCAGGCTTTAGTCTGCGCAAAATGCTTGTTTTCGTCGAACACCTTTCTGCATTCGTGCCTCAGATAAGTATCTCTATATTCTTAAAAAAAAAGTCGCTCTTGCCTGCGGGGCTCCGCCCCCCCCCCCACTCCGCCGTTGTCAGAAGCTTGTTGGGCTATCTCCTCCGAAATCGTGGGGATTTGAGTTTCGACGAAGATGTCCACGGATTCGTAAAATTCCGGGGAACATGATAAACTGACTTAAATTTCGAAAATCGATTTATTTTAGAAGATATTAATAAAAAAACGGAAAAAATAAACATAATGGTTACCAGGTTTGGCAAATTTTCGTCAGCATAAAATCATTCATACCTTTGCAACAAAGCAATTCTAAGTATGTAGAATCGCGTCAAATTGACAAACACGAATTATACCAATTTTACGCCAAATTAAAATGTATATGAAAAAAACAACTCAAAGTATGTTACATAAAGTTGACAATTTTCAAATAGTAAGTTCTCTTAGACAACGGGAGTTCAGAATGAGCGATTATTCATTTTTCCAAAACAGAATAACTCATTGTAACGGATTTAAAAAGCGCCATCTTGACATTAGGTACGATCTGGCAAAATGGTATCTCTCCAAGCAGGGTGAATCTAAACCGCGAGTTCCAAAATGTTAGAACCCAGTATATTGAAAATGAAAATTAATTAAAATGCAGATTATTTTAAAGCCAGTTAGATTCAACTTAGGTATTTGCTACCAGTAGAAATATTGGGCGGCGTTAACTATGCCATTATAGCAGTTATAGTGCAGATTGGATATTTGCCAGCGCGACGAGATGATATATTTCGTCGTGCTAAATACGTCAATCTGCAAAGGATTATGTATATGAATATGTAGAAAACGGTTTCCCGGTAACCTTACATGAGTAGCAATTATCCGTTACGAGCATGTGTAAATCGCCAAATAATGAAGAGTCTCTCGCCATTGGTGGCAAACAAGTCGCCATTAGTAATAGTTCCGTCCGTAGTTTTATTCAAAGAAAATAATGTAAGCTTGCGATTACAGCGCTATTTGTTAATGGATATTGAAAACACATTTCTTACGTTATCGACACTGATGTACATACAAAATATTAATATTAAGGGATTGAAATATCTCCAAAAAGTGGCAGAAATTTACTGGTTTTCACTTTTTTTCAAACTTTAGGCCCGTTGCGGCAACCGAACATATTAATCAATCGAGCTGAAAATTTATACACTTATTATGGAGTCAATTAAAGTAAACTTCAGTGGTAGGGACAAGAAATTTTCCACAAAAATATATCTTTTAGAATTTTTTTCAAAAATTTGCTTTATTTATTTATTTTCAAAATTTAGCTCCAATGCGGCAACTGAAGACTTTAACCAATCGAGTTGAAATTTAGCACGCTTTTTATGGGGGCAATTAGGTCGAAAAATAGCACTAAGGGCAAGCGAATTTCGAAAAAAAGGTATTTTCGAAACACCCTACACATATACCATTATGAGTTTTCTATTCTTTCATGGAAGCGCATTCGTCTTAATTTCTTCTGACCAATATCCCAGAATGAATACATTTTTAAAATGATATTTAAATTAATAATACAAAATAACAATAACAATTATTTTTAAAAAATTCATGGAATGGATGCAAATATTTTTAAAATGTACTTTTCCGTTTTAGGTGCGCCACGAAAAATTTTGGAGGCCAAATGTTTTTATTTTTATTTTATTATATTATTATTATTATTTTTTTTTTTTTTTTTGACGTAAAAGGTTGCAAATAATGGCAGCCTTTATGCATATTTCATATTACCTTATTATGCATATCCCCAGCACGTTATAGCACATTCTGGCAATTTTTTCATGGCGTCCCCAAAATGGAAAAGTAACTTGCCGATTAAAAAAAAAGCAAAAAATCTTAAAACAATTTACACATTACATTCTGAAAAATTTAAATTTACATTTATTCACAAATCATAAAAAAGTCTTCTAGGTCTCAGACAGGACAGAAAGCATCTTCCAAAGACTTGCCCTAGCATATTTTCTGAAAATCACGAAAGAATCTTATAGTGATTTATAGACAGTACTATAATCACGAAAACTGCCAAATATAAGCAGTTTATATACTATATACACTGTAATAATTTGGTTTCCGGCGTCATGGAATGAATTTTCTATTTTTTAAAATGTGGTTACGTGTAATTTGGATTGCTACAGGTTGTATTTCTGCTATTAAAAAAGAAAGCGGTTTTTTATTTAGTATAATCAACGAGCTTATTTAAGCACAAATAATGAGTTTAGAAAACTAGTTATGAAAATCATTCAAGAATTTAAATGAAGAATAAAAAACTAATGTTCCTCTAAAATGTAAGAAAGCATATTATTGCTAAATGAAAGTTAAAAACAAATAATTATAATAAAATAAAAAAATATCCCCAATAAGTACAAAATATAGCATTTTAAATTCCTCGTTAAACTGGGAATTTATTTACATGCTTTAGGGGGAACTGGCTGGAATACATGTTGCAACCGAAAAAAGTCACCACTTTTAAAAATTTTATTTTGAGCATAGAATTGAAAATCCCTTCAAGTTAAAAAAAAGAAGAAGAAATATGCAAAAATTTATCAAATATATTTAAGACAGTTTTGTATAGTCGAATTTTTTGACGATTTTTTTTTTTTTTCTTATTTAAATGACAGGCCTCACGCTCATTCTCAAATATCTCTAAATTATGTTTCATATATGAAAAGTTAATAAGGGTTTATTAAAATAAATAATTTCTTTTCAAAATTTTAAAATCAGGTTTGTAAATATTTTTCATTTTCAAATATGTTACAAATTTAACAAGGACATTTGTAAAGTAATATTACTTCCTTGTACGTAGTATAAGGAAGTAATGTGATCCCGAAAAATTTTGGGGGCCAAATTTCGACAAAAAAACCGATTTTGACTACCTCTAAATTTAATTTTAAGAATTTTTTCGATGCATCTCATCGTAGGCTAGCATGCACGATCATATTAACGCGCCTGCAACTCATTTTGACCAGCGGCGAGTCTATTGTGGTCAGTTTTTCCATGCCGTCTGTACGTACGTACGTATGTTCGTACGTACGTACGTACGTATGTATGTAACTCGCATATCTCAAAAACTATTGGTCGTAGAATGTTGAGATTTGATATTTAGGATTGTTCTATGATCTAGTTGTGCACCTCCCCTTTTGGTCGCAATCGAATGTATAGTTTATGTACAGGACCGCCCAAAAGATTCGAAATACATTACGCTCTATGGGCCGAAATTCATTAAACTCGCTTAACTCAAAAACTATTAGGCGTAGAATGTCGAAACTTCATATTTTGGATAGTTGTAACATCTAGTTGTGCACCTCCCCTATTGGTTCCATTCGACTGGATAGTTTATCTACAGGATCGCCCAAAACATTCGAAATACATTACGCTCAATGGGCCGAAATTCATTAAACTCGCATATCTCAAAAACTATTAGGCGTAGAATGTTGAAACTTTATATTTAGGATTGTTGTAACATCTAGTTGTGCACCTCCCCTTTCGGTTCCATTCGACTGGATAGTTTATCTACAGAACCGCCTAAAAGATTCGAAATACATTACGCTCTATGGGCCGACATTCATCAAAGCGTTTTTTAAGGTTTTGGGCTATTTCAAACGACTCAGGAGTGATATATGCTGTAAAGAGTTAGAAAATGAATTTCTCCATTAAAAAAAGTGTCTTTATCATTTACAGTTCTGCTAGCGGAACACTCAAAAGATTTCCAATACATTACGGTCAATGGCAATTTTAGGGGCATTCATCCATTTCAAGCACAATACCGTCCAACCACATAAGTTAGGTAATGGTCCGACCACGGTCACGTGCCTCCCTCAAGAACTATGCCAAAAGTCGCCAAGCTTGGCGACTTTTGGTGTACGTGTGTGCATATTTAACTCTCAAATCTCAAAAATTATTATGAAATTTCATATGTAAGATTGTTGTAACATCTAGTTGTGCATCTCGATTTTTGGTTCCAATCTGCTGGAGTTTCTTTACAGGACCACCAAAAAGAATTTCAGTACTTTAATGTCTATGGACATCTTCAATATAATACAATTGTAGTCAGTCATTGTTTGGTACATGCCCAAAATCTCGCCGTCTGTCCTCGACCTTGGCGAGTTTTGCCGAAATGTCGCCAAATTTGGCGATAGTCAGTCATTTGGTCCATGCCCAAAGTATCGCCATTTGTCATCGTTCTTGGCGAGTTTTGGCGAAATATCGCCAAATTTGGCGATAATCTGTCATTGTTGGTCCATGCTTAAAATCTCGCCAAATGTCGTCGACATTGACGAGTTTCGCCGAAATATCGCCAAATTTGGCGCCAAAAATTATTTCGTATTTTGTATAACTCTAAAACTTTAACCCGTACAATTTTGAACTTTTGTATTTAGAACTATATTATAATATCTAACTGTTTTCAATATCTTTTTTGACAGCAATCGACTGGGAATTTATTTACAGGGTGAGCCAAATGACTTTAAATACATTAAGGTGTATGGATGCATTCAATTCATTGAAAGTCAGAGGTCAATGACTACTTTGGCTATTCCAAAAATCTCGTAAACTATTTCAAGTTTGTCGGCTTTTGGTGAAATATCGCCAAATAAAGTGTCAGAAGGAAATCTTTCAAATTGAACTCAGCTTGGCGATATCGAAATATTTGGCTAGAAATCGCTATACCTTACTATTATTGATATTTTATCTCTTTCAAACAAATAAGTTTAGAGGAAGTGCGTAAAAAACATTTTTTAATTAATAGACGTGCAAGGAAGTCATGTGTTGGACACATCAGATTTTTTTTTTTTTTTTAAAAGTACGCTTAATGTTTCATTCAATAAAATGAAGTACTAAATTTAAGTCTGTAACAGAAACGCATTTACTTTTAATTTCTCAACTATTTTAAAGTGCTTTATATCAGAAAATTTCACAGCAGGGGCGTAGCCAAGGGGGGCGGGTTAGGGTGTCATAACCCCCCGATGAGGAATTTTTTGCTATACAAACTGTATATTCTTCACTACATTATCACACACGCGCATACATATATATGAGTTGTAGTAGTCGTAACCCCCCTCTCCCCACGAAAAATTTCTGCCAACGTCCCTGTTCCACAGTGTATCCCCCCCCCCCTCATCCCCGAACATTAAATTTTTAGTTCAATTTGCTGCATGATCCTGAAGGTCAATATTTCTTTTTCTTTCTTTCCTTTTTTTTCCCAGCGTATATTTCTACCTTTTTCTAATTTAATGTTTACTTTTTTCCCCCATTTCAGTTTCCACTCTTTTTAAAATAAGAGAAATGTTCAAATCAGTTTTTACATTTTTAGATGCAAGAAAATCATTCTGAGTGTTAAAACTGCAGAATATAGTTATAGTATTACCATTTTACCAGCGGCGTAGTTTGGGTAATTGGCACCCGCCGGGGCTGTCCTTCAGTTTGCCCCCTTCCTCCTCCGAAGGCAGGTTTTCAAAAAAAAAAAAAAAAAAAATTATCTCTGTAAGTGTTAGGAAGAAATGTTTTGCTGCGGCCTCCCCTTTGCTACGCCACTGAATTTTACATTGGAAAAGTCTCCTACAATATCTATCTAAAACCACCCAATACGGATGTTGAAGTTCAGCTTCACTTCGCGTAAGGGCGCAAAAATTCATAGAGGGCGTCCGAGCTCAGCAACGGCATTGCAATGTCGAAAAAAGTCTCAAACCTAGAAAAAAAGATTGCTTAAAACCAGGAGGTGGCAAATTATGGCCCGCGGGGCAGCGTCTGCCTGTCTGAAAGTTTTATCCATCCCGCCGCAAATTTAAGAAATATATATATATATAAATATAGTAAAACAAACTACAATTAAGAAAAAAAATATCTACAAATTAAATTAATTAAATTTTAGGGCTTAATCATTTTGCTCCCAAAAAAGTTTTTCCATCACTGATTTAAGCAATAAAAATACATAGCTAGTGTCGAACCAATCAATTATAAAACGCTTTGGCCTTTTGAAAAGGCCGGAAATTTTTCTCACCCCATTGATTACAGCTTGTGCTGATAGAGGGGCGACGGGGTGGTCATTAAATGTATGGACGGGGCAGAGACTGCTTGCGAGAAAATTAGTAGCTGACCAACCATACACCCTTTTTTAACAAGATGTTTTCACTGCATCCACCCCAATAAAAAGATCAAAGAAGAAAATTTACGACGTTTTAAGAGCTTGCTGCTTGCAAAGGTTGCAATTTCCTCTTCAGGCAATACGAGTTTTCTTATCTTAAAAGAAATAATTGCTTTTCTAATACTCTTTAAAGAACATAAAATATGCTTGCTTTTACGTACATGAACAAAAATTTGCATCTCTTTGTTATTTTTTTCAAATAATGTTCCTCGATGCCGTGTTCTTTGGGCTGGGGGGGGGGGGGCTGAACCGTCCATAGCACCCCCAGCGCTACGGCCCTGACCCCCTAATAAGTAATTTTCTCAAGATCTTATTTTTACTCATTTCGGGAGTGGCTGCAGCCCCATCAGACACCTCCTGGCTACGCCTCTGATCCCTCTCGTCAGGGCCGCTCCTAGGGTGGATTGCGCCTTTGTGCAAGCTACTTTTTTGACACCCCCCCGCCTCCTAAAATTAAGATTTGTTTTAAATTTTCATATAAATATATAGGTAAAATTTCCATATATATGCCTAAAACGTAAGTGACACTTGTTTATACTATCAATAAATAGAAAACAAAAACAAATATTCGAAGCATTAACATGTTTATTTTCACATTAAAATTATCAAGTACTCGAAAAAGAAGCACATTAGAATTAAATAAATTTTTCACTAATATCATAAAACAAACAGGTGTTAAAACTAATATTTGCTTTTCGTGCTTTATTGCAACAAAATTCTTAATTAAGTTTTTTATATCTAATTTATCCAAAATTTCGTTTTCAATGGAAATCATTGATAAGTCTGTAAGTCGTTCTTCAGACATAGTTGAGCGTAAATAGTTTTTTAATATTTTAATTTCGAAAAAGTTCTTTCCCCGGAGGCTACAGATACTGGTAACGTCAAATAAATTCTCAGTACCACAATGACATTTGGAAAGGTTTCTGTTAAAACATGCTTATATAAATAATTAAGTACATCAGTTCGAGTCATAAATCGTTGAAGCAATTTCAGTTCTTCAAATAAGGTTTTCTCATCAATATCGCTTTCAGAATATTTTTCGTCACTAAGTTTCAGATGCAAACAACTCTGACACATATTTAATAAATCTTCATCTTCAAATTCTTTTCGCTAATTTGTATTGTGAATGAGTTTAAAATCGTCATCGTGTTCTTTGATTAATAGGAACCTTTCCGTAATTGATGCAATTACGGTATCTAAAATTGTGAAAAAGAAATTCAAACATTCTTTTCCTATTTCTTATTCGAATTTCGGGAAAAGAGCTTTCAACATTTAGGTCAGTTGCTGTTTTCATTGAAGACGATATGAAATTTTCAAACATTTCATCACTCCGTTGTTCTTTGAAATACTGTAAAATAGAATCAAGATTTTGTAGGACGGTTTGAATGCTATGTGTGGGATTTTGCATCATGTTGCTTATTACATTAATATGGCTTAAAATTTTGTACCATATGTTAATTGAACAAATAAATTTAAATGAAAACAATTTCGTTATTAAATTATCTGCTTGTACCCTACTTTCGATGTCTTTGGAATTATCTTCCGTTATCTCTAAAAGAGCTTGGTAAAAACGCCTTCTTCCGCTACTTTTTGAACAACTTTACGAATAATTTTTCATTCTCTCATAATTATTGTACTTTATAAAATCCTACCTATTCACCTTACAGATGTGCTATTTTGAAAAAAAAAAAAAAAAAAGAAGAAAAAGAAAACCATAAAACTCTACCTACACTGATCCAGCTGATCTTGTGTTCAATTTTCTGCTTACGCCCCGACGGGGACCAATCCCGCCAAAGAGTAGCCCTAGGTTACGTGTCGACCTCCTGCAAAAGTAAAAAAGGCGCCCCCTTTTATGCTCTTGATCAAGTTCTCTCGTTTTTGAGTTCGAAATGACATCCCTTCGAATATAGAGCCCCTATACTATGCTTACCGTGTCGGGCCGCCCCTGAATCCCGCCAAACTTCTAGCTACGGCGCTGCTAAAAATAATTGAAACATTAGGAAGATGTCATTTTATTACCAATTCGGAAGTCGGTGAAACTTTATATCTGTTTAATTTCATTTCGAATTAACTTTACATACTATTGTGTTTTTAAATTAACGATGTAATTTGCAATTTAAAATCAAAACTATTAAAAAAAAAAACCTATTAGTATTTACGCAGTAAAGTAGTAGAAACATCGAAATCCTTTCTTTTGTTTTACTTTACATAAAGAAATGGCATTCTTTTTTTTTCCCGAAAATTTGGCTTTTGAGCTTTCTTTGCAGCAAAAGTTGTAATAATGTCATCCTAAGACATCAATGACGCTTTTTTGTGTTCGATTGAGATAATACTCAAATTGGAAAGTCTATTTTGCTCCATAGAGTTTCTTAATTCTTTATAATTTTCAGCCTTTTAAAGCTTCTCTCACCTGATGCAAGTGTTACTGGAAGAATTAATAATTTTAAGGTGTGGTCAAATTTGGATTGCCTTCTTAAAAGTTATGCTTATGAATGAGACGCAAAGGGATTGGTGCAGGTGCTGTTTCCATAGCGTCGTCAATCAATAGAGAGTGATTTTTAAAAACTTTCTCCTAAAAACTCTTCTATATTTAGGTCATTTTTTATATAGAAGTGCTTACTTTTGAGCTTCGGAT
The DNA here is from genome assembly GCA_038373885.1 of Cheiracanthium punctorium. Taxonomy (NCBI): domain Eukaryota; kingdom Metazoa; phylum Arthropoda; class Arachnida; order Araneae; family Cheiracanthiidae; genus Cheiracanthium; species Cheiracanthium punctorium. Next base: position 70,451 of record JAWZYV010011794.1, on the reverse strand, counting down.
TTCAGTTCTATATTCATCTGGTGAATTTTATCCCATTCAGAATTCCAAAGTTATCACTAATCATTCCGAGAGCCTGAAAACGAAATTTTAGCATACTCATTATTTTGTCGGTAATTTCTAATAGAGGAATTCTAAATTTTTCTATCTTTGAAAATTTCGAACTTTCATCTTCCCAAGATTCAACAAACATCATCTTTTCCTTCCATTTTTGTTTTTCATTAAAATCAGGAAGTAAATTATTATTAGCTATTATTTTTGCTTCTGTTATTGCAGCGAATATAGCTTTGTCTCTGGTGGATTCCTGAAGATTTAAAAGACCTGTAGTACGCCTTACTGTTTCATCTACGGTTATATCATTTCTCTGGAGAAATTGGTTCACGCAGTCTTTTTTTAATGTTAAGCCTGAAACACGTGAAAATAATAAATTCAACATTTTTATGCATTTTTTCAAATGTAGACAGAGGATTGGATGTTAATTCTTCCAGAACTTTGTTAATGCCATCAAAATATTTATAAATTACTTCAACAGTTTTCATTCTTGCTGATCATCTAGTTTTACTGTTTTCTTTTAAAGAAAGTGGAATACACAAAAGTAAACTATTTGAAGCCAATTTGGCAAAGTGTCACAGTTGAAATCATAATCACGCCTTTTTCTACAAATGTAAAAATGTTTTCTTTTTCTTTAATCTGACGCCACTTTCCTGGAAACAGAAGCGCAGGTTGCCGCCTGCGTCCAGTGGCGTAGCTAGAGAAGGGTTAGAGGGAGTATCTGTCTCTGGACACAGCACACGGGGGGGGGGGGAATTATATAATTTCGAACTGTCATTGTTGTCCATTCTATCAAATTGAAAGAGATGCGGAAACTTCACTTGTTCCCGGCAGCTGAAAACTCCAGCTACGCTTCTGACTATGCCTTAAATCGGACCTGCTCGACTCATCGATAAGTCATCGCCTGCCGATGGGTCTCCAGGGGCTCTTTCCTTTGCTTTGTGACAAAACGTTTCCACAACGCCCCATTCGAAAAACTGCTTATGTCTAAATGGCTGTAACAATACCAGCTTTTTCAGACAGGACGCTTGGGCATAAAGTCACAAAATTTGAAAAAAAAATCTTTATGGAACCATAACTGATTTTGGCACCCCCCTTATCACGTCGCCCGGGACACTTGCCCCGTTTGTCCTCCTATAGTTACGGTCCTGGTTGCGAGACTTTCAGAAAAAATTCTTTAAAAAATCGACAATTTAGTAGGATGTGCCACTTTTCAAAAATTTTTTGCTGTGCAATTCCATTTTACAGAATTTTTTTCGAATATTTTATAAAAGGCATAGCTGTTTCATTTATATTTATTATGAAGGGTAATACAGCTTATAAAGAATTATCCTGAATTTTTTCGAGTCCCTGGGACAATTAATTTATTTCAATTTGTGTACCTAGACCTTGAGGGAGGTTTTGTTTCTTCGAACTACACCTTTAAAGCCCCACTTTTGGTGATATAATATGAAAATAGAATCACTAAAATCGCACCTTAACAATATTAATTTCATATACAAAGTTTCTTGTCAGTCTTGCCTCCGTTTGGCGCCCCTAGCATCGAGGCACCCTTGTGTGGCGCACAACCGTAAGGGGCGACCCTGGCTCGCGTAGATAATTGGCCAATGGCCAGTCACCATATTTAACATTTTAGCATTATCTATTGTGGAAGGAGAAGACGTTAGTCTAAAAATTAAAATATAGATGGCAGCACTATAAAGATGTGCAGTATGCTTATGCATATAGTACTTGATGACTTAGACTTTGTACAGAAACAAAGCATTTGATTATTTGATGTGTGAAAAATATGAAAACCTGTTTAGAGTAAGACATAGCTGCAGTTCCTTCCCCAGTAGCAGAAAACTTTGTGACTATTCTGTGTAAACATTTTACCTTGTATTCTGCGCCACGGCCGGCCCAAGGGGGGTGCGAATGTAGGCGATCGCCTAAGGCCCCGCGCTTATAGAGGCCCCGCTCCTGGGCCATTTTATTGCTATCTCATAAGGCATGATAGAGAAGAGGCCCCGCTCTTGCGCTTCGCCTAGGGCCCCGCACGCCCCTCGGGCCGTCTCTGTCTGCGCTTATTGTTTGATTTGGGCAGTTTATTCACATTTATGGCTACTACTATGTGCTAGGCCGGCATTAGATATGTTTTTCATTGCGTGTTTATGTTTGTTATTTTCACTTTTATAGTATGGTATCTGGATAAATACATTTTCATCCAGTTGGGGAGCTATTTCGATTTTGAATCATATATAAATCACGGTGAGCCGTTCACTCTGTGATTCCATTAATTGACGTTGTCAACTACTAGAAATATTTTTCTAAATGCTTTTGCAAACATTATTTTTGCAATAAGCTTAAATTCTTGATGTATTTGAATAATTTTATGAGAAATCAACTGAGGAATGCCACTTTTATGAATAATGCTTATTTTAATTTGGCAACGGCAACAAACATAAGGTGTTTGTTTTTGTTTATGGAATATTTGGTTCACGTTGCTAGCTTTCGTTCGTTTCCTTGCCTTGTTCATTTTAGTTTATCATTTATTTTATTAGTTTTTTAAGTTTTATTTCAATTTTTTTTCTATCTTTCCCTTCTTTAGTCTTTCTTCGTTCATTTTCTATCTTATTATTTTGTACCGTTAGGGTACCGGAACAATTGAGACAGCCACTGAGGTAAAGCCAACCCACGTGCTTGCAGCACTCATTTCACAACTCCGTAAATGTAAATGCACGGTAATTATTTTATTCTAAGCAAGTGAATGTTTTTTCTTTCTCTATATGGATGATTTTAGTCTTCCCTAGTCTCGAAATCTTTGAATAATTTTTCATATGTTACTATGAGTGAACTGTGAGAAGGAATAAAGAAGTGTTTTCTACTTCAAGAAATATTTGTCGAAATATTTCGACGTATAGTGAGTTAAAAAAAAAAGTGTAAGGTTATTGTTTTAAAGTTAGTTAATTTATCATCTATTCTAAGTGAACTTCATTAATTATCATTCTTCTTCCATGGATGTGGAACCTTGTAACAGTGGTACATGCCAAGAAATGTCTTCTGAGATTTCTCTTTTAAAAGTTGAATCCTGTGGTTATGCAAGCAAGGAAACTTTCGAGTGCAATGCGTGTCAGAAAAACTCTACACAGTCCAACTTAAAGAAGCATATTTGTATTCATCCCAGAGAAGAACCTCATGTGTGTGGCATATGTAATAGAGCCTTTTCTAAGAAAAAAACCTTGAATATACATCTTCGTACCCACACAGGTGAAAAACCTCATATATCTGACATATGTAATAAAGCCTTTTCTGAGAAAGAAACTTTGAATATACATCTTTGTACCCCCATGGGTGAAAAACCTTACACATGTGACATATGTAAGAAAGATTTTTCTCAGAAAGTAATATTGATTAGACATCTTCGTACTCACACAAGAGAAAAACCTTATGTGTGTGACATATGTCAGATGGGATTCTGTCATAAACACCAATTGAATTCACATCTTCATACCCATACAGGAGAAAAACCTTATATGTGTGACATATGTAATAGAGCTTTTTCTCAGAAAGGAACCTTGAATATACATCTTCGTACCCACACGGGTGAAAAACCTTATACGTGTGACATATGTCAGAAAGGTTTTTCTGAGAAAGGAACAATGAGGAAACATCTTCGTACTCACACAGGAGAAAAACCTTATGTGTGTGGCATATGTCAGAAGGGATTCTCTAGTAAGGGTAACTGCGATAGACATCTTCGTACTCACACAAGAGACAAACTTCATGTGTGTGACATATGTAAGGAATCTTTTTCTGGGAAAGTAATATTGAATAGACATCTTCGTACTCACACTGGAAAAAAACTGTATATGGCAACTATGTAATAAACCTTTTTTTTTTTCAGTATGAAATTGTAGTTAGATACATTTTTACTTATGTAAGAGAGAAATATTCTACATCAGACCTGTGTGTCAGTACTTATTCAAAACCAATGCAAATTCACATCTCCGTACCCACCCAATAAAAGAAACAGTATGTGTGATACATGTAACATAGCTGCCAAGTGCTCCGATTTCACCGGGGTTTGTCCGATATTCATAAACACCATGTCACCTTATGTGTGACATGGTGTTTATGAATGCATTTTAATTTGCTCCGAAAATCCGATAATTAACGAAAAATTCCAATTTTTCGGTCTTCAAAATTTATTTATAGAGGCAGGGAGAAAGTTTCAACAGGGTGTCGACAGATCAGGGAAATCATGGAAAAATCAAGGTACCTTATCGATCTGGAAATATCAGGGAATTTTGTAAAAGTATTTAAAAATCAGGGAACTTTCGTTTTTGCCTAGTGAACTAGATCGTTTTTAGTTAACAATCAGAGTCTGACTTGCAGCTCCGTTCCGGTTCACACGATACTCAAATGATGCAGACATTTTTGGAATCCGAAACCAGAATACAGATCATACGAGAATATAGAAATATGAATCCGAGACTGAAGTGACGTAGGCACTATCACTATACGAATCCGAAAAAGCGCATGCATTCGGACTCGTTCTAAGATACGGATCATACTAGAAACCGGATCTGCGAATAATATCCGCAGTGTGAATTGCTTCCTCAATAAAGCCATAGGTTCAGGTTATGTAATTGTTCCGATTTCACTCGTATTTAAATTTATCTTCATTTTGAAGGTCATTACATTTGAAATGGGTGTCATAAAATAATATGTTTCCTGTTTATTTTAACGTTTTTCAAAAATTTAAAATACCAGCACTTCGAACTGTCATTTTTAGTTTGCATTTCCAGATATTTTTTGGAATTTATTACAGGAATGCGGGTGAACGGGGAATTCTAAGAATTGAATAAAAAAGAAAAAATATTATTTTTCTCTGTAAATAAGACGATTTAACAGTTCCTCTTGAATACCCCTGTGTAAGTGTCAAATAACTGATAAAATCTGTAGAAAAATAAAGCGCTCGAAATGAAAACAAGAACTCAATTATTTTTAAACTATTAGTACAGTAGGGGACCCAAAATCCGGAACTTTTTCTTATTTACCAAGTAAATATTTATTATTTATAACTACATGCAGAGTTAAATATATAACTATATGCAGTTATTATATATAACTACATGCAGTTAAAAGAAAATAGTCAAATTTGTTTTTATATTTTGTCTATTTATTCCAGAATTAAAAAGAATGTTTGCATCTTGAATCAATATGTATGATAACAGCATTTTATTTATTTATTTTTGCTCGTATACATACAACAAAGTCAAGGAAAAAAAATGGTTTTGAGATATTTTTGCCAGTCAGTGTAGCTTTTGGATTTAATGATTTTAATTTACTTTTCATCTTTATATATTGCTAGAAGCAAATTACAATTTTTAAATTTTCAATCTTTCTGTTGTTAGTAATTTTTATATTATTTAGGATCTTTTATGAAGTTGACTAATTAACTGTTAACTTTATTTTGGGAAAAGTTTAAAAAGATCGTACAAATTTCAAAATTATTTCAAGTCGAGAATGTTGATGTGTTATTAATGAGAACTTGGCTTTCACAAAATAAATTTTTGACTGAGACTTATTTTTGTTTTTCATAACAAAGAGGGTTGAAAATTACATTATTAATATTAAATGTAATACTAATTCAAAAATTTGCTTTTGCTTTCGTTAGTGACTGTAACCAAATTTTATTCCTTTTAATAACTATATTTTCAGAGTTCAGTTTAAAAAATTGTTTAAGAGGAAAATAGTACTTTATTTTTTATAGATATACTTTTATTTCATGTACACTGTACAATTTTCCTCCAAATCTTTTTGAAAAAACAAGGTGCACATGATAAAGTTTTCAGATTTCACACAAACTAGTCTTTATATTCAGATGACTAGATGTCGTCCTTTTTTTTTTTTTATAGATAGTGCTAATTTTGAAGCCTTTTTACATATTTTTTTTTAATTTGAAGTGATACATTGATTGAAATAAAATAACTTATTAGGTGGCCAGTTTATTTTGATCAGTCATCCTTACGCTTAAAATTGAACACTATCTTTATAAAACGAAGAAACTTTCTGCTATATACTATTGTCTTTTAGTGTTCAACTGAATTTTATGTTTGGATTTATGAAATTGAACTACAATTTTGTTAATATTAAGTATTTTTGTGGTTTACTCTTATTTATTTCCCTATATGAAGCATTCACCTGTTTGTGCATGATACACAATGGTGATTTACATGAAAGATTATGGTATCTATATAATTAGTTCTGGAAATTTGATAGTCAGGAAAATCAGGAAAAAATCAGGGAACTTTTTTTCTCTGTTTCTGTAGCCACCCTGTTCAATCTTTCTTCATCCTTCTTGCAAATGATTATCTTTTGCTGTGCATTTCTTTATTGAAGTCTCCAATACCTAATTATTAAAAATTATCCCTTATTTTAGAGTTTTATTAATTAATACTATTCAAAATTCACTTATGATTTTCTGCATGTTGCAATCAATTTTTAAGGTCACATTCAAATCTACTTAAAAGATCTACATTTGAAATGCCCTTGTGAAATATTTATTATTGAATTATAACATGGCTGCCTGTGCAGATAGTCATGTTATAACATGCTGTTTCACTAGTTTAAAATAGTTGTTTTAGTTACTACTGCAGTATAGTGTATGATTATCACTTCATGTATAAAGTAGCTTGACCAATCCCTTTTTTTCCCCTCTAAAAAAGTGAAAATTTCCCTAAAATGAGGAAACTAATGTTTAATTTTATAAAATGAAGTTAACGCCCCCCCTCTTAATTATTCTCTTATGACGCCATATATGGGTGCTCCTATATTTTATAAAAATGCTCCTATATTTTACAGTTGGAGGTTGGCAGCTCTGATGTAATATCAAGTTTTCTATGCCTTGAGAAAGGAAAAATGATTCTATAAATTTTTACCCACACTGTAATATATGAAATATGCAAAAATATTATTTTTAGTCAAAACTTGGAAGTTCAGATGTAGGGGAAAAAGCTTAAATGTATGTGGTATCTGAATATATGTAAAAAATATTCTGTCAGCAAGGAGAAAGGAAGGGGAGTACTGTGTAAAAGAAATATACTTGCACAATTATGGCAATATTATTTATTTTAGTGTAGTAGATACTTCGAAAAAAAATTTATTATTTTTGTAAAATTCATAATTGTTTGGTGTAAATGCAACCTTCTGTTTATTTGAATAAAAAAAAATTTGTTTGTACTAAGTTAACATGACAAATGTTTCATGCGTATGTATGTTAAAGAAACAAATTTGTTTATAAGCAGCCTTATAAAATGAAATAGGCTGTTAAGATGCTTAGATTTTTTTTTTTTTTAATTTTGGAAATATTACTTTATACATTTAATTTGCCAGTTACCCCCCATATATTATATATATATATATATACTGTATTACCCTGAATATAAAGTGATGTTTTTTGACTTTTAGCATTTCCCATAAAAAACCCTACTCGCTCTAAATTAGAAGCCTCATATAGGATATTTCTGATTATCTTGATGAAAATTTTCGGGGTCACATTATATTCAAGCTAAAATGGTATATATACTGTAAAAGCACTTATTTTTGTGAGCCATAATTTTTGCAGAAATGAAGATATAGGTGATTTTATGAGCTGACAATTTTGTGAATTTTATATGAATCAAAGTGAAATTTAAAGAATTTAAAGTACTTTTTAAATATAGGACCCCTTTCGCATAAGGCATTTTAAGAAACTTCCTCTTGTCCAAAAGGTTCGTCCCTCCCCTCCTTATTTTGAATGGCTTAAAGAAGCAGGTATAAATAATCTAAATGAATGATCTGCATTTTGTAACTTGTTGCAACCACCCCCCGAAATAAAATCCTGGCTATGCTACTGGTGCCAATATTCAGAAGTTTGCCACCTTCTGATGACGACTGAAGTTAGGTCCAGAAAGGACATACATAGTTTTAAACAACACATTTAGTAACATGAGCCTCTCCTGGCAAAGAAATGTCTTTAAGTGTTAAAAAATAATTAATTGAAAACATTTTGTTAATATCATTGAAATTCACCATAATGTATAATGCAATCTATTTAATTTAGAATTTTCAGATATATCTTAAACAGGCGTGGATCCAAGGGGAGGGTGCTGGAGGGCAATTGCCCCCTCTTGTGCGAAGTCCAAAAGTCTGTTACAATCCTAACTAATATTATAAATACGAAAGTGAGTTTGTTTGTTTATGACGCTTTCAAGCCTAAACTGCTGAACTGATTATGATGAATTTTGGTTTAGATATAGATGGGACTCTCGAAAAGGCTATAGGCTACTTAGAGTTTTAGATTTTAATTACTTTTTTAATTATTAATTAAAAACCGTTTTTACGTTGCCATGCTTGGCGAGTTTCGCCCATATCAAATGATTCATGTTTTGAGCTAATAGGAATGCTATTACTTCAATGAAGAATCACGTGCATCTGAAACACATTAAATACCACGGAAATTATGCCAGTTTTATGCCAAATCTATCTATCTATAATAATAAAAATGAATGTTCTCCAGACAAATCTACAGAAAGCAGAGCTTTGAAAATTTGAGCATGACTGAGCGCATGACTTCGTTAAAGTGCACCTGAGGCTCAGAATTTTGAAATTTTAATTACTTTTCTAACTATTGATTAAAAACAGTTTTATGGCCCACACAAAATGATTTAAGCTTTTGAAATAAAGCAGAAATTCTATTTTCAAAATCACATGCATTTGAAAAACATGAATTGGTATGGAAATTATGTTGATTTTATGCCAAATTAAAAAGCATAAGTAAAGAAAAGGGTACTTATGTATTATCCGGGCGGTCTGCCAAGACGGGCAATTTTTTTACCAAGATAAATGCCGGGCACATGAAATTATTAATGGTTTTGAATTTTTATTGGCAACAGTTTGGATTAACATACAGGCAACCTTTCAAGCATATAGCATAAATAATTATTTTACAAAGACACTCAAAATAATTCTAATGCATTGCGCTCTATGGAAATTTTGTAGCTACTAAACCGATTCTAACTTTTTTTCACTGATTGAAAGTTGCATTATTCCTGAGTATTATTGTTAGTTTGTTTTTAGATTAAGACCGATTGACTGCACTAGGGTCCTGGTCTATATGGGGTATTCCTCTGTGGGAGACTTTCTAAGGGATCCTAGCCCATATTTACGTGAGGTTTTTTAGAAAACTGCGAGCGACTAGGTCGACAGGTGCGACCAGGGTTTGAACCTGGCACCTCCTGCCTTGCAGTTTTGAGAGCAGAACTTCTTAGACACTGGTGGCACTAGTGCGGCCTAAGTGTTATAGGCTACCTTTAATGCATATATCACAGATAGTTCTTTTACAGGGATGCTAAAAAGAATTGCATTACGCTCTATCTGTGTAAATACTGAACCGATTCCTAAACTTTTTCTACTGATAGTAAGCTGCACTATTCTTGAGTATTATAAATTCATGCATGTAGCTTAAATAGATCCTTTACAGGAACACTCAAAATACAGTAGAACCTCGATTATCCGAGCTAATTGGGACCGCTAGTACCTCGGATATCGGAAATCTCGGTTAATAGAAACTATGTATAAAAACCTTCCGTGCTTGCGAATTTAACTAACATTTAAAGTAAAAAACAATAGAACGTTTTTTAAATGATCAAAATAAACATATATGAACTTATGTCTCACAGATAAAAATATTTAAAAAGGAAATCAACTCTAGTAGTAAATTTTAGAAAGGATTTTTTTTTTTTTTTTTTTTGGACAAAACAATAAATGAAACACGGACAGCGAACTAAAATGTGTATAATTTTTTCCAAGCTCATTTTGGAAAGGAGAAAAAAAAAATTAGACTTCGTTATTGCCTCGGTTAACCGAAGCTCGGTTAATCGAGGTTCCACTGTAATTCTATTACATTACGCTCTCTGGGTATCTGTAACTACAGACCCGATTCTAAAACTTTTTCACTAATAGAAAGCTGCCGTATTCCTCATTAACACAGGCTAAAATTCATGCATATAGCATAAATATTTCTTTTACAAAACAGTTCGCAAATACTGTTGTAGCTGTCTCTATTTGCCAAATGCCTGAATAAAATCTAAATTTAGTAACTCTGCATACTCTGTTATTTTAAATGAAGTATACTACCATGCATTATACTTCATTTAAAACAATTAAAAAGCAAATAATATTTAAATTCAGTTTCTTTTGTTTCAAACATATTTGTTACTAACACATGCTTCATTTCCCTCTGTACCTAATTCTAAAGCCGATGCGGACGAAGTCGCGGGTAGCAGCTAGTCTGTTAAAATATATTATGAATGTATAATGAAAATTAAGTAGCCTTTTTTTAAGGGGTGTATGGTGGGTACTACTCCTTTGTCCTTTTTAATCAATGCGCATATATAGATTTTATCAATTATATAATTAATTACATTAATTGGTATAGTTAATTATAAAATGATTTTTCATTCTACCCCTGTTTCAGGTACAAAATGCCCTCTCCTTGAGTAATTTCTGGATCCGTCCCTAATCTTAAGTGCAATATCCCTATCCACTCCAAAAAAAAAAAATAATAATAATAATCAACATGCTCAAATTGAAAAAAAAAAAAAGTTAACAGCAAAATTCATGTATTCTGATGTAATACAATTAGTATGCAGTAGCACATATAGGTTTTTGTTACGAGGGGAGATCTAGAATTTTAAACTTTTATAGTTACTACAGTTAATATAAATGCTTTAAAATAGCAGTTTTCTAAGAAGGTTGAAAAGTGTTTATGATTTTGATTTATTTCCCTGTCTGTCCGTCCATGTTGTACACCCCCCCAAAAAGTATTTGTGTAAGAGATAAATTTCCTATGTTGGTTTCATATATTAAAAATTATTTATCATAGAATATAGATTAGGCTATGTATAAATATGACTTTCCATATTTCTGTGAAGTTGTGCATTTTTCAAACTCGATTATTATTCGCAAATCTAAAATATTAAATTTATATCTTACTCGCATATTTATTTTGGAGTGTGTAACTTCCTTAAGTATCCATTGATTGCTGAGGAATTTATATATTGGAAAAGGTGTATATGGCTTTTATAGTTCTACAGGAGGACTCAAAAGATTTCCAATACATGACGCTCAATGGGCAGTCATTCTTTAAAGCGTATGTTAGAGATATTCATTTATTTGAAATGAAACATAATTAATTAATGTTATTAAGGATTACAAGGTAAAATTCTTCAATGGAAATAGTGTCTGTGTAACTAATAGTTCTACAGAAGCCCTCAAAATAATTCCTCTGCATTACGTTCAATGGAGACATATTCATCCATTTGAAGCACAAAGCAATGAATATAAAAATGTTTATAACAGTTTGCTTTTCAGTTATGCTATTGAAAAAACTTTTAAAGCTCTTTTACAGGGTCTCACAAGCTTACATTTTTAGTGATAATATTCATATTTTTAAGATTAACACAGAAATCTCGCCAGATTTATGGACAATACATCGTCAAATTTGGCTCAAAAATAGTGCTGAAAATTATTTTATAATTGAAGCATTTGACATAATTTATCTTTCTTGTTAGTAATTGCTTTAAATTGTCGAAGTGGGAGGCGGACCTCTTTTCAATATTTAACTTCTATTACGTATATATTTGAGCCCATGGGCGCCGGCAGCATAGGGCAGGGGGCAATTGCCCCCCCCCTGGATTTTTGTATGCAGTGTTTTCCCTTGCTTTTTTTGTTCTTTTCAACATGGTAACCATACGTTGAAGTAGTTTTTGCCCCCCTGGAGTAGTCTTTTCGCCCCCCCACCCCCTGGGAAATATTCTGGTGGCGCCCATGTTTGAGCAGTATTATCTTTCTGGATATAATTGACAAATGCTACAAATCTCAGACAATATCAACCTGGTAATCTTTACAATAAAGCAATTAAAAAGCATATTGAGGTGTATAATTTTTATGCGAAACTATATTACGCTTCAGGAGTACGCACTATTTTAGAAATCGCAACTAAAGGGGAAAGAATTTCTGAAAAGGGGCATGGTAAAAACTGTCTCTCCCGCTCTCCAGATGTTAGTCTATAGCTCAGTGGCTTTAACAATTTTTAAAAATAGAATAAGCTAAAAATTTTTTAATTTAATAACTTTACCAATTTAATAACATTAAGTCAAATGAAGGCTTTTCTTTTTGAAAAAAAAATTATTATTATTCGTTCTTTTTTTTGGCAACAGACGCTCGTAATAAAAAAAAAATAATTATTCGTTGTTTTTTTTTGGCAACAGACGCTCGTCGCCATAATTTGTTTTGGTTTGTGTGTCTGATGATGTGGTCTGATCAGGCATCTGGTTTGATGGTGGATTACTATATTTGAAGTGAGTAAACATTTCACTTATAAAGATAATTATGAATAATATTCTTATCAACGCTAGGTTTCAGAAATTTTAATTGCTAAATTGAAGTGCGAAGTTAAGTACGATTTTCAGAACTGTCTCCTTGCAAGGAAAAGTTAAGATTAACCTTTTGTCTACCGAATTAGAATTGCCATTGTTATTTTTCGCTTCTTTTAGACAACGAGTGATCAAAAATGATTACTACTATAAAATGAAATTTTAAAAAATATTAATAAATAACCTGTGAATTATTCCATCTCAGCTCAACAACCAAATCGTGACACATACGATCACAGATTTTGATGAAATTTGGTTTGAATAATCTTTCCGTAGTAAGAAACCTCATGTTTTTTTTTACTCCTGGTACTTAAAGTTCGATTTTATAGTGAGTGAAAATTTTGTAGCCAAGATTTTCATGCTACACTTAATCTGCTAGCATTTACTTTGCAAATATTTAAGCTTCTTGAAATTTTTCAGCCTTGTTAAATTAAGCATAAGAAGCTTGGAAAAAAAATCTAAATACAGAAAAAAAGTTAAAAAAAGAAAAAACTTTTGAAAATACTGTACAGTAGAACCTCTCAAATCCGAAATTTCTATAAGCCGTATAAAATTCGGCCTTCCAAATAATAATAAATCAAATAATAATAAATAGTAATCCAAATAATAATAAATCAGACAATTTTTTTTTCTTTTTTATATCTCCTCAAAATGCAAATAGATGGCAACACCCAACTTACTGAAGACTTCAAGCATTGTAAGAAGGAAACAATCATAGAAAGTTTTATATTTTTACCTTACATCGAATCCCAAAGATGTGCGTACACTTTTAATGCAGATACAACATATGATCTTTTCGTCCGCTATCACCAGGTACTCGCAGTTTTCTTTTGCATTGCATAATCTCTGTTTTGAGGTGGGTTTGCTTGCCAATTCAATTCTGGTGAATTAAAATTTGCTATGTCATTATAACGCGAAAACCAGAAACATTATTCTCGTTTATAGAATAGTGCCAGGCAGGTTCTAACATGTGTAAAAAAATAAAAGCCTAATTATTAAAAGAACAGTCATTTACTGGTGGTATGCCGAGCAGACGAGCCCTTAAAAATAAAACAAAGGAATCTATGCAAGGCAGAAGCATATGAGAAGATCCTATCCACCTGCGTATAAAGTGCACGCACGTTTGCGGGATCAGATGCAGGCCACAACATTAGGCATTAGGCAACGCAGGCATTAAAACTTTCTAGAGTAAATTTTTATACCTATCTGTATTAAAATGAATAAGGATTTTTTTAACCATAAAAAAATCTTAAAAGTAAAACCACTAAAAGTTTAAAAAGTTGTAATTAAGCACTAGTATATATCACTGTTAAAATTATTACTAATAGTCAATTTATCTAAGAGCAAACCATGATTGGGGTTGCTAATGTTATTGATTTATATACATTTTTTCATATATGATTAATAATTGTAATCAGTTATTACTATTAAATTAACCACTTTTTATTTATAATTGATTTTTGTAATCAATTAGTTTGCTTTAAGTTGCATTTAGTAATAAGTAAACTTTTTTTTAAATATTCTGAAACCCCATCCCTTCTGAAAAAAACACAGGTTTTTAACAACCCTGGTTAAAAATGGAAGTGCGAAAAATGTAAAGAAGAGGAGGGGGAAGAGAGTCAAATAAACACTTGGGCCAGAAGAAAGCTGATTATGTAATATGACCATGTGAACAGGCCTCAAATTGTTTGTTTTAAGCTTTGAATGCTGAGTGATGATGTTTTATTTTTCTTCTGATATTTATTACATTTTGGGTTTATTTTAGGAGCGATCCGCATTTCCTGAATGTACCAATTAATTGACTAATAATAAATCTTAAAAGGGTGTTTATTCGGTAGTAAACAATATGCATCAGGAGCGTACTGCTAGAGTTCAAAATACCAGATCCCCCCCCCCCCCCCATGGAAATCTATATATGTTACTGATATACATAGATGGGGATGCTTTTGCAGCACTTTATATAGTTGATATTACAGAGTTTCTACAATCCGGAAATAACCCTATTCATGTGGTACTTATAAGAAAGGAATATTATTTGATAAATGCTATGACAAAGTCATCGTCAGTTGATAGTGCATTGAAGGCAGCTGCTATGGAAATGATTTATACCAGATATCCAAAGAATAATTGGATACACATATACAGTTGGAACGCCTGAAATCCGCCGACCTAAAATCTGCAAACGTCCGAAATCCGCACACCTTCTCTGATGTAAATAATGAAATTCGCAGTATTCCGCCAATGATGAAATTGTTGAAAAGTTTCTTGAATCCAGATAAATATGATTCTGATGATAAAAACTTCGGTAATAATAATAATAAAATCCATTTGATAAAAGTTTAAAGTTAAGAGAAGAATACCTTAAATTTTTACGACAGCTAAGTTCTGTAACAAAACAAGAATTAATGATAATTCTGTTTAAATATTCTGATTAAAATATGCAGTTTAAACAGTTATTGTTTAAACTGCATTTTTAAACAGTTATGCAATTCGCAAAATTAAATAAATAAAAGAAAGAAACTGAAAGTAGAAAAAATATTTTAAAACAAATCACCATAGAACATGTTTTCAAAATTAGAGAAAGGAAATTTTGAAACCATTTGCTTTGCTAGTCTTCATGTAATTTCCTTTTCCTCCTATGCTTTTGTATTTAAAGTGAAAATATAAGTGAAATACTTTTCACTGTGTTTTTATTTCATTGTAATTGTATTCTCCTTTTCTTAAATCAGAAATATAATGATTTATCTTTTATGGCCTGAAATCTGCAAAATCCTAAAATCTGCACAAGCCTTGGTCCCAAGCTGTGCGGATTTCTGGCTCTCTACTGTACTGATGGATCGATAATGTTGGAGTTGGTGTATATTCAGAATTTTTTGCATTCTATACCTCCATTGTTACGTTTCGTACCAATTTTGATGGAGAGCTGGAGGCTAGAGTTGCAACAGAACAAATTAGTGTTTGAACATTTCAGCTCAAAAACATAGTTATTTTTTCAGACTCCCTGTCAGCCATTCAAGCCATCTCTGCACATAATGCCACGGAGTCAAAAGCTATTGACTCTTGCAGAAAAGCTCTCAATTTTCTAGCTTATAAAGAGATGACTTGTTTTGTAATTTTATATGTCTGGCATTTATATTGGTGAAAAATTGCTTGTGTTGGCGAACTGCCGGGATAATACGTAAGTACCCATTCAATGTATAAACAGGGTGCCTACTAGAGATGAGACGGGCTCAGCCCGAGCCCGAGCCCGAACCGGGCTCGGGCTCTGTAATTCACGATTGCGTTCGGGCTCGGGCGGGCTCGGGCTCGTGAAAAATTTCTCCTTTGTTGAACATACTCCTTGAAACAGATTTTAAGAAGTGAGTCATGGGATAAATAAACTTACTTATTTCACAAAATAGCGGCACGGGGGACTAGAAGGTGTGTGAAGCTCAAAAATTTATTGTATTCTATTAATGAAGTAGTTAATTTTTTTTGTCTTTAGCTGAAATTTCGGGCTCGGGCGGGCTCGGGCTCCAACTTTAATAATATTGCTCGGGCTCGGGCGGGCTCGGATTAAAAGTCTTCGGGCTCGGGCGGGCTCGGGCTTCAAAAAATGAGCCCGAACTCATCTCTAGTGCCTACCATCATGCAAAAGTCACAAAAGTCACGGAAAAGTCAAGAATTGGAAAAAAGGTCAGGAAAGTCAAGAAATGAAGCACTAGGTCACGATTAGCGACTCAACTTCCTTTTTCCATTTCATTCAAATTCTTAGTTGACTATTTTCGTAACTAAATTTCCTAAACTTTTGTGCACCATTTTTACAGTTTTGCTAATAAACGTATAGTTTACCGCATAATTCTATCGATTTTTGTTGTAGAGATATTTAATTTTGAAATCGGGGCTTATTCGCCGATCACCCTGTATATAGTGTTAAATTTAAAAGTATAATTTTTCTTCATTCTATGAGTATGATGCAGGGGTGCAGAAACTGTTTTTACTCTCAACATTTCCCTCAATCCATATGCAAATTTCCCCAAAACTTTATGATATATTTATAGAATTGCATAAGTTCTGTATTAACATAAGTGTAAAAATATTTGCCTGAACAAGCTACATAAATGTTTACTAAATAGCAATTGGTCCAAGTTAAGAGAAAGCAAACTGCTGATTGGTGAAAGAGTTGAAAAAAAATCGCTTTAAAAATAGGAATGGGAAAGAATAACTCGAAGAATTTTGTAATTCATTGTTAAGGCTGTTTAACCTGACGAGCGAAAGTCGAATCGGGGACTAGGGGAAAAGCTTGAAATATGGGTGGTTTGGGGGTCCAAGCATACATGTCACGCCATCTTTATTCATGTAATGGACACAATTGTTAGCTGTATTTTTTAGAATTTCTCTGAAAAATTTTAGAAATATAATTACAACTTTAAAATTAAAACGATAAAATGGACTTATCTTGATTTAAAATATTGTAGTAAGTATTAGAGATCAGCGCGAGTTGATTTTTTCAAATGAAATTCAATTGAAACGCGATAAAACTGCTGAAATTCTTTGAATTTCCGTCTGAAATATCATCTTCATTTATTTACTTATTTTTTAAATTAAATTGCTCCTATAAACTTAATGTTCATAAAGCATCGTAAAGTAGTTTCAGAAGAACCATTATAAATTTTTCAGCAGCTTTTCTACTGTAATTTTATTTTAAATCTTGATCAGAAGTCATGTTCATTAGGTTTCATAAACAATTACGAGTTTCAATTATAAAATTTGTAAAAAGCAAAATGCAGTACATTTTTGGCCCCAAAACATTCTTAAATACATCTATAAATTTATACTTCAAAGTTACTTTTGAAAGAAAATTTTCCAGTCAGCCAATTTTGAATTTGAGTTTAAAAAACAATGTTTTTCCTTCTTTCTTTTTATGAAAACTGACTGGTTATTCAGATTTTAAATTTGCAGTAGTCCACAGTACAGTTCCCGAAGAAATATTCTGAAAAATTTCATTGTTCTAGGAATGTAAGTTTATTTTTTATCTGTAGTGAAAGTTAATCGAAAAGCAGACTTCTCCGAAAAAGTGGCATGTTTAATAATTTTTTTTCAAAAAATGAAGTAACTTTTCAAATTTGAAATTTGTTTCAGTTCACAGTATGGTTTCTAAAGAAACAGTCTAAAAATTTTCATAGTTCTAGCATCATAAGTTCATTTCTCATCTTAAGTGAAAGTCTATCAAAAACGTTTTCCTATGAAAAAGTGCCATGTTTCACTATTTAAAAAAAAAAAAAAATTAAATTGTTTTTCAAAATTTATCTCAATGTCAGTTCCCAATCTAGTTTCTGAGGAAACATTCTGAAAATTCTCATAATTATATCATCGTAAATTTATTTCTAATCTTGGGTAAAATTCGAGAAAATAGCGTTTTCTCTAAAAAAGTGTCAAGTTTAATAATATTTTTTAAAAAATTAATTAACTTTTCAAATTTTATCGCAATGTCAGTTCTTATTCTAGTTTTAGAGGAAACATTCTGAAAATTCTCAAAGTTATGTGATTATAAGTTTACTCCCTATCTTGGTCGAAAATCAACCGAAATCCTCCGTTTTCAGGTAGAACAGCCTTAAAATAGAAATCAGTTGTATATTTTCTGCAAAATTTCCCCCTATCCTAGATTGCCGGATCGTACATATTCTGCATCCCTGGCACAAATGTATTTCTGATATTAGTGTTTCGTATTTGTTATGGTCAAGAAAAGGTCAAGAAAAAGTCAAGAAAAGGTCAAGAAATCAAGCTTACTTTTTGTGGTAGACACCCTGATAAAGGAGATATATTGATTCCATAAGATTGAGCAACGAACAAAGAGACAACAAGGGACTGGATTGAAAGGAAAAACAGAGGTCTGTTGCCTGCTGTGATATTTTATGAAACAGAAAGTGGCCCATATCCAAAGACTTACTTTAAAGACAGTCAGAAACACTGACTGTCTTTAACAAGTCTAGGAATTGGATTAGATCCAATTGTCTGCTGGAAGGGTGTTATCCAAGGGCGGATTAAAGGGGGGGCAGAGGGGGTGACCCCCCTCCCAAGACAAAAGAAATTAATGTAAAAGATCCTATTTTACTTCCATAAAATGGACGTATATGTCAATCTTCTAACTAACCGCCTCCACCAACAAACGACCCAAGAGAAACTTGTATTAATCCGGCACTGGTGTTATCAAATGCAGTGGCATATCTAAAGAACTTTATGAGTGTATCGAAATGCGTTTAAGCTCTCCTTCGAGCTCTGCAGGACTTGTAAGAATTTTCTCATCTTTTGCTTTTACCCAGAGTTGAGAAATAGATTGTAGTATCCTCCTGCTAAAAAACTTGTTTTGCTATACCATGTTGCACAGTTGTAAGGAAAATGAAGATTTTGATTAGGGGTGCACCGAATATTCGGTTGGTATTCAGTATACTGCCTATTCAGCAGACAAACCAAATGTTCGGTTCCGACCGAATACTTAAATATTCGGCAACCGAATAGTAAATAAATTTAAGTAGTCACCAATCGGTAAACAAATACATATTTTTTATATCATGAATGATAGATATATAGTATAGTACCTACTAAATTGATTCAAGTTATTACTTACTAATATCACCTGTGAATAAGCGTTAGAAAGCCCTCCTACCAAGGCACCCCCATCCTTGGCAAACAGCCCTAACGTAGCGTTCCACAATCACACAAAAAACCAATATCACAATGAAATTAGTTTTAATGTAAGAGAAAACACTCAGATGTTAAATTTGAATTTTGTTGCTTTTCAATTTTTCTTAAATCTAATGACACATTACATTAATCTTGCTATTACTAACTGATTTAAATTTGAAACAGTAACCAGGAAAAAAATCATAACATTAGGTGTTCATAAATATGTAAAGTCAATTAACTGCTTAATAAAATATGCAGGTAAAACATTACCAGCATTTCACTAATATTTAAAAAAGTTATCAATAATATATAAAGGATATTACACTTGGATATTAAATTTTGCAGCATTTTAATTTTTGAAGTTTTACACCATATGAAATATTGTTTAAGAAAAAAGTAATTAAATTTATCATTGCAATCAAAGTTTAATAACGGTTTAATAAATGTTAACCAAGTATTCGGTTAGAATTTTAACCGAATATTCGGTATTCGTTATTCAGCAAAATATGGTGCTCGGTGCATCCCTAATTTCAATGAAATCATTTAATGTTGAAATTGTTAAGAATTAGTTCCCTTAAATAAAATGTATGTAAATAAAAAGTACTATCTTTCATTTAACAATTCATTCTACAATAGTAAATGATTCACCAGTACTATTTACTAACAGAACTGATAAAGAAATTGAAATTGCTAACTATTAATTGTGTGTGTGTGTGATTATGTGTTTTCTGAATAAAATTTTGTTTTTCAATTAAATAATTTTTAAAAAGCTTTAGTCAGGTGGGTGATCTTTACTTTATACAAATTGATGTAATTATTACTTTTGTATATCGATATTTAATTGTTTAGTGTCTAGTCCTTAAGGTTATCTGGGTCATTCCATTTCAAATCAACCAGGCCATGTCACCCACCGTCTCGGATTTCTTTGAAAATTTTTATAAATGTAGCCATTAGTGTTCTAACTAACAATATAAAATTTTACTTCAATATCTCTAATACTTTTTAAGATAAAAATTATTAAAATAAAGGGAAAGTGACCATAAATGGCGTTTTTGCATACACTTATTTTAATGGTGCTTTTTCAGATGAAAAATCATAACTTTCTTTATTTTCAATATATTAAATTGAAATTGATACCAAAATGTTCACAAAGGTTTGGAGATTATAGAAAAATTAATTTGATAGTCCTGTTTAAAACTGGAACCCCCAAAAAATTCATAAACTTTGTTTTTTTCAAAAAAATATCATAAAAACAATAATTTTGCAAAAGCTGTTCCAGAAAAAGGCGTAGCTCTTAACAAAGCAAACTATTTTTTTACTTACATGTAAATGCATAAAGTAAAATAATTTAAAATAAAAACAGTGGTATTTTGAGTCCTAATAGTTTAATTTAATTAAAAACCAAATATTTTGATGATTTTTTAAAAAATGTTATGCTGCATGCAAATGTTATTATAAAATAATATTTTACTTAATTTAAGAAGGTGCTTATTTTATTTAAAAGTTAATAATGAGTTAAAGTTATTTTACTTAAAATTTAATTTTTTTATTTTTAAAATATAAAACTTTTTAAACAAAATCTGAATATATACATATAGTAAATATGTGTCAAAACTTGGAAGTTTTTCTTTCTTTCTTTTTTTTTTTTATTGTCAACTACAAGTTGAATTACACTCATTCTGACTTATTTTAGATCAGTAATATAACTGTTAATTTTATTTTTTTTTAATGTAGACAATGCTTTGTTTATAATGGGAATCTCCCCGCCTGTCAGGTAAAAACTTGGTATTTATTTATATTTAATTGTGTCATAGGAAATCAAGTTAAAATAGTTTAAATCAGTATTTTTTTAATCTGTTCAAGCAAAAAGGAAAAAGAGAGAGTGTGTCAATAACAAATAATTAAAAAATGGGCGTTGGAGAGAAAAAGTGGCAACAGGCTGTTTTTTTTTTTTTTTTCCCCAGAAATGATGCAACTTTTTAAGTTATTTTTATGCAATTAAGTTATCCTAATTTAGAGATTCAAAGTTTTTTAGAATATCTCTTCAGAAGTTGCACTATGCAGATAAAAGAAATTTAGTTAAATTTATGTGCTGCATGGTTGGAAATTTTTCAAATTTAAATGTTGTCTCAGCCAATTCTGTAATTTTTTAGGGTGGGGTGGGGGAGGGAAGGGTGTAAATTGCCTGAGGCATGAAGAAGGCATATCTATATATTGTTTATATATAAAACAATTTTAAAAACTGTTTTTTTTTATCATAATTTTAGTTCTTTTAAACTGATGTAAAAATAAACAAGTAGTCCCTTTTCAGTCAACAGGCTTTTGGTCTGTAACTAGATCAGATCACATGCTTTCTGTTTGTTATGTGGTAAGGAGCTGGTGTAAGAGAAGATGCAGGGGGAGATACTGAGTAGTGTAATATAGTAAAGGCCATTGCCCACACCCAGTGATTGCTGCGGCTACAATGTATTTGAATGAGGATATTTGGTCACGTCTTACATTGAGTGACACATATGCTGTCCTCTACTGAACAATAGATGGGGTGTGTGGGGGGAACAATAGAGTGGGGCCCCACAATATTATCCACGGTCCCCAATTACCTTTTGTCCGGAGTATCTCCTCTTTCTCTGCAGTGCGAAAAATTTATTGCTTACAAGTGATAATTGGCCAAGCAGCGAGTGGCTCCCTCTCAATGTGGAAAGCGGCTTTAAAGGGGTGGGGTCCGCTCCCTCTTCCAATGAGTCACCCTCTTGTTTGCAGGTGTGAATATCTCTTCCTTGGTCAGATGCTTTGAGAATTGGAATCAGTTTTGCCTTTCTTTGATTAAGTGAAGATGTTCTTTGAGTAATTTAGAATTCTTTTTGATGTTCTCTGGGATTGTTGAAAATATTTTAAAGAATCAAACCAATAATCTAAAGCTAAATTATTCAGCTTGATATATAAGCTCATTTTTGTTTATCTAATTGAAAGACTAAATTAATTTTTTTTTTTTTTTTTTTTTTACTATTACTGAATATCAATTCCCTTTAATATGCCAAACGTGCTGTAGTATTGCCTAAGAAAATGGAACTGAATGCCATAAAAGGACTTATACTCAAGTGGAAACTGTATCAAGTTCTGCATTATTAAGCCCTTCAGACTTGAACTTAATAAGTTTGAGAAGAAATGTACAATCTGAGCTTTTACTTAATATTTGTGAACATCACAAATTATTTTATTTGAATAAATTTGAAATACTTCAAACATCATGTTTTGACCCGTTTAAGTGAAATAAAAGAAAGAGAAAAAAATGTTTGAGAACCATTAATTTAAATTTATCTGAGGTAATTAAAAAATTGCTGAACTGTGAAAAATCGATTCCTGCTGTATCTTCTGGCAGTGATGGAACTGTCACAAATTTCAAATCAAGTCAATTGTCAATTTCAAAACAAGAAGCTTTAGAAGATGTTAATGTATCATTACAAAACGTAGGTGAATCTCAAGAAAATTGTTTGTTTTTAACTAAAGTATTAATTTGTAGTTGACAATAAAAAAAGCTAGAAAAATTTTGACGCATGTTAACTCTATGCATTTCCGATTTTGTTTAAAAAATTTTAATTTTAAAATAATTTAAATTTTAAGTAAAATAACTAACTCATTATTAACTTTTAAATAAAATAAGTGCTTTTTAAAATTAAATAAATAAAAAATTATTTTATAATAACATTTGCATGCAGCATAACATTTTAAGAAAAATCATCAAAATATTTCGTTTTTAATTAAATTAACCTATTAGGACTCAAAATACCACCGTTTTTATTTTAAATTATCTTACTTTATGCATTTACATGTAAGTAAAAAAATAGTTTGATTTGTTAAGAGCTGCGCCTTTTTCTGAAACAGCTTTTGCAAAATTATTGTTTTTATGAAATTTTTTTGAAAAAAAAACAAAGTTTATGAATTTTGGGGGGATTCCAGTACTAAACAGGAGTATCAAATTATTTTTTTCTATAATCTCCAAACCTTTGTGAACATTTTGGTATAAATTTCAATTTAATATATTGAAAATAAAGAAAGTTATGATTTTTTATCTGAAAAAGCACCATTAAAATAATTGTGTGCAAAAACGCCATTTATGGTCACTTTCCCATTATTTTAATAATTTTTATCTTAAAAAGTATTAGAGATATAAGTAAAATTTTATATTGTTAGTTAGAACACTAATGACTACATTTATAAAAATTTTCAATGAAATCCGAGACTGTGGGTGACATTTTTGGAATTTACTGGGTGATTTGAAATGGAATGACCCATCTATAAGAATTTTTTGAGCAATTACTGTATCTTACAAAGTTGTAACTTTTATGTAAATTCTTAAAGAATAACTGTTTCTTCTACTTGGAAGAACCCATTTCTTCCGGCTGTTTTTCTTCCCACTTGGAAGAAACTTGCCAACCCTGCTCAAGGGTGATTGCTATTCAGAGGTTCCACTGTATTATAAATTGAATTTTGAGTTATTTTTAACTAGTAGTTCATTTAAAAGTTAAAAATCATTAAAAGAGAAAGGTATAATCTAAAAACATATTTATCAGAAAGAAGCACATATATATATATATATATATACGGGTGTGTCTAAAAATTCTGGTGAACGGTCCGGTATCTCAAGGGCAACATGTGCTACGTGCACGTGCTTGCATATGGCGATCCAGAGACATGTCAAGGAGCGCCATCTAGCAGGAAGCCTCGTGGCTGTCATGGGAAAACCCGCTACGGGCAGTCGAACGTAGTCACTGTGAGAGGTAGTGTCACTGTGCAATGGAGCAGCGAGTGAACATCAAGTTCTGTTACAAATTTGGAAAAATGGCTACGGAGACACACCGTTGAGCCGAACTGGGCAGTGGGTCCTGCTGCACGATAACGTGCCTGCTCACTCTGCAATCCGTGTGCACCAATTCTTGGTTCAGCGTGGTGTAACTGTTCTCGATCGTTTTGGTTTTTTTTTTTTTTTAAACTGTGTTTTTTTCCAATCCTGCTCACAGGTGGATTTCCCATTCCTGAATCCACATTGATAATCTGTTAAGTAGAATAATCGAGAATACTTTATAACTGTTGTTCAAAAGACACCTCTCGGTAGTTACAACAGACGGCCTTTATTGAGAGGTTCTACCAGGGTGCGAATTGACGGGGGGGATGCCGGGGATCGTCCCCGGCTGAAGAATGTAATATCCCTGGCTAGAGAAATATGAATGGATCCCTGCCAGGGATACTATTTATCCCTTGCTGAAGAAACATTAAACTGGTGAGTGAAGATTTTGGGATTCAGATTGGGAAGTCAAGAAGTCAAAATGAAGGTGGTATGTTATCGTTTGTTACTATACTCTAAGGCGACTGCCTTAAAACTTCGCCTCTTTTCTAAGCTAAAAACCCTCAAGGGTGGCTTCCAATACAGGTACATTGTATGTAGCTTGTGTATCTATGATTCCATAGAACAAAAAATCTATGATTTTGTTTGAATATAAGTCAGCTTCCACACGTGTCGGCGACCATGGGCGCCGGCAGAAAATTTCCAGGGGGGCAAAGACTACTTCAATGTATATTTACCATGTTGGAAAGAGCAAAAAAGCAAGGAAAAACACCGCATACAAAAATCCAGGGGGGGGGCATTGCCCCCTTGCCCTATGCTGCCGGCACCCATGTCGGCGACTGCATTTGTCAAGTAATATCATGTGAGGGAAGCATTTGCACCTTCCCTCCTTCTTCTTTTCAAGTGTCCCCCCCTGGAGAATGTTTACTTTCAAATGTCCACCCCTGGAGAAAATGTTCAGTTCGCACCCTGGGTTCTACATATGTTTTAAATATGGCTAGGAATTGTCAGATCCTTCGGTTATTCATTCAGCGAGAATTTTAATTTGCGTTTTTAAAGGTTATCTGTAATAGTGTAAATAAAGATGAAATGTAACTAAAATATACCTGACTAAGATTGTAAAACAGTTTTAACTCGCGATTCCAATATAGATTTAAATTCTGAAGGAAGTATTTTGTGAAACAGGGAGACACATATTGTGCACTCATGGATTATGATCCAGTTTCAAGTATAATAGAACAAGGAAAACAATATGTCACACTAACATATAGGTAATGGCATACTTTCAAACATAAAGAAACAAAGAAGACAAATAAGCTCAATGCATGGATAGTCAGATAATATATAGCAATTTAGCATGTATTTAAAATATGAGAGTATTTATTTTCTTTCTAATTTTTTCCCCCATTTTAGCCATTCATTCCTTATAGTAAAAGTTTAAAAAAACAATTGTGTGATTTTTACTTTCCGAACATGTACCATGTAAGGAAAGTATTGTAATCATGAAAAAATTCAACTTCGAAATTTTGGTGTTTTTACACGTTTTGAGGGCTTCTGAATCCATTTATGCAATTTTTACGAGGTGTATGTGTGTGTGTTTGTGTGTATGTGAGTGAACACGATAGCTCCTGAACGGAGCATTCGATCTAGCTCAAATTGGATATATATGTCATAAACCACCGTCGCAAGACCGGTATTGATTTTGGTGTGTATAGGACTTACAGTTTTTCTACAGGGCTACGACAAAGATTTCTTTTACATTATCGCCTATGGGGGGGAATTTCTTGAAAGTGCGCTAGTGTTTAAACGGTAGATTCGATTGAACTCAAATTCGGTATATATGTTATAAACCACCATCGCAAGACCGGTATTGATTTTGGTGTATATCGGACTTATAGTTTTTCTACAGGGCTGCGACAAAAATTTCTCTTACATTCTGGCCTATGGGGGGAAATTCTTGAAAGTGCACTAGCGTTTAAACGGTACCTTCGATTGAGCTGATATTGGGTATATATGTTATAAATAACCATCTTAAGACCGGTATTGATTTTGGTGTGTATAAGACTTATAGTTTTTTCTACAGGGCTACGACAAAAATTTCTTTTATATTATGGCATATGGGGAGAAATTCTTGAAAGTGCGCAAGCGTTTAAACGGTGCATTCGATTAAGTTTCAATTTGGTATATATGTTTGAATTAGTCATCAATTCAAATTTATTTAAATGCTTGGTAATGATCTTAATTGTAAGTGTTCGGAAAGTCGAGTGGAGTCACTCCAGATTTTTTACTTGTGCTTTAGCAGATTAGTGTGACACTCATTGAAATTTTAGAAAATTTCTTGAGTTTTTTTAATTTTTATCTTTTTTCTTTAAGGTTGTAGAACAAACTGAGAGGGTGCTAGTGCAAATTTTAGAAATATTGGTCGTGGTTTTATAAGCTGTCAATATAAAATGTTTATTATTTTTTGAAATTTAAGATAATTTTATGCGATTCATAGAATGTGGTAAAATGGGTATGATCTCATGCTCTTTTCAAGTCTAGTGTGTCGCTTTGGCTGCAGTTATGGTCATCTGTGTTAGATAGTAACACTGTTCATTACTGGATATTTGTATACTTTAAATTGTAATAAGAACACTTAAAAATGTATTTAAAAGATAAAATTAAGTTAACTTTTATCTAAAAAATGTTTGATCATTTGGTTGTAGAAAAAGTACATCCTTCCTCAGCTGTCTCAACCAACCAAAATGTAAGCATGTGTGTTTTCTTTTCGTAATTATTTCGGGAATTTTTCCTTCTGAATGAAACTTGTATTGTGTTTAGTTTTAGCTCTTACTCTTCTTGTGTAGATGATGGAACTGAGGAATGGTGGACCCTTTGTAATACTTAAAATAGTCACACTAAATCATTTTTATGCTAGTTATTTTCAAACTTCTCTGTTAATTTTAACTTTTGTCTAGTTTAACTTTTAACTGTTATTTTTGATTTTCAATGAACTACAAAAAAAGTTGTATGTTTTTCTTATACTACATCTGCTAGCTAAGTTAGAATGCCTTAGACATCTTGCTTATTTATCTCTTTTCAGTTCCCTGTGTTCCTTGCGACGAAGGGCTTGGACTGATGAAGGCCAAAACAATTTTTGGTCGAAACATGCGTATCTTTTTACCTATAACATCTTATGTGAATGTGTGTTTTTTACAAAATTTTTTGTTTACTTCATTGTTTAACACCAGTGTTTTGAGTATTTTTTCCGTTAGAATGCCTATTTATGTTGCCCTCTAGATTTTGAATGAAAATTTTCTTTTCTTATAATTATTTTTATTAACTTGCTTATGCATGTTCTTACAGGTTTTACAACTTGTCCAGTTGATGTATAATTACTTCTCCTTGCCACGAAAAGTCTTACTTTCAAGATTGTTGGATGGTTTGGAATGCTGGACACAGTGAGATTTGAATAATAGATCAGAAGTGGACAATTGTAACCACGATGGGTTAATTTTAAATGACTTAGTCATTGACATAAAATATCTTCGGACAGTTCATACAAGGTGAGAAAATCCTACATCATGAATGTTTAGTGTTTTCTTTTTAAAAAATGTGAACATCAAGAGCAAAAAGAATTTTCATGCCTTACCAATCTTGAAATCTTTAACTTTTATCTAATGTTGCAGCAAATGAACTGATTAAGTGAAATGGATGCCTGTGCTTTCTACTTGGACAACTGAAACCACATGACTGGTTAATTTTAAATGTCTCAGTTATTGACGTAAAATATCTTCAAACATTTCATACAAGGTGAGAAAATCTTACATCATGAAGATTTAATAGTCTCTTTTAAAAAACAGGAACGCTTGAAAATAAATACATCAATAACAAAAATAATTTTATGTCTTACCTATATTCAAATCATTTAACTGTTATCTAACATAGCTGCGAATGAACTGATTAAGTGAAATAAATACCTGTGCTTTCTACTTGAAGAAACATTTCTCAAAAGATTATTTGCCCATACATTTTGGAAAGAAAGAAAAAAAAAAATCCTGCAGTAGTATTGTCTTATTAAACTAAGTAGATATATATAGATGTATAAGTTAGTTACATTAATTGTCATTTTTCTCCCATGGATGTGAAAACTTTTGACAGTGGTACTCACCAAGAAACATTTTGTGAGCTTCCTCTTTCAAATGTTGATTCTTGTACTGATACTGGCAGAAAGACTTTTGAGTGCCATGCATGTCAGAAGACCTTTTCTATGCAGTTCACCTTAAAGAGGCATATTCTTACCCACACAGGCGAGAAGCCTCATGTGTGTGACATATGCCAGAAGGGATTTTCTTATAAGGATTCCTTGAATGCACATGTTCGTACCCACACAGGAGAAAAACCCTATGTTTGTGATGTATGTAATAAATCTTTTTCCAAGAAAGGAACATTGAGTACTCATCTTCGTACTCACACTGGAGAAAAACCTTACGTATGTGACGTATGCCAGCTCGGATTCTGTCAAAAGAGACACTTGACTACACATCTTCTTACGCATACAGGGGAAAAGCCTTTTGTGTGTGACATATGTAGTAGAGCTTTTTCTCAGCAAGCAGCATTGACTAACCATCTTTTCACGCACACAACAGAAAAACCTTATGTGTGTGACATGTGTCAGAAAGGATTCTCTACAAAACAAAATTGTGTTAGACATCTTCGTACCCACACCGGAGAAAAACCTTATGCGTGTAGCATATGTAACAAAACATTCACTTCGAAGTCAGCTTTAAATCAGCACCTTCCTACTCACACAACAGAGAAACCTTATGTTTGTGACTTATGTCAAAGGAGATTTTCTCAAAATCATCTCTTGAATAAACATCTTCGTACTCACAGAGCAGAAAAACCTTATGTTTGTGACTTATGTCAAAAGAGATTTTCTCAAAATCATCTCTTGATTAGACATCTTCGTACTCACACCAAGTGCTGAAAGCCTTTTCTGTGTGACGTACGCAATAACGCTTTTTATGCACATGGAGCATTGACCAATCATCGCTATACTCACACAACTTCTTGCGTGTGACATATGTCATAAATGATTCTCTCATGAACAAAATTGTATTACTCATTTTCGTGCTCACACTGGGGAAAAGAACATTATGTTATATGTAGAGGTCTGTAGACAGAGAAATTCGTGTCAGCATGATACTGCAACAGTACTTAATGTTTGAGCACATTAGCTCAATTTGGTTCAAACATTGAGCTAAATGTTTGAGCATATGAATAGGCAAAGGTCAGTTTGGAAGAGATATGGTGTTATGATAAAACAATTGGCAACATCATTTAGTGGGGAGATTTCTAAAATGTTAAATAACTAATTTGTACCAAAATTTTCATTGCAGATGTAAGCTATTGTACTAAAATTTGTAACATTTTAAGTTTTACTTTATTTTTGAAATCTCAATTGTTCATAGTCGGTATTAAACTTTTCTATGAAAATTATGATGCCAATGTGTACAATCAGCATGCAGTGTGGTACAAGTGCCCGGCGGAGATGGCATGGCACGCTGGCACACATTTCTAGTTGTATGTAAAAAGGTTTTTTCATGAGCAAGGAACATTGACTCAACGTCTTCGTGCTCACACAATAGAAAAACTTATGTAAGAAAACATTCTCTGATAAATAATACTTGGAATGCACACCTTTATCTCATACTGGGAGAAGACCTTATATGTGTCACATATGTAGGAAAGCATTCTTTCATAAGCAGCGCTTTAATACACATCTTCGTACCACTGTTGAAAAACCTTTTTTGTGGCGTTATACCACCACCAGTTTCTTTTGAGTGTTGTTCTTTTTTTAAAAATGTTTTTTTTCTTTTTTTTTTTTTTGCTCAGTAGGTACTAAGTTAGGAATCCCAAAGAGAGGAATTTAGATTCAGTGGGAAGGCACATAAAAAATCAGCTTTATTATTACTGAATACAGCTTGGGGTAGTTAGCAGTAGCACAGAAGGCATTAAAGTAGTTTTCAAATGACTTAAATAGTTATAATGATGAGACACATTTAGGAGTTGTAACATAATCAGCTGGATTCTCCCCTTGTTGTTAATTTTTTGTCGTCTTTAACTTTGCCCTGCCTTGAGGTCACTTGAGATGGAGTTTTAAGGAGGAGCGTCAAGGGGTTCATGTGATTGGCTAAAAGACCTCCCGTTTTCCTCCAGAGTTGTTAGCGCAGTCAGTAACCAAACAACTGGTTCTGCTCAGTTGACAGCTAACAACCGGCAATTTCGTTAACTACCAGGGCAGAATTCCACCCAATGTTTGATGCATTAAAAATAATAAAGTAACATGGAATTAAACACTATGGAATGATAAAATATTTTCAAAAATTCATTTTATTGTGGAATAAGATCAGAAATCTACTGGAGTATTAGTATTTATATTTATATTATATTATATTATATTTATATTATATTATATTTGTAGGATAGTATTTATGCCATTCTTCTTTCTTTCTGTCCACAAGTCTTAGATTTACATAGAGTAAAGCACTGTACCTGCAAGAAGTATTTTTCAATCTAAACTAAATGTTGTACAAAATTTATCAGTAGAATAAAGAACATTTCATGCCTGTAATGAAGGAAGTTTAAGCATTATTTTAATTCAATGATACTGATTCAGACGTGCCAAGTATCGTGCTTTTTGATTTTGTTTTGGGCCTCAGGATTTTTCTTCATCTTCTGTGACATTTTTAGAATTTATTAAAACATTGGGACTTTCCTCAATTTTCTTCATCAGGTGTACAAAATGAGTTTATTAGATATTATTTCAAATTTTATAGTTATAAGTAATCTTTATATAAATTTTACCCCTACGTATTTTAATTGATGTTTTGTGTTTTACGATATTTCTTTGGCAAATATGTGAAATTGAATTTATTTACATTGTACAACTTAGCACTATCCTATTACTTAAGTTTATATGTGCATGCATAATATTTAAGAAAAGAAACTGTCTGTATTAATTATGCATACATTTTATGCTGAAAATAAATGCATAAAAAATCTCAGGCTTTTTGACGCTAAAAAGTAGGAGATCTCAGGCATTTTAATTTTGGAAAGTTGGCACATCTGCTGATTTTAGATGATAGTTTAATGCTCAAATTTTAAAAAATGGTCTTGCTTAATTTTCCTAAAAGTGATAATAGAAACAAAAATGTCTCCAACACACTTACAAGATGCAATGTTACAGTGACTAGATTTCACAGTGTTGCAATACAAATTAATTATGGCGTACTTTTCTAATTCTTGAGCATTTAAATCACAGGGAAAATATCTATTATCCCACTGTGCTCCCCTTTTCAATACAAGCAAAGAAATATTTTTACCCTGCATAAAAGTCATACTGTGATGACTGCTACAAATTTGGCCATGGCTTTCTAAAAGTCCCGGGAAAAATTTTTCCACTGGACTTTTGCTTCCTTCTTCAGTTTTTAGCTCTAAATTGATGTTAATTTCTGACACAAATTTTTGTCTCACAAGTAGTCTATAAAAAAAAAAATGGCAAATCACTTTTCAAACAGTATGTAGGTAAAGTAAGTGTTTCTAAACCATTGCCTAAAGTTTTGCCAAATAGTGGTTGGATAGTGGCATGTCAAAAGTCGACAAGGTTATCCATTTTTGATGACTTATTGCCAAGTTTGCCATAAAAAAATAAGGCCCCAAAACTGAACCCAGATACAGTGAAACCTCTAACAGCTACGCCGAAAAAGCAAAAACTTCTAAAGACCAACAACATATCAGTGGTACCGAATGTACTTAGTAGGATTAGCATAAGAGTTAACCTCTGAACAATGGATTTCGAATAATGGCCAGCTGTCGGCATCATAAAAAAATTCTTAACAGCCACTCAAATGCAGTTAATTAATTTTTTTTTTTAACCTGAAGTGTGAGCAGTGTAAATTTTATCCACAGACAAAAACCCTTAATGGGTTAAAAGATTGTTATGCAGCATTTTACTTTATAGCTATATGAATTTTATGTAGCTATAGCTACATGCCTGTTCTTCGCATGGTAGGAAACAAATATTTTCCTAAAATATAATCGTAACTGTGCAAAAACAAAATCTAAAAAAAAAAAAAAAAAAAGTTCAAGTAGTCCCTTTGTTGAAATTACTGAGGGATATATTAACGCAACGTAGGATTATAGTTTAATTAGTTGTAAGACCACCGCATGCATTGAAAAATGATGAATAGAACAATTTTAATTTCACGAAATATTTATTAACGTGATACATTGTGCTTTAATCCATGTTAACCTGACAAATCTACTATTACTACCTATTACTTATACTATCTATTACTTATATTAAAATTATCTATCTTCGCTTGTCCCTCTTCAATGCTCAATCTAAAGAAACAGATTAGATATTTTAAACAAGTGGTGACTTTCTACTCTTTGATCATTCTTTAGAATTTATGCATTGTCATTAAAACAGCTCTCCATATATTTTTAAGCATAAGTCTTGTCAGACTGACATATATAGCACCGCAAAATATTTCATCTCATCGTGGTGGAAAATATCCAACCTTTCCCATTATAAATATTTACCTCCATGGTTGCCTCGTGTAAAACAGCAAGCTGTATAACCTCTAGAAACTATTTAGAACTGCTCAAATTGCAATTAGGACGTTAAATTGTGTCGCAGAGTTTACAAATTTCACACAACCTTTAATTTATTACGTCAGGTTCTGACCCAAAGTAGTTGAGTCTGGTTATTTCTCGCAGTAGTTTTCAAATGGAGAAATATTGAACCATACGACGTTGGAAAACTCTCACTTGCAACAGAACTTATTAAAGTTAATTTGATAGATGTTTGGTTTATTCCTAGTTAATCGGTATTCTAAATTTTTTCCTGAGCTATTTTGCTAATGATGTAACTCCTCTGCAAGAGCTTGCTAAGTTGCTGGAATTCAACAAAAAATGTATATGTAATATACATATATATATACTGCCAAAAGTCATTGAATCTTGGCGACATTTTGCATGATTTTTGGGAATACATATGACGACCGTCATCAAACCGATAGCAAACACTATGTATTATGTTAATTAGTATTTTTCACCTTTAAGCGACATTCGAATTTCCTAAGATTTTAAAAAACGCAAGTTTCCTTTTGTTATTACGGTGGCGTAAAAATCATGGTATCCAAAAATTGCCAAAGGTAGCTCGCGCATTAAACAAAATAGTTTGAGTTTATGTAATAGTAAATTTTTATGTCAAAGCCTTTTAACTAAGGCTGGTATTCAGACTCTATTTACCATCATAGAAGCCAGTTTATTCAATGATTCTAGTTTTATTATTGGCTTAAAAACTAGAATTGTCAATAAACTGGTTTATAATGATGGTCAATAGAGGTCTGCATCCCAGCCCTAATTAGATTTCTAACTCATTTTTAAACTCGTGATGTCAAAATGAAATCATTCTCAGTTGCGATATCTAAATGAATTAGTGAATGAAGAATTAAAAAAATACACATTGTTTTACTTTTCTACAACATCTAATAAGGTGGAAGTTTATTATTTTGTTTATGGTGTAATTTTTCTAAAAGCTAGTTAACCTAGCTAAGATTTCTAATGCATTTTTACACTCGTGACATCAAAATGATGTTAATCTCATTTGAATTATTGAAGATAATAAATAAATAAATCTAACTTTGTCAACTATGCTCACTAATGTGCACAAATCGGTCATTTGATTAGCTTTCTACCCAGAAAATTGCGAAAAATCTTTAAAAATTAGGGAACAGGTAGATTTTCAAAATTTTAAAGTTTACTACGGACTATTGTGTGTCATTATACATATTTGTACAAAATTTCAAACCGATCGGTCAGACGGTGTGGGAGGAGCTCTCAGACAAACAGACAAACAAACTTTCACATTTATATAATAGATATGAATTTTAATTCTAAGATTTACACATTCAAGCAATGCTTTTAAGTATCAAATGCACTGTCAAATATTATCACACTTTCACTGAGCCTATATTATGTATTCATATGAATTTATTTCAATAATTTAATTTATCTTTTGCGTCATGCTATCCAAAAGGGCAAGCAAAATTTGCATAAAAGTTTTCTTGTACAGGGTGTCTACCGCTCCGGAAAATTTGGAATAAGCCGGGAAATTGGAAAATGGGTCCGGAAAGTCTGGAAAAACCGGGAAATTGGATAGTGGGTCTGGAAAATTCACCAAAAGAATCAATTTTTTTTTTTTTTTTCGTGTCCTTTTTTTTTTAACCCTTTCTCTCTAATTGTCAGACTCGACACTGAAAGCAACTGCAATGCATTTTTCGGACCGCGAAAGCATCAAGCAAGCGATGTGTTTGTATAGGAGGGGAAAATGGGGACTCATCAATCTTGAGGTAAAGACAAGGGGGGGGGGTAAAGGCAGGGTTGGAGGGTAAAAGACAAAATAGCTTACTTTGTAACTTATGGATTAGGACCGTATTTCCAAGAACAGTTAGTTAATTCTATCAAAGTGCAACTCCTTCTGTTTCTCAATGGATGAAAGCTTAATCCTGTATACTTCAGTTAAAATTGATTTCAAGAAGTTGTACAAAATATGCAAATAGAAAGACAAGGGAGGGGGCATTGTGCAGTTTCCCAAAGTAAAATGCACTGGTCAGGAATTTTTTCCCTGGGACCTCCCAAAAGTCAGGAAAAAGTCCGGAAATTGACTTTCAGAAATTTGGTAGACACCCTGTTGTAACACGCTGTTTATTTGAATACATCTCACTTAGTTCAGAGTTCGGATACTATGACACAAAGTAAGTAGGGCTTCCAATCTTACTTTTTCCTACTTTTTTGTATTAAAATTAATTTTTATTTGAATGAAATGTCAATACTGTAGGATTGCAAGATCCCGTGGGATCAACAAGCCTCAATCCCAAAATCTTGCAAAATGAAAAAGGGCAGGATTGCATTCCCTAGTTGTATTGGAAAACATAATTTACTGCATCTAATTCTAAAATTTCAGAAATATTGATCATGGTTCTTTATAAACTGTCAATATAAAACCTGTATTATTTTTTGAAATTGAAGATAGTTTTATATGATTCATAGAACATGGTAAAATGGGTATGACATACCTGCCAACTCTTCTGGTTTTGACAGAAGACTTCTGTTTTTTCACGCTCTTCTGGTCTTCTGCCAGAAGATAAAACCTTCTGTTTTTATTTTAAATTTTTAGTTGATATATTAAATTGTACTGCAAACTATGCTAAAAAAATTGGTAAATAAATAAATCCATTTCAAAGTAATTTATTAAGGTAATCATTTCAACAGCACAGTTCTGTTGTATGAGGGAGGTCAAAGTGTTTGTAAACAAATCTTTTATTGATAGTTTAGAAAAAAAAAAAAAAAAACAGAAATTCATTTCGTTCCTCTGTCAGTAATTCATCATTAGAAAATTTATTTGTGTTGTAAACTAAAGCTAACATACTTTTAAGAAAATAGTTTTTCTGGTGAACTATTAGTAAAAGCTAAAAAAGCTACTTTGAACCAGCTAAAAAAAAACTTAATCTGTTTATTCTTCGACGTACTTTAGTTAAAAATATAGTCAAATTTCCATTTATTTAACTTTTTATATTTGTGAACATACTCCATCTGTTTTCATTTTGTATAAAAATTTCAGGTAAGCTCTTTTCTATTACTATTTAATTTTATTTTTATTTCTATGCAATACTAATATAAAAAATAATGAGAAATGGTGCTAAACTGGGGGTCTTCTTATATTTAAAAATTATCTTCTGATTTTTTACAAAATCTTCTGCTTTTTCAACCCGAGTCTTCCTGTTTTCGGTTTAAGGAGGTTGGCAGGTATGGTATGATCCCACATTCTTTTCAACAAGTTGAGTGTGTTGCTTTGGCTGCAGATATGGTCATCTGTGTTAGATAGTAACACTGTTCATTACTAGATATGTGAATGCTTTAAATTCTAATAAAACTGAAAAAAGTATTTAAAGGCAGGGGTGTAGTGGGACCGGAATGACATTCCGGTACTTTCTTGTGAGTCGGAAAGGTGTTCCGAACCTTAATAAAGACTATTATTATTATTGTGGATCTTAACTTATATATTTCCTTTAAAAAGAAAAAGAAATTCTTGTATACCCTGCTACCACTAACAATATTCCTGTTTCAATTCTATGGTTACCATAGTAGATGAAATCATCCCAGTGAACTAATAGCTGAGTCTAATCCATTAGGAATTCAATCCCCTGTCCTTTCTGAGTCGGAAGAAAATAAACATCACTTCATGGATGCAAATAAGAAAATACATAGAACCATTAGATTCTCAGAATCAATGTCGATAACACAAGGAACACAGATGTTAAATGCTGAAGTATCACTACAGGCAGTGCAATTGGTGACTGCCCACCTGACCAGCCAGTTGTGGATTCAGGGTAGGTGCTAAGAGCTTCAGCCTCCCTAAGAGATTGTTAAAGGGTAACATCCTGCTTTATTATGCACTTTGGATAGGTAAAAGGAACCTTTTTTAAAGAAATTATCCTCTCCAAAAAAAAAATTACATTAGTTTAAAGTAAAATTTTGCTTTATTGTACATTTTTACATTTTGTTTGGGGCAAATAAGTTTTTTCAAAACTGTACATAGTCTCTTATATTGGTTATTGACATAAAAAAGACAGGTTTTATGATTAGTTACTATAAACTTGTGTCGTCCCCCCCCCCCCCTCTGGCAGAATCATGCATTCCGGGGAAAAACATTTTAGCACTACAACACTGTTTAAAGGTTACAATTAAGTTAACTTAAAAAAAAAAATTTTTTTTTGAGCATTTCGTTGTAAGAAAAGTACATCCTTCCTCATCTGCTCCACCATCCAAAGTAAAAACATATATGTCTTATTTTTCTTAATTTCTTCTCCTTCTTTCCTTCTTCTGAATGAACTTGTGTTTAGTTTTAGCTCTCACTTTGCATGTGCTGATGATGGAATTGAGGTATGGTGGACCCTTCGTAATACATAAAATGATCCTACTAAAGCATTTTTTCATTTTTATGCTTGTCATTTTCACAATTCTCTGTTAATTTTAATTTTTGTTTAGCTTAACTTCCAACTGTTCTTTTTGATTTTCAAGGAACAACAAAGTTGTACTGTTTTCTTTTACTACATCTACTAAGTTAGAATGCCCATTTATGTTGCCCCCTAGATTTTAAATGAAAATTTTCTTTTCTTATAATTATTTTTATTAACTTGCTTATTCATTTTCTTACAGATTTTGCAACTCCTCCTGTGGATGTATAACTTCTCCTTGCCATTAAAAGTCTCACTTTCGAGATTGTTGGATGTTTTTAATGTTGGACACTAAGATTTGACTATCGATCAGAAGTGGACAACTGAAACCACATGACCGGTTAATTTTAAATGTCTCAGCTATTGACGTAAAATATCTTCAAACATTTCATACAAGGTGAGAAAATCTTACATCATGAAGATTTAATAATCTCTTTTAAAAAACATGAACGCTTGAAAATAAATACATCAATAACAAAAATAATTTTATGTCTTACCAAACTTCAAATCATTTAACTTTTATCTAACATAGCTGCAAACGAACTGATTAAGTGAAATAAATACCTGTGCTTTCTACTTGAAGAAACATTTCTCAAAAGATTATTTGCACATACATTTGGGGAAAGAAAAAACCCTTTAAGAATATTATCAAACAAAGTGAATTTATCATCTGTACTGAGTCAGTTACATTAATGCTCCCATCATACCTGCCAACTCTTCTGGTTTTGACAGAAGACTTCTGTTTTTTTAAGCTATCTTCCGGTCTTCTGTCAGAAGATAAAATCTTCTGTTTTTTTTTTAATTTTTAGTTGATATATTAAATTATATTGCAAACTATGCTAAAAAATTAGTAAATAAACAAATCCATTTCAAAATAATTTATTAAGGTAATCATAGCTAACAGCACAATGCTGTTATATGGGTTAGGTCAAAGCATTTCTAAGCAAATCTTTTATCGATAGTTAAACAGAACTTCATTTTGTTCCTCCATCAGTAATTCATCATTAGAAAATTTATTTGTGTTGAAAACTAAAGCTAACATATTTTTATGAAAAATAATTTTGAACTATTAGTAAAAATCTGATGAACTATTAGTAAAAGCTAAAAAAGCTACTTTGAACCAGCTTAAAAAAAAAAAAAATCTGTTTATTTTCCAACATACTTTAATTAAAAATAAAGTCAAATTTCCATTTATTTCTTTTCATTTTTGTGAAAATACTCCATCTGTTTTCATTTTGTATAAAAATTTCCAGTAAGCTCTTTTCTATTACTATTTAATTTTGTTTTAATTTCTATACATTACTAATATAAAAAATAATGAGAAATTGTGGTAAACGGGGGGTTTTCTGTATTTACCTCTTATATTTAAAAATTATCTTCTGATTTTTTGTAAAATCTTCTGTTTTTTCAAACAGAGTCTTCCTGTTTTCGGCTTAAGGAGGTTTGCAGGTATGCTCTCATGGATGTGAAACCTTTCGACAGTCATGCTCGCCAAAAAACCTTTCAGTGCAATGCATGTCAGAAGAACTTTTCTAATCAATATAGCTTAAAGAGGCATATTCGTACCCATGCAGGAGAGAAGCCTCATGTGTGTGACATATGCCAGAAGGGATTTTCTTATTCAAGATCATATCTTATTTCAAGATTCCTTGAATGCAGGGGCGTAGCCAAGGGGGGGGGGTTATGGGGGTCATAACCCCCCCCCCCATGAGAAATTTTTTGCCATACAAAATGTATATTCCTCACTATATTATCACACACACGTATACAAATATATGAGTTGTATTAATCGTAACCCCCCCCCCCATGAAAAATTTCTGGCTACACCCCTGCTTGAATGCACATGTTCATACCCACATAGCAGAAAAACCTTATGCATGTGACATATGTAATGAAGCTTCTTCTGGAAAAAGAAAATTAACAAAACATCTCTGTACTCACACTGGAGAAAAACCATATGTGTGTGACATATGTCACAAGGGATTCTTTCGCAAATGCAACTTTAATACACATCTTCGTGCCCATACAGGGGAAAAGCTTTTTGTGTGTGACATATGCAGTAAAGCTTTTTCTCAGCAAGCAGCATTGACTTACCATCTTTTCACTCACACAACAGAAAAATCTTATGTGTGTGAAGTATGTCAGAAGGGATTCACCACGAAACAAAATTATGTTACACATCGTCGTTCCCACACTGGAGAGAAACCTTATCAGGGTTGCTACGCGACCGGGAGAACCTGGAAAACCGGGAAAACTCAGGGAATTTAGAAATCGCGAAAAAAACCGGGAAAACTCAGGGAAAATGAAGAATTTTCATGAAAACCGGGAAAATACAGGGAAAAATATATTTGCAGCGAAAAATTCATTTATATTTTTTAATTAATACAAATTTTAAATTTTTGTTTGGGAAAGATTATGCCTGTATTTCGTATTTCAGTAAAAAGTGAGATCGCGAACCATAACCTGCGCCTTGTTTATTGAAAAGCCGGAGTCACGCCCGTCGAAGCGATTGATTGGCGCCAGTGGTATGCCTATGCATCTAAGAGAGCTGGCTAGAGAAAGGGTATTCCCCTTTTCCCCTCTCAGCTCCGCTCTGTCGTATAATCTCTCTACGGAACGTTCCTTTAGAAAGGGCGATATTCCCTTTTGCGCTTCCTCCTGGTGAATTTTCCCCTTCTAGTTCTTCCCCATCTGCTTGTATGTGGGCACTGCTAGACACACGTCGCGTGTCGCGTGTTTGTTTTTATGGTTTTTACTCTTTCTCGCTGTTTAGTCTTGCTGTCACCTTGTGTGTACTCTGTTTTTTTTTTTTTTTTTTTTTTTTTCAAAATCTGCAAGGAGTTCATACCATGATGCCTTGCAGAGAAAGAAAGATGCTCAACAAAAGTTGCAAGATGAAGGAAGAAATAAATGAAAAGTTTCTGAGCAGATCAAAATATTACAAAAGAAAATACAGAAAATTGTGGAGGAACAATCTGCTGGATTGTCTAACATCAACCAACAGATTTTGGAATTTAAAAAAAATCATAAATCTTTAGATTTACTAGTGAAAGTGTTTATTTTATTAAAAATTTGCTTTTTTTCCCCAATGAGCAGGCACTAGTTCATCAATCATTTTGCCATTACTAAGGACCAAACTGCTGGTAATAAGTAATAATTTTAATTTACAGGGATAAAAATCTTCCGCGGAATTCTGCATTTTAATTATTTTTATTTAAACAAAATATGTAGATGATATAATCACGGCAGAATTCCGAATCTCGTATCTGCCAACTCAAGTTCAATCTTTTTGGTAAATGAGTATTTCTTTATAAACATTTCTAATGCAACTACAAAATACTTGAATGCTTATTTAAATTTATGTTTATAAATTTCTTGAATTTAAATGCTTCTGAAAATTTGAATGTTAAGCTAAAAAATCATGACAGAGATTTAAATAAGACATTGATTTGCATAGATTGACTATGAGAAAAAGAACTGCTTTTCTTTTAAGTAAAGGTAAATGCAGTTTTTAATATTTATTTTTTAACACTTTTTGTCAATGCAACTAATTACACTGCAATATAATTTTTACACTATTTCTGATGGAAGTTTTGCAAAAAAAAAGTAAATAATAATATTAAACCTTCCAAATCAGCCTTTTTATGTTATTTTATTTGTACATAAAGACATTGTCTGAAATCTATTCATGAAATTATTTACCTTGACCTTAGATTTATGGGGAATTTGCTTAAAATCCTCTTTTTAAATAATGATAGCCTGTTTTTCTATTGAACACTCTCTATCTAAAATTGATTATTAAATACTTATTTATGCATGAGTACTGGGATTATTTTAATCAAGATAAAAATAATTAATTTGGTTTGCGATTGATATTTTATGGAAAACAGTGTATGAT
Organism: Cheiracanthium punctorium; assembly: GCA_038373885.1. NCBI lineage: Eukaryota > Metazoa > Arthropoda > Arachnida > Araneae > Cheiracanthiidae > Cheiracanthium > Cheiracanthium punctorium. The sequence goes on along the minus strand of JAWZYV010011794.1, from coordinate 29,465 downwards.
GCTTGTCAAAATATTTTAACGGTTAAATTCAAGCTTACGCACTTTTTCTCTTCAATCATTCTCATCCCTAAATTTAGCTTAACTAAATTAAGTTGATAATTTTAATTTAGTTAAGCTAATAATCAATGTGATATTATTAAAGATGCACAACTATTTAAAATATTAGGAGATGATACTATATTGCGTTATATGCCGTTATTGCGCTATGTCGTGTTTGTCCCCTTTTTGATCATGAAAAGGACAGGGAAAATACAGGGAATTTCATTTCAGGATTTGAGTAGCAACCCTGCTTATGCATGTGGCATATGTAACAAAACATTCTCTTCAAAGTCAACATTAAATCGACATTTTCATACTCACACAGCAGAAAAACCTTATGTTTGTGATTTATGTCAAAGGGGATTTTCTCAAAAAAATAAATTGACTAAACATCTTCGTACCCACACCAAGGACCGAAAGCCTTTTGTGTGTGATGCATGCAATAAGGCTTTTTATGCCCAAGGAGCATTGACTAAACATCTTTGTACTCGCACAACTTTTTGTATGTGACATATGCCATAAAAGATTCTCTTGCAAACAAAATTGTACTACTCATATTCGTACTCACACTGAGAAACAACCTTATGTGTATGTTATATGTATAAAGGTTTTTTTCTGATCAAGGAACATTGGCTAAAAATTTTCATACTCGCGCAGCAGAAAAATCTTATGTAACATATATAAGAAGACATTCTCTGATAAATAATACTTGAATGCACATCTTCTTAGTCACACTGGGGAAAGACTTTATGTATCACAAATGTCAGAAAGGATTCTTTCATAAGCAGTACTTTAATACACATTGTACCATAGAGGTAGAAAAGTTGCTTTGTAGCTATACAGGTGAAAAACCTTGCTTGTCACGTATTCAGAATGATTCCCTCAGGAGAGACCACAAACAGTTTGTTTTGAATGTTTTTTTGTGATTTTTGATCAGTAGGTACTCAAGTTAGTAATCCCAAAGAGAGAAATTGGGATTCAGTAGGAAGGCACATAGAAAATCAGCTATATTATGACAACACTTTATTATTACAATTAAATACAGTTCAAGATAGATAACACAGAAGGCATTAAGCAGTTTTCAAATGACTTGAATTTTTATAATTAAACACATTTAGGAATTGTAAAATAATGTTTTCAAAAGTTCATTTTATCATGGAATAAGATCAGAAATCTCATGGAAATGATAATTGTGTCTTTGTTATTTCTCTCTCCTCAAGCTTTAGATTTACATACAATGGGACACTGTTCTACCCTCTAGAAGTATTTTTCAATCTAAACTCAAAATTTGTAGGAAACTTATCAATAGAATAAAGAACATTTCATGCATGCAACTAAGAAAGTTTAAGCATTTAATTAATTCAATGATACTGATGTGATTATTAGATGATAATTTAATGCTCAAATAGAAAAAAAAGACCTTGGTTAATTTTCCTGACGGTGATAATTCAAACAAAAATGTCTTCAACTTTCCTGCAAGATGCAATGTGATAGTGACTAGTTTCCGCAGTGTTGCAATGCATGTTAATTGTGGTATTCTCTAATTCTTGAGCATTTGAATCATAATAAAAATATCGGTACTTACATATTATCCCAACGGTCTGCCAAGACGAGTGATTTTACGCAAAGAAAAATACCGGGACACGTGAAAATATTGATGGTTCAGAATACGATTGGCAGCAGTTTGCCAGCATATTTGACACAAAAATAGTTTGGCGTGAATGACCGCCGGGATAATATGTAAGTACTAAAATATCTATTATCCCACTCTGCTCCCCTTTTCACAACAATCAGAGAAATATTTTTACCCTGTACAAAAGTCATACTGTGATGACTGCTACAAATTTGGGCATGGCTTTCTGAAAGACTCGAGAACAATTTTCCCATTCAATTTTTGCTTCCTTCTTCAGTTTTTAGCACTAGAGTGCTATTAATTTCAGACATGAATTTTGTCTGCATGAGTGGTCTATAGCAAAATTGACGAATCACTTTTCAAACAGTATAAATGAAAGTAAATTAAGCGTTTCTAAACCATAGCCAAAAGTTTTGCCAAATAGTAGCATGTCAAAAGTCGATAAGGTTACCCATTTTTGATGACTTATTGCCGAGTTTGCCGACAAAAAACAAGGCCCAAAAACTGAACCCAGCTTGATGATACAGTGAGACTTCCTTTAACCCTTTGAGGTGCAACCCTTTCCCAATGCTGAAAAAAGGACATCCGTTGCCATCGCTCGACTTAACTACCAGCAAGATGGCGGACGATCGAAACGTTCATCGCGTGTCACAGATCTAGAGACCTTTTTTTGACGCAGCTGGCTGTGCGCGAGCACAGCCAGCTGTCGTCAAAAAAGGGTCTCTAGATCTTGTTAAGTTATCTAGATCTTGTTAAAATCTTGTTAGTTAAGTCGAGCGATGGCAACGGCTGCCCTTTTTTCAGCATTGGGCCTTCTATCAAGGTGTTCCTCGCACCCCATTTTTCAGCAGATGTCATTGCTGTTAAAAATAATCGTGGCCAATTTTTTCACGGGAAATGACGTGCTAAAAAGTAAAGGATTCTCATGGAGCTATGTCACCCGCAGCTATTTTTATAGAAATCCAATCTATTCTTCGTGACTGGCAACAGTCAAAACGTCAGAGTTGGGTGTTCCCAGAGCGGGACCACTGCGCCTTAAAGGGTTAAGGGGTACCTCGAAACAGCAAAAACTTCTTAAGACCGACAATGTATCAGTGGTACGGAATGTACTCTATCGGATTAACGTAAGAGTTAACCTCTGAACAATGAATTTCAAATAATGGCCACCTGTCGGCATCAGGAAAAAATCTTAACAGCCACTACTCAGATGCAGTTTTTTTCATCTTTTTTTTTTTTTTTTTCCCCAACTGGAGTGTGAGCAGTGTAAAGTTCGCTTGTTACACCCGAAAGTAAACATACAACTAATATTTAGAGCCACGACTATATTTTATATCACCTGTTCCAAAAGTTAATTTTAGCTCCTCTTACTTTGGAACAATAATGGATTTTAGCACCCCGAATATGGAGGCCACTAGTTGAGGCGCTGCTAAAATCGGACCCTATTCCAATGTTCTTGCAAACTTTCAGGTGATGCAAAATTTTGCTTCAATAAAAAATGATGAGTTGTAATGAAAAGCTAATATTATTATAAGAAGGGTGGGGGGAAAGCTTTGCAAGTAGCCAATTTTTTTTATGTAAATTAAAATAAATAAGATTTAGTGAAGCTAAAATAACATACTTGAGTCCTTGTTATTAATTTTTATTTTGATTTTAAGATTGTAAAACATTAAATAACAGCCACCTCCATTCACAAAAAGGACAGTCAGTTTTCAATAGTCTGAAGGATGGCCGCTATTCAGAGCCAGGGTGTAAAAAACTCATAATAATAAAAAAAAACTGATTTTTTTAAATTTAAATTAGATTAATAAAATAAAGTTGAATTTTTAAAAAAACAATTAGTGTAACTGCTTTATTTAAAGAGAATAAACAACTGTTGAGTGTATGAAGTTATTCGTAGTATTAATCAGATAAAATATTTGTTTGGTATGTAAATAGAATAATTTTGTCCTAAGTGGATGATTTTGAAAGCATAGAAAAATTGACATTGTATATTGACTTAATTTGCAAATTTAAAATCTAAGATTTTTTTTTTTTAATTACAGAAGTCTGAATCACGTGCAATAATATTATGCACAACCTTTTGCAGCCTTAGCCCACTGAAATTTAAATGTACAGTATCAAGGGCCAATCAAGTATTGCGTTCCATTAAATGATATATATTTTTAAAAGCAATGCATTAAAGACTTGTTTTGAATTGTTTCATTACATCCAACAATAAGTTTTTTAGCTATTCTTGGCATATTAGTAAAGTTCTTGAAAATATGATGACACACATAGGCAAAGCAATCAGATGATTCCACAGCATTATGAGCATTTATGTCATGTTGGCAGCAATTTTGATTGATCATAACTAAACAAAAATTGAGTTAAATAAATAATTTTTCTTGTAAATAGCATGTTACATTGTTACAAAAAAAAAAAAGAAAAATTGTTCACCTATTTCAATTTTTTGTGCTGCTATGACCAATGGAAACTTATTGCCAACATGACATAAATAATCAGAGTACTGTGAAATTGCCCAATTATCAAATAAAAGTTCTTGAAGTATGATGGTATATATAGATAAAAAGTCAATTATTATATTATAACTGAATATTTTCTGGTAGGGAATGCAACCCCCATCCCGCAGAAAGACTACTTCATGATTATAACTGTCATATTTATGTTAGGTATTAATTATCAAATAAGATATAGTACTAAACTTGATAATCCTTAGAATCTCACTTTTTCCTACTTTTCTCTATTGAAATTCATTTTTATTTGAAGGAAATGTCGAACTCATGGGATCAGCAAATCTCAATCCCGAAATCCTGTGAAATGAAAAAGTGTGGGATTGCATTCCCTTGTTGTATTGGAAGACACATCTACTACATGTAATTCTATACATGAAAAGTATTTTATTTGAGGGGAAATAATAATGGATGCAACACAATAGACGCAATCCCGCAATACAAAAAACAGTGCGGGATTGCATTCCCTATTTTCTGCACCATGTTTATGGCAATCAAAAACATATTTTAAATGATTAAATTTTCACAATTAATTCCTCTTTAAAAATTGAATGTATGGATTCTGACTCATATAATTTTCAACATGCAGCTGGGGTGGTGGATGAATGGAAGAAGTGTTGAGCCAATAATGGCCCATTTGCTAGAAATTGTGTGAACTTTTATTTAAATCAAAGATTTAAAAAAAATTAACTGATTAAAATCAGTTGATTTAAATCATTGGTATCCCGTTCATAGGTTTCACATATTTTCTATATATGACGAGTAATTGCCAAATCCTATTGTTATTCAATGAGAATTTTAATTAGTGCTTTTAATGGTTATCTATAAGTCAAACATTGGGCGCAACAGCCTTTCTGCGGGGCAAGGGCTTCGCTGCCCAACCGTGCCTTCGCGACCATGGGCTCTGAGTTGTGGATGCACATGCCTCGGCCAGTTGGTCAGCTAGACGAGAAATCCCCAGTGTTTGACTCCAAGCAAGCTTGGTCCTCATTTTATCGACCTACTCAAGGGATGAAAGGCTGAGTCGACCTTGCCCAGCCCGGGATTCGAACTCCGAACCTATGGGACATGGCAACGCGGAGCACTAACCATTACACCACTAGGCTTCTAATGGTTAACTATATTCGTGTAAATAAAGATGAAGTTCTTGAATTGTTGATTATAATATACCTAACAAAGATTGTAAATCAGTTTTAGCAAGTGATTTCAATATAGATTTAAATTCTGAAGAAAGTGTTTTGTGAAACAAGAGAGACACATTTTGCACACTCATGGATTATGATTTAAGTTTCCAATGTAAACAAGGGAAACAATAGGGCTGACATATGGGGTATGGCATACTTTCAAACATAATGAAACAAGGAAGACAAATAAGTTTGATGCGTGGAAAATCACCTTTTAGTATGTAACAATTTAGTATAAGTGTTCTAAGATATTTTTTTCCTTTTTCATTTTAACAGTTCATGCTTTATTGTGGTAGGGAGGGCGAAGATTAGTACTTGTGTTTTTATCAGTTTAGAGTGACACTCATTAAAATTTTAGAAATTTTTTTTTTTTTTTTTTCATCTTTTCTTTTTTTTTAAGGGTGTAGAACAAACTGAGAGAGTGCGTGTGCAAACTTCAAAAGTATTGATCATAGTTTTATAAGCTGTCAATATAAAATGTATATTATTTTTTGAAATTGAAGATAATTTTATGCGATTCATAGAATGTGGTAAAATGGGTACGATCTCACGCTGTTTTCAACAAGTCTAGTGTGTCACTTTGACTGGAGTTATGGTCATCTGTGTTAGATAGTAACACTGTTCATTACTGCATATTTGAATGCTTTAAATTGTAAGAAGAACACTTAAAAATGTATTTTAAATTTATAATTAAGTTAACTTTTATTTAAAAGAATGTTTGATCATTTGGCTGTACGAAAAGTACATCCTTCCTCAGCTGCTCCACCCAGAGCCTTATTATTGCATGGGTAAATCGGGACTTTGCGGGTAATGCACTTTGATCGGGACTTTGCGTCATGGATAAATCGGGACCCATTATCAAATGTTGTTCTGAAATATCCTTTTTTATATCAAAATTTTATGAAAAATTAAACAGATTTCATAGATGGGGCCCCCCAAATTCATCAATGCCCGGGGCCTCTGTTGGTCATAATCAGGCTCTGGCTCCACCATCCAAACTTTAATTTCTTCTCTTCTGAATGAAATATGTGTTGTCTACAAAGGTGGATCTAGGGGGAGGGCGCAGGGGGCATGCGCACCCTCCGAGAAAAATATATTTACATTAGATAAATGGGGCTTTCAGCAATATTAAGTCGGCATTACATTAGATAAAATGAGTATTCACGATTTGCACCCCCTCCGAAAAAAATTTCTGGATCCGCCCTTGGTTGGCCAGTTTTAGCTCTCACTCTTCTTGTGTAGACCATTGGTGTGCAAACTATTTTCATTTGCAACCTCCTATTTTGTGTAAAATTTTGTCGCGACCCCTGGATAGACAGTAGACATTTTGTTTAATTGACAACGAAGTTACACTGAAATTCTTTCCTAGATTTGCTCTTACAGGGCGATTTTAAAAGAGTGTCGTGACGTCATCAATTGAAATAACACCTTTTTAAAATAGCACACCAAACTTATAAACCATCATAAAAATGTTATAATAGATTAATAGATAATATTAAGATTTTTAATTGTTATATTAAAGTTGTTACATCATAAAAATCAGTCAATGAATCAACACATAATTTTATGAAACAATGCTTTATTCATGTATATGGATAAAAATATTTTTTAATGAAAAATAATTAAAAAAAAAATTGCATATTAAAATGTCAATGTGAAGTATGTGCTTGCAAAGAGCTCATGATCGCTTCTAAGTTCGGATCTGTATTGGAAATCACAAGCCGTAAGCCATCCTCTGGATCTAATCAAGATCAATATTTTGTTTTAATGGAAACTAATTTTGAACATCACTATGCATGATCACTATACATGATAAATTTTCAGATCACTATGCATGATAATGGTGTTTTGAAGCCCCGTGATAGCGATCGCGAATATTGCGCTCGTAAAATAATAATTGTCAGTTTCTTCACTTGTATTATTTCCGCTCTTTGAAATGAATAATTGTAGATTTTTCATAAATTTGAATTTCTTTGAATTTGGCGACCCCCAAAAATTTTCTTGTGACCCACGGTTTCCACACCGCTAGTGTAGACGATGAAACTGAGGAACAGTGAGCCTTTTGTAATGCTTAAAATGATCCTACTATAAATCATTTTTATGTGTATTATTTTCAAAATTCTCTGTTAATTTAAACTTTAGTTTAACTTTCAACTATTCTTTTTGATTTTCAATGAACAACAAAGCTATACTTTTTTCTTTTCCTAAACCTGGAAAGTTGGAATGCACATCTATGTTGCCTTCTAGATTTTAAATGAAAATTTTCTTTTCTTGTAATTAATATTATTTTATTAACTTGGTTATGCATTTTCTTACAGATTTTGTAACTCCCCCGGTGCATGTATAACTTCTCCTTGAGATAAAAAGTACTTTCTACTTGAAGAAACATTTATCAAAAGGTTATCTGCACATACATTGTAGAGAAACAAACAGATAAACAAAACATCCTGCCGGAGTATTGTCTTATTAATCTAAGTGGCTTTATCATCTCTACTATAAGTCAGTTACATTAATTGTCATTTTTCTCCCATGGATGTGAAAACTTATGACAGTGGTACTCACCCAGAAACATTTTGTGAGCTTCCTCTTTCAAATGTTGATTCTTGTACTGATACTGGCAGAAAGACTTTTGAGTGCAATACATGTCAGAAGAACTTTTCTAGCCTATCTGCCTTAAAAAGGCATCTTCCTACCCACACAGAAGAGAAACCTTATGCATGTGGCATGTGTCAGAAGGAATTTGTTTACAGACGAACTTATAATAGACATCTTCGTACTCACACTGGAGAAAAACCGCATGTGTGTGACATATGTAAGAAATCTTTTTATGAAAAGGGAGACTTAAATAGACATCTTCGTACCCACACAGGGGAAAAACGGTATGTGTGTGACATATGTAAGATATCTTTTTTTGAAAAGGGAGCCTTAAATGGACATCTTAATACCCACACAGGGGAAAAACCTTATGTGTGTCACATATGTCAGAAGGGATTCTCTCGTAAACAACTCTGTAGTAGACATCTTCGTATTCACACAGGCAAAAAACCTTTTGCGTGTGACATATGTAGTAAAGCTTTTTCTCAGCAAGCAAATACGACTAACCATATTTGCACTCATGCAACAGATAAAACTTATGTTTGTGACATATGCCAGAGGGGATTCTGTCGCAAACAATACTTTGATGCACATCTTCGTACTCACACAGGAGAAAAACTGTATGTTTGTGACATATGCCAGAAGGAATTCTCTCGCAAACAATACTTTGATGCACATCTTCGTACTCACACAGGAGAAAAACCTTACGTGTGTGACATATGCCAGAGGGGATTCTCTCGCAAAGAATACTTTTATGCACATTTTCGTACTCACACAGGAGAAAAACCTTACATGTGTGACATATGCCAGAGGGGATTCTCTCAGAGGGGGAACTTGAATACACATCTCCTTATTCACACAGAAAAACCTTATGTGTGTGGCGTATGCCAGAAGAGATTCTCTACAAAACAAAATTGTGTTACACATCTTCGTATCCACACTGGAGAGAAGCCTTATGAGTGTGGCATATGCAACAGAAGATCCATTTCAAAGTCGGCTTTTAATCGACATCGTCTTACTCACAGAGCAGAAAAACCTTGAATGTGGTCAATTTAAAATGTTCGTCCCCAGAATCATGCATACATGCACGCCACGTATGCATGACAATTGCCTTGTGGTAGTGAATGACTGAAGCAATGGTATTCAAATTGATTATTATTATTGTTATTTTATTTACTTTTTTTTTTAAAGATTCATTGCCGATCTTGGGAGAGAGATTAATGTTACATTAGCTGTGCCACCCCCTACCCCCCAAAAGTTTCACTTATGCTCTATTTTGGATTGCACATTCTCAAGAAATATCACAAAGTCTTGTTTTCAATTAAATTAATAAATGTTTTGCTTTTGTTATTGAAACATTGATGTATGTTCACAAAACCTAGTATCATGGAGCACAGAACTATGTAAATCAAGGTAAAATGTATATTGTAAAGTAAAAGAGTAAAAAATCTACTTATTTGTTAATTCTTGTACAGCAGGGTTGGCAAGCTTTTGACAGTTTTAACCATGGTTAAAATCTTCATGTCAAAAACATCAAATATTGTGCAGAAAAATGAGCCAAACTACTAAGTGCTATTATATCATAAAATAGTTTGTACTTTAATATCCGCAATAAATTAATCAATTAACATTTAGAAAAATAAAGCACTATAATCAGACAAAAATACTTATTTTTTAGTGCATCTATCAGGGTTATTTATTTATTTTTAAGAAGATAGGAGCATTAAGTGTTTTGTAAGAATCTGCTTATTGCATTAAAATTCTAAATTTTTTTAATTCTATTCTGATTGGTAAACTTTAGTATACTGATATTTAAAGGTTCTGATCTTTATTTCTTTTATCTAGAATACTGAAATTACTATGTTATTGACTGTTTTTTGAAGCCTTTTCAATTAAGGTAATTAGTTTAAGCCAAAAATAAGCTTAATGCTTGCTTCTAGGAAATGTTTAGCCATACTTTAGTTTGAAAACTCTAAAAAACTGCCGAACATTATTTATATAATGATATACAGTGAAACCTGCTAAGTTGACCACCCAATGGTTACACGTTTTCGTGGTCAACTTATCGAGGGTACATCACTTACTTTTTGATTTTCTTATTTTGTCATCTACCTACTTATGCGTTACATAGTACATGTAGTATACTACAAAATTACATAAAATATGAAATCAAAATGATACAAAATAGGAATAATATTGCTTATTATAGGAATGATATTGTTAAACATTAATTATATGTACATATTAGTGTATTACATATTGATCATGGGATATTGTCATAGTACGTATAGTTATTATGTGTGCTGCATATACAGTAGTAGTAAATTGATCAGAATCAAGCTAATACAATTATGAAAATATACTGCTGTATATGTACTAATGTATTTACACAAAAAAATGTACTTACATAAGGAATAAAGATGAACGATACATCCCAGGAAAGCTTAGCAATACTGTTTGGTACCAACAATTTCTGAGTAACATTATTCAAAATTTCTGCAAAAAAAGTGTTTTATGCTACACTAAGACAAGAAATAAACAAGAAAAATGTAATTTGAGAAAAAAAAATTTGGCCTTTGCCGTCTTAAGAAATTGGACTGAAATACTCATTAATCTTGCTTTGTTGACAAGTTTTACGTTTTGTTTTCCCTCAGTGTTCTTCTAATTTTCCATGTAACTGCATGAGCTCTTCAGTAAGTTCTGGACTCATCTTTGCTTCATAACTTTCAACGCCATAGCAAAGGCGGGAAGCTTGGGGGTTTGATCCCCTCCCGAAATTTCTGTCAGTACATTAGTAGTTTTTTATTTGTGTTGATTCAGAAGATAAATTAAAATTGAAAGAGCTTTAGCAATACCTATACCTTCCTGAACTTCAATTTTAGTTCTACATATCCCCTTCTGAATTTTTTTTCTGTCTATGGCCTTGATAATGTTGTAATTCTTTTATAGATTTAATGGCCTTTTTGTAACTAATAATTGTATGCTGAGAATCATCATCATCACTTACCTCTCAGACACACTTTCTTCACTTTCAACCTCAGAAACTTGCATTTTGTAGCACATTAGCAAATATCTCATTAGCCGTATCTCCCAAATCTTCATGAACTACAATTTCATTTTCAAATGAAGCACAGTTTTTTTTTAATCGATCATTTGTCTTGCATATTTTGAGGTAAAGCCAAATAAATGGTTTCAATATCCTCTGACTCATTTTTTATTTCAACAGTTGTTGGTTCTTCTTGAGGGAACCCAAATACATAGAAACATTTTTTAATCCTTGATGATTGTACATTTTGCCAGGAGGTATTCAACCAACGTATTGCATCATAAGCTGTGGCAGATTTTGAAAATTCAGATGAATCTTTACATTCATCTGCTTTTGTCGCTAAACACTGCAGCATCATTTTGCGGTAATTCTGTTTCACTGCTCAAATTATTCCTTGGTCAAGGGGTTGAAGCATACAAGTGAGATTTGGAGGCAAGAATTTTATTTCAACATTACCCATTGAACTTACTGCATGACTTGACTCATTGTCGATCAATAATATAATTTGTCGGCGTTGAGCTTTTATCTAAGAATTCACAGCTTTTAACCACTCTTCAAAATTCTGTGGCTTTACTACATTTTGCTTTAAAAGCGTGTGGGTTGGCTGCATTCCCAATTACTAAGGCTTTTAATTTTCCCCCACTAGTACTGCAACAAAATAAAACAGTTAATCTTTCCTTAGGTAATTTTCCACAAAGCACTTTTCTTTTTTCTCAACTAAAGATTTTGTAGGTAGTTGTCAAAAGAACGATCCAGTTTCATGAGCATTGCACTGTTTTCAATTGGATAGCCTAGCAAGACTTCCAATAGTTTAGACTTTCAGTCGTCTACTACAGTGGCTTCATCTGTAGCCGACTCGCCACAAAGAGCACGGAAATTTATGTTGTTTCTTATCCGAAATGCTTCTAACCATCCATTGCTGACATTGAATTCATCCAGTCAAAATTCATTAGCAGTCTCCTTGGCTTTGACTTGAAACATCAGACATTTGTAGATTTGAAATATTTTGTAAAATTTCGAACAGATAGATTATAACACTGTTCATTACTGCATATGTGAATGCTTTAAATTGTAATAAGAATGCTTAAAAATGTATTTAAAATTTATAATTAAGTTAACTTTTATTTAAAAGAATGATCATTTGTTTGTAGGAAAAGTACATCCTTCCTCACAACAAAGCTATACTTTTTTCTTTTCCTAAAACTGGAAATTTGGAATACACATCTATGTTGCCTTCTAGATTTTAAATGAAGTTTTTCTTTTCTTGTAATTAATATTATTTTATTAATTTGGTTATGCATTTTCTTACAGATTTTGTAACTCCCCGGTGCATTTATAACTTCTGCTTGCCATAAAAAGTACTTTCTACTTGAAGAAAAATTTATCCAAAGGTTCTCTGCACTTACATTGTAGAGAAACAAACAGATAAACAAAACATCCTGCAGGAGTATTGTCTTCTAAGTGGATTTATCATCTCTACTATAAGTCAGTTACATTAATTGTCATTTTTCTCCCATGGATGTGAAAACTTTTGACAGTGGTACTCACCCAGAAACATTTTGTGAGCTTCCCCTTTCAAATGTTGATTCTTGTACTGATACTGGCAGAAAGACTTTTAAGTGCAATACATGTCAGAAGAGCTTTTCTAGCCTATCTGCCTTAAAAAGTCATCTTCCTACCCACACAGAAGAGAAACCTTATGCATGTGGCATGTGTCAGAAGGCATTTGTTTACAAACAAGATTGTAATAGACATCTTCGTACTCACACTGGAGAAAAACCGTATGTGTGTGACATATGTAAGAAGGGATTCTCTAGTAAGGGAGACTGCAATAGACATCTTCGTACTCACACAGGTGAAAAACCTTACGTGTGTGACATATGTAACAAATCTTTTTCTGAGAGAGGAAAATTAAATATACATCTTCATACCCACACAGTGGAAAAACCTTATGTGTGTGACATATGCCAGAAGGGATTCTGTCGCAAACAATCCTTTGATGCACATCTTCGTATTCACACAGGAGAAAAACCTTACATGTGTGACATATGCCGGAGGGGATTCTCTCGCAAAAAAAACCTTGATGTACATCTTCGTACTCACACAGGCGAAAAACCTTACGTGTGTGACATATGTCAGAAAGGATTCTCTACGAAACAAAATTGTGCTACACATCTTCGTATCCACACTGGAGAGAAACCTTATGTGTGTGGCATATGTAACAAAACATTTATTTCAAAGTCGGCTTTAAATCTACATCTTCGTACTCACAGAGCAGAAAAACCTTGAATGTGGTCAATTTAAAATGTTTATCCCCAGAATCATGCATACATGCACCCCATGTTATAATCGTGACAACTGCCTAGTGGTAGTGAAGTAGTGAATGACTGAAGCAACGGTATTCAAATTAATTATTATTATTGTTATTTTATTTACTTATTTTTTTTTAAAGATTCATTGCCGAACTTGGGAGAGAGGTTGATGTTACATTAGCTGTGCCACCCCCTACCCCTCAAAAGTTTCACTTATGCTGTATTTTGGATTTCTCATTCTCAAGAAATATCGCAAACTCTTGTTTTCAATTAAATTAATAAATGTTTTGCTTTTGTTATTGAAACATTGATGTATGTTCACAAAACCTAGTATCATGGAGCACAGAACTATGTAAAAGAATGTTTTCTCTTCTCTTTCTTTTTTTTTTTTTTAATCAAGGTAAAATGTATATTGTAAAGTAAAAGAGTAAAAAATCTACATATTTGTTAATTTTTGTACACCAGGGTTGGCAAGTTTTTGACAGTTTTAACCATGGTTTAAATCTTCATGTCAAAAACATCAAATATTGCGCAGAAAAATGAACCAAACTACTAAGTGCTATTATATCGTAAAATAGTTTGTACTTTAATATCCGCAATAAATTAATCAATTAACATTTAGAAAAATAAAGCACTATAATCAGACAAAAATACTTATTTTTTAGTGCATCTATCAGGGTTATTTATTTATTTTTAAGAAGATAGGAGCATTAAGTGTTTTGTAAGAATCTGCTTATTGCATTTAAGTTCTAAAATTTTTTAATTCTATTCTGATTGGTAAACTTTAGTATACTAATATTTAAAGGTTCTGATCTTTATTTCTTTTACCTAGATGACTGAAATTACTACCGTATTTACCCGCGTACAAGTTGACCCCCCACTTTCCCTATCAAAAAATTTAAATTTTTTAAAATCTTGTGTATAAGTCGATCCCCCAATTTCCCGGTCAAGAAATTAAATTTCCTTTTAAAATACATTTATTCAAAATCATCGGGGGAAAAAAAGAAGCACTAAATATGCAATAATAAAGATAGTAATATACAAAAGTTGTATACAAAATTAAACGGATAATTAATAGTAATAAATGACACATCTGATAAAAGTACAGTAGAAGACCCAAAATCCACACAGCTTGGTTCCAGACCTTGTGCAGATTTTAGAATTTTGCGGATGTTGGGTCATAATAGGAAATTTATTCTATTTCCATTAAATTTATTCTACAACTTATTTAAACATGTATGTTCAATAGTTTAGGACTTTGGGATGTTCTTTTTATAGTTTTTATTTATTTTTTTCATTATTTTCTGTTCATAACACAGCTTTGTTGCTCTACAAATCTGAGATATTTCTTTCTCACAGCCTAACCTTCATTCAATGTTAATTTATCAACTTTTTGATCATCCTCACTTGTTACTGTGTCAGAGTCTGCATCATGTGATCATAATTCAGTGTCAATTATGTCACTGTCAGTCATTTGAAAGTTATCAATGTTAAGATTAGAGCTCGTAGACTCCTAAAAAATTTTTTTTCAAGTGGAAATAGCTTATTTAGTTTTACTTTGTGGTTATACGGTAGTTTTCTGAACTTGCAGTAGGTAGGGCAGATTTCATTGTTTACATTGAACAGACAGTGCGGATTTTAGAGCCTTGCGGATTTCGGATGTGCGGATTTGGGTCTTCTACTGTAGTAATATACAAAGTTAAACTGATTTAACATCCGATTCAGTATTGGATTCGCCAAACAATTCACAAAACTCCTTGATCGTCATCAGCTCATCATAAACATTTTCATTCTCTGTATTGCTACATTCTTCCTGGCATGGAAATCGACGTCACTGTGTTATGGAATGCGGGAACAGAACTATTGTCTTTCAAAGGGACATTTTTGACTTCTGATTAAAAAAAGACATTAAGAACCCTCGTATAAGGTGATCCCCCCACTTTAAAGCCTTTTTTTTTTTTTTTTTTTGTCCAAAATTTCTCGACTTATACGCAAGTAAATACGGTATATTATTGACTGATGCTTTTGACTGACTGATGTAAGCCTTTTCAATTAAGGTATTTAGGTTTAGCCCAAAATAAGCTTGATGTTTGCTTCTAGGAAATGTTTAGCCATACTTTAGTTTGAAAACTCTAAAAAACTGCCGAACATTATTTATGTAATGATATACAGTGAAACATGCTAAGTTGACCACCCAGTGGTTACACGTTTTCGTGGTCAGCTTATCGAGGGTACATTACTTACTTTTTGATTTTCTTATTTTGTCATATGCCTACTTATACGTTAGATAGTACATGTAGTATACTACAAAATTATATAAAATATGAAATCAAAACGATACAAAATAGGAATAATATTGCTTATTATAGGAATGATACTATTAAGCATTAATTATATGTACATATTACTGTATTACATATTGATCATGGGATATTGTCATAGTACGTATAGTTACTATGTGTGCTGCGTATACAGTAGTAGTAAGTTGATCAGAATCAAGCTAATACAATTATGAAAATATACTACTGTATATGTACTAATGTATTTACAAAAAAAATGTACTCACATAAGGAATAAAGATGAACGATACATCCCAGGAAAGCTTAGCAATACCGTTTGGTACCATCAATTTCTGAATAACATTATTCAACATTTCTGCAAAAAAAGTGTTTTATACTACACTAAGACAAAAAATATACAAGAAAAATGTAATCTGAGAAAAAAAAAAAAAATGGGCCTTTGCCGTCTTAAGAAATTGGACTGAAATACTCATTAATCTTGATTTGTTGGTAAGCTTTAACCCAGTGTTCTTCAAATTTTCCATGTAACTGCATGAGTTCTTCAGTAAGTTCTGGACTCATCTTTGCTGCATAGCGTTCAAGGCCGTAGCCAAGGGGGGTGCCATGGGGGTTTGATCCTCTCCCAAATTTTTTGTCAATGCATTAGTAGTTTTTTATTTGCGTTGATTCTGAAGATCAATTAAAGTTGAAAGAACTTTAGCACTACCTATACCTTCCTGAACTTCAATTTTTAGTGCTACATATCCCCTTTCTGAAATTTTTTTCTGGCTATGGTCTTGATAATGTTTTAATTCTTTTATAGATTTAATGGCCTTTTTGTAACTAATAATTGTATGCTGAGAATCATCATCATCATCACTTACCTCCTCAGACACATTTTCTTCACTTTTAACCTCAGAAACTTGCATTTTGTAGCACATTAGCAAATATCTCATTAGCCATATCTCCCAAATCTTCATAAACTACAATTTCATTTTCAAATGAAGCACAGTTTCTTTTAATCGATAATTTGTCTTGCATATTTTGGGGTAAAGCCAAATAAATGGTTTCAATATTCTCTGACTCATTTTTTATTTCAACTGTTGTTGTTTCTTCTTGAGGGAACCGAAACGTCTTCATATTTAATTCTGCATCAACTTCGTTTTTCTCAATGGCAACACCGTATTTTGACTTTATTAAACGAAAGAAAACCTTCAAATTACCCTAAATATAATTTTCATCATTTTCTACGATAATTTTCGGCGATATTGCGAATTAATTTTTGCGCGTTTTTAAGGGACTTTCTGCAAATTGAAAAACGCCATTTGTAGGTTCCGAGCTTTTCGCATTTCATTCATTTCGCTCGCGAGAGTTAAAAGAAATAAATATTATTTTCAAGGAAAATATTGTTTCCATCTGTCAAAGTTTTTTGTACTGAGAATATCAAGGGTAGAAATTAGAATGTTTAGTCTGTGGTCCAAATGATTCGTGAGTTCATAACTTTCTTGGTCGGTACACATGATTTAAGGGGAAAATGCAAAACGACTGCTCACGATTTTGAAAATCTTTCTAATTTTGAAATTGTTATTCAGTATTTCCCTTGATGTTTCTCTTAGACAGCTGAAATGTTCGCAGGAGTTAGAGGCTGCTCTCTGCTCTTCTGACTACAAGCATGGATATTACTCAGCTATGGTCGAACTTGAAGAATCGTTTCATGATTGAAAATTTATTTGTTTGAATTTCCTGTAAAAAACGCAATTACTTTTTGCCACCCAATATTATCACTGTGTTTGTTATTTCACTTTCTTCATTTAATTCTATCGTCTGCAATGTGCAATATTCTTAAGACTTTTGGCGGTATTTTAATTTATAGTCAGATGAAAATTTAAACAGAAAAATGTGATTTTGAATGTTTGATAAAGTATGGGGAAGTCCAAAGACCTAATGTTTCCGATATTAAAAAAGGTCACATTCATGCCTGGAAAGTTGGGGATGTTAGTTTTTCAGAAATAGGACGTTGTATTAGAAGACATAATCTACTGCATCTAATTCTATAGCTGTAAAATATTTTATTTGCATTGATTCTGAAGATCAATTAAAGTTGAAAGAAACTTTAGCGCTACCTATACCTTCCCGAACTTCAGTTTTTAGTGCTACATATCCCCTTTCTGAAATTTTTTTTCTGGCTATGGCCTTGATAATGTTGTAATTCTTTTAGATTTAATAGCCTTTTTGTAACTAATAATTGTATGCTCAGAATCATCATCACTTACCAGTGGCGGATCCACGGGGGGGGCTCTGGGGCTCGAGCCCCCCCCCCAGAGCTAGAAATGCACTATGGATTAGGGAACTTAAAAAAATTGTAAATTTTCACATGAACTGAAATTTAAAAAGTAGAAGTGTGTATACAGTTGACGCTCTGTTTAACGACGATCTTTTCAAAGTTTCAAAGTCCCGCCCCCCCCTTCAACGCAAAAAATTTCTATTCAAAGATGATGTCGTTTCTGTTTAACAACGATTTTTTTTTTTCATCTTAGGCTACAGGAACAGGGGAAAAAATTTTTAAGAGTAGGAAAAAAGTGTCGGGGAATGTCAAAAGTGCAATTTGCAAGATAATTTCAACTACCTGAGTGTATTCTCAAAGGTATTTTAGAAGCAAAGAGAAAATTCTTGAAGCAGCACAAAAATTTAGTTCGGGATCCAAATCCAAACGGCCGAAAAGCCAATGTGGCGATTGGAAGAGATGGCCAAGGCGCTTCTGCATGCAAATGGTTGCATGAAGCAAGAGCATCTAACATTCTAATTTCTGGGCCCCACCATGGCCGAGTGGATGAGACACTCGACATGATAGACGGCTGAAGAGTGAAGGTCCCGCGTTTGGGCCTACCGCGAGGCTGTCGATCTAACTATGTCCACCTGAAGAAAGAATGGCAGGTGCAGTGGGACTCCAGTAACAAGGGCCGTCACACCTTTGAGCTTCTGCCTAAAGTTTCACAGCACCAACTGCCAATCAGATGGGTAATAACAAGCTTCCTTGCCGGTCATGGACCCTTCCCAGCATATCTGTACCGCTTCCATCGACACACAACAGGGATTTGCGACTGCGGAACTGACGGCTACCTCTGGCACTACATCCTAGACTGCCCGCTAACATCGTCCAATCACCGAAAAAGACCCCCAACATTGCACACGGAGGCCTGGGTAAGGCAAGTCCTCAAATCCAAACCACTGACTAAAACAAACATTTGCAACCTTAGTAGAACTATCCAAACACTTTTAAGTCTGTCACATGTAAACAACCAACTGAGACTGTCCACATTGTATGCAAGGGACTACTATATACTGGCGCTCCTGCGGGGGATAAGCCCAGTCGCGTTGTTCGCGAAAATTGTCTTTTTTTTTAATATGTTTATTTAATCTTAAATAAACTCCACAGCTGCCGCAAAAGGATTCAAGGTCGACTCTGCCGACCAAGTTGGCAGTCATGTGGCTTCAAAATCAAAATCTGGAGTTTTTCCAGATGGTTTTCTCCAGAGTTAACGTGAATACGCGTTAGAACCTCTGAAAAAATCCTCCGACCAAGGCAACCGCCCCAGAATGCAGATTCCTCTAGTATAGGCTTGCCACATAACATCACATAACACACCAATTTCTGGAGGCCCGACGAGTGGCTGAGAGCATAGCGCTCGCAACTGGGAGAAGAAAAGTGCCTTGTTCAAACTCAGGTCGCGTCCTTCAATCCAGCCGTTCGGAGTCTTACGAAGTTTTCTCCGAAACTTCTCATAAATACGGATTAAGACCCCTTAGAAAAACCCCCACGTAGGGCACCCCGTACTCGGCCTAGATCCCTCATGTAGATAATTGTTTGTAATAATATCAAGCAATTAAATCAAGTAATAAAATCAAGCAATTACTGCAGTGCTGTTATTCTGGCAGAAAAATTTGGAAAGCAAAATTTTCAGGCTTCGGCTGGTTAGCTAGAAAAACTCATAAAATGGAAGCTGACGCATTTCACATTTGAGAAAATCTGGAAGAAAGAATAATGGGAAGGCGAAAAATGAAACAACTGACTCATTTTGATTTTCTTGAAACCTAATTTTATTGTATTGCTTGTTTTCACTACCTTTTTTTAAGGTAACTTAAAATAATATTTTGTGGATAATAAAATGATAATAAAAGTAACATCTTTAAACACGCCAATATATCAAGAAAAATATTCACAGTCCTAAGAATGTAAAGTGTAAAGGGTGGTGTTGGTGCTGTAGGATTACGGCCAATTATCTGCACATGGAATCTAAGCCGATGGGTGGGGTGCACTTCGTGGGAGTCTTTCTAAGGGGTCCTAACCCTTATTCACTCTTAAGTTTCGGAGTCAAGCACGGAAAACTCCGAACAGTTAGGTCGGCGGACGCGAACTGGATTTGAACTAGGCACCTTCCAAAGTATAAAGGGAAATGTTATTCTTTTACAAATTCTGTTTATGGAAGATCTCTATTTAAGGACGATTTTTCATATTTTCACGGTTCCTTGAAAGTCGTTAAACAGAGAGCCAACTATATATATATATGCATATACCAAGAATATTTACACCAGTACTTATTGAATCCTTGTGGACTAAACATAATTTCTCTATTTACAAAAATCAGTGGCTGGAGCACAGTTCCCAGTTTTATTTGTACAGTGGAACCTGTCTAATGGACTACCCTTGGGAAGAACAAAACTGGTCGCCTTATAAAGACGGTCACCTTACAAAGGTGGTAAAGTGTGATGGTTGTAAAGTGAAATTGCATTAAAGTTGTCACTATAGACAGACGATCTCTTTACCAAGGTGGTCACTTTAGCAGGTTCCACCGTATTCGAATGGACGACGGCACACTGATACGGGGGGAAAAAATCTTCCGTTGCTCTCTCCATTTTATAGGGAACGGAATTTGCGGTTTAGTGCAAAAATCTTTGATCGGTAAACCCCGAATTGTCATTAAAAGGTCGTAAAATTCGCGACAAGAATGCCCTCTTACATACTGCAGTCACGTTAGACGCAGCGGCAATCAGCATCGGCCTTAAATGATGCTGAAGCATAGACGAACAATCCAACCCTCCGCAATTTGTACAACTTTCATTCTTTCAACTGCTCTCATAAGCTGTCCACATTACCCAGATGTATCGGTACAAATCCTCATTATAAAAGTAAAACATATTCTAAGATGTCCGACAAAGCGAGTACCTGGCAATGTATAGCTGGTCTGGTTTTAAAAAGAAAGCTCAAATTGTAAATAGCAGGTAATAGTGATAATAGCTGTAAATAGCAATTGAGGTTGGTTTACTACAGTCCTCACAGAAAAACATGAAAATTACTTAATCTGGAAAACTTAATGCCATCCTAAAATGCGAAAATGCATGCTGTGAACACTGTATATTGTACGGTGGCTGTGAAATGGGTTCAATAATGCGTTCAGCAATTATACTCTGTACACACTAAAATGTTAATGGGTAGGGCCCGCGAACAACAACATGAATAAAGGTCTCGTTGCTGATTATCCACGAGATTGTCGTCAATGCAGGGATTAAGGCGACATTTTTCTGGCGAAATTTACGACTTTTAATGACCAGTCGGTATCTACCAACAAAAGATTAATGTGCTAAACTGAAAACCCTGTCCCCCCACACAATGGAGAGAGCAACGGAAATTTTTTTCCCGTATCAGTCCCGTCGTCCATTGAAGCGCATAAAACATGTGGCTTATGAGCATCGGCCTTAACTTGATCGGTATAGGGCGCACGATAGCTCTGACCCCCCCCCCCCTTCCGAGTTTTCTTTCGACGGTTCTTGCAGCAGACAAAATACTTATTCAGTTGTGATATACCATGTCTATGCACTGGGAGAAAAAGTATTGGGAAATCAATGTATCATCCTAATGATAAACGGAGCCCCCCCCCCCAGATGG
Organism: Cheiracanthium punctorium; assembly: GCA_038373885.1. Lineage (NCBI taxonomy): Eukaryota > Metazoa > Arthropoda > Arachnida > Araneae > Cheiracanthiidae > Cheiracanthium > Cheiracanthium punctorium. Next base: position 7,923 of record JAWZYV010011794.1, on the reverse strand, counting down.
TTTCTCTGGATCCGCCCCTGTCACTTACCTCCTCAGACACACTTTCTTCACTTTCAACCTCAGAAACTTGCATTTTGTAGCACATTAGTAAATATCTCATTAGCTGTATCTCCCAAATCTTCATGAACTACTACAATTTCATTTTCAAATGAAGCACAGTTTTTTTTTAATCGATCATTTGTCTTGCATATTTTGGGGTAAAGCCAAATAAATGGTTTCAATATCCTCTGACTCATTTTTTATTTCAACTGGTGTTGGTTCTTCTTGAGGGAACTCAAATACATAGAAACAGGGGCGTAGCTACTGGGGGGGGGGGGGCGTCTCGCCCCCCTAATGTCGGCAAATTCGATCGCAGTCGAGTCGGCAAATTCTCGATTGTCAGTATCGACAGATACAGGATACAGTTCTCAAACAACTGATTTTTCTTAAATTTACATTATTACTGGTAATGAAAAATGTGAAATATATATGTATATGAACCCGTAAGCAGTGTGCAAAACCACCAGCTGAAGTTTCTTGCACGCTTACTATACCTACGCCTACGACTGCTGAAGATGCAACTTCCTTTGCCATCGAATCTCCAGGGTGCAAACCCACATGTTGAAGTTTTTTCCACACCTACTATACCTACGACTGCTGAAGAGGTTGAATTTAGGAATTTTAAAAATCAAGCGACAGAAAATAACACCGATGCCTAAACTTCAAACAAAATTTCTAATCATCTAGATGACCAATTCGGCACTGAATATGACCATGACTTCGACGAAGGCATTCATATTAGTGTATTGAAATGTGCTGGACAGTCCAATCATTTAGTCGATTGCTTGAACGATTGCAAGCCGATTATTGAAAAATTAACTCAATCTGTCGAATTAAGTGTTCTCCCGTCCCTTATGGAGATCATAGATATAGTTGCCAAAGCAAAACAAAATTGTTTGTCGGTGTTAAATATCTGTGGTAAGGTAGTGAAAGAAATTGAGCAGAAGCGTGGAGATGTTAGCGTTACGGAAAGTGGGAGCGATTGCATAGTTGAGCATGACCCAGGGTAAAAGGTCTAAAATACTGTCAGATAATCAAAGAGATTATTTGATCAGTTTAGGTCCGTATCAGACAAACTCGGTACATATCCGATAAACTACTCCATCTCGCAGGATAGGCAGCGACGTTTCAACAGCGCTTGGTACAAAGAGTATCCTTTTTTGGAATACAGCACAGAACTCAACGCTGCTTTTTGTTTCAGCTGTTGCCTGTTTCATGAAGGTTCTGGCAGAGAAAAAAAAACAAAATGCTTGGGTTGAGAGCGGTGTAAACAAATGGTACAAAATGAAGAGTGTAGGAAAAGGAAAGGACGAAAAACTAGCTCAATATTTCTCTTCCGACTCCCACCGAATTGCTCTTTCAGATTACTGTCTGTTCCTGATGATGCATAATCACGTTGATGTGCTACTCGACACGAACAAGCGCAAGCAGATATTTCTGGAAGAACAGGATCTTGCATTTAATACTGAAGTGGTAACGATTTTGATGGACATTACGCGGACACTGGGCAGACAAGGTCTGGCATTCAGGGGGGAAATGACAGAGATGAAAATGTCAATTTTCTTCAAATTGTCAAATTAATCTCCAGACATAATTCAGTACTAAGGAGATGGCTTGAGGACATACATTTCAGGCCATACCACACAAGCTACTTTCCGCTTCATCCCAAAACGAGATGATTGATGTTTTAGCGACGGCAGTGCGTAAAAAGATAGTTAGCGATATTCAAGAAGCACCATTCTATGGAATTATGGCAGATACCACACCAGATGCTTCTCACCAGGATAGATTAGCTGTTGGAGTGAGATATGTCGATCAAGATGGAAAAACTCAGAAATGACTTCTTGAAGTTGCAGAAACTGTCGATAAAAACGGTCTCGGCCTTGCAAATGAGATAGCGCACATACTTGCAAAGAATGAGCTTGATACAGAAAAGGTAACTTTCCAGTCTTACGATTTTGTAAGGAGCATGTCAGGAGAATTCAAAGGCACCCAGAAATTTTTTTCAGAAATCGTGGGTCGAATTGTGCTATTTATTCCTTGTCAAGCTCACAGACTCAACACGTTCGTCAAACATAGCTGTAATGCTAGCGATATTATAGCTGTTTTTTTTTTCTCGACATTGGAAGAAATTTATGTATTTTTTACGGCAAGAACAAAAAGAAACAAGCCATTAGTAGACGAGCTGAAAAAAATAGTAAATGCTTTTTTACTGCAAAATCTTTCTCAGACGAAATGGACTGCTCGAGCAGAGTCATTGAAAGCGGTTTACACTTCATATGAATGTATCCTAGAAGTTTTGAAAGAAATAGTTGATTCATCTATTTTTGATAGCAAAACAAGGACTAAGGCAAGAGGTCTAAGAAAGAAAATGTTGTCGTTTGACTTTATTGCTTCACTCATGTTTCTCAAGAACGTTCTGTACAAGTGCAAATTACTTACTGAAAAGCTTGAGTCGAAGGATCTGAACATAATCGACGCTACGAAAATAATAAAGGCATGCATCAAATCACTGGAGATAATTAACAGTGATAGAGAAATACAAAGCGCAATTATTTTTTCAACTAAACACGGTGTAGATCCGTTAAATGAATTTACCATGAAATGCAACATGATAAATGAATGCAACATCGACGAAGATTGGCGCCAAAGAAATTGGACGACAATCGAGACAATTTCTATACTCCCGAACTTATGACTTTCTATCGCACGGATTTTAAGAAGGTATTGGATACTCTTACGGTAATGATTGCTGATAATCTCAATTCTACATCAGCATAATCACGCAGCTGTATGAGATAATGAATCCTCCCATAAGATTAGCCAGAGAGAAATTAACCATAGATCTAATTAAGAAAGCTGCAGATTTATTTCCAAAAACTCAGGCAATTGTTGACATGGAAGCTTTACAGGCTGAGTTGGAAGTTCTGTCAGATTTTTGCTCAGAAGCTGAAACAATGGAGGCCATTTCCTGGAAATCAGAGTCCTTAAAAAACATTCTTCCGCTTGCGAACCGTGTCAGTCGTTTGGCTCTAACTTCCCCAGTCACTGTGGCTTCGAACGAAAGAACATTCAGTAAATTAAAAATAGTGAAAAACTATGTGTATCTTTAAATGATTGCTTAGAGAGGGGTCCTAATATGTTGGATATCATTCCTTCCTTGTTAAAAAAATTTAGGAAATTTAAATATGGGGTAACATATTGAAAAGGCTTTCCTCCAGATCAGTGTGAAGAAAGAAGACCGATCTCCGTCTGAATGCACCCGTGTTGCTTGCTTGTGAAAAGGATATTTTGGAATGCATAGATTTAGGAACTGTGGATAGTAGATGGTTTCGTCTAAAAAAGCGTCGGGTTAAAAGGCATATTGTATAGTAAACAGTAGCGCAGCCAGAAATTTTTTTTAGGGGGGGTCCAAATTACTCGGACTCGGGGGGGGAGAAAGACCCCCCCCCTAAAATGATCATGTTGCTGTTCACAGGGATCCTTCCCCGGAAGAAATGTTTCACTTATTTTACCTTTACAGAAAACATTTGAAATTTTACCCTCAGGCCCCCAGAAAGCGCAGAATCAGTGGGAATACCTATATTCTCCCCCAGTGGCGGATTTTGCTCTTGAGAGGCCCGAGGCGCAACTCAATTTTGAGGCCCCCCTCCTCAAAAACATAAAAAAAAATAAAATAAATCACTAACTCTTACTCCTTTACATTATTACTAATTATTTTAAAATGTTTTAATTCCTTTTATATCTAGTTTATGTCTACAAACCAGCGCCTGACTTTCACTATAACACTTTTGTGCCCAGGGCACTTTTCAGATTTTGTGTCCTTTAGCTGGCTCAATTTTTGTGCCCCTGTATATCGTGTTAAACTCAATTTTTTGGCTTATTTCTCCATGTGTGCCCAGGGCACGTGCACCAAGTGTCCGTCCGATAGTCAGGGCCTGCTATAAAAGGAGTATTAAAATTTTAAAATAATTTTTATGTTTATAGATTTGTTCATCTTAAAAAACATTTTTTATCTCAATAACTTTTGTACTACGTTTCACTTTTCAGGATTAACACTAAATAAAAATCAGCATACCTCTAACTATAACCCAGCAACTGCAGTTTTATATTGATTATTTTTCACTGTTACTTAATTACATCGAATTACTTTTTGCGGACCACTGGCATATGTCTTGTTTCAGTCATGAAAATTTTGACTACTTAACAGGTACTTTTGAAGGTCAGAACAAGGGAAACTTGATCAGAAACATGACTTTGACATCACAAAGTTCAGAAGAATTCTTTACTTGGATAAAACGAACCAAAAATTTAACATTCCTTCAAGAACATATATTTATAAATATTTAAATGTATTCATAAATTTCCCGTTTGGAACTGCAAAACTAAGCAGTTTAATAGTAAAAGTAAACTTTCAGTTTAGTCTAATTTTTGTCTTTATTCAAAAACTGTCAATAAGTTTAGGACTATTAATAATGAGTAATTAGGTATGAATAATATATATATACACACACACACATTATTCTATATTTTAAATACAATGAAAAAAACTACAAGAGAAATTAAAAAAAACCCAATACTTTAAGTAGTTAAAGTACAAAAGATATTATTGACTTAAAAATAAATTCCACTTAATAATGGGTAAATGGGTATGCTCTAATGGGGTTCGGTCCTAGGTTTATTATTAATGTTTCGCATTTTCATCTGCGACTATAAAACACATGCCGTATTTATAATATAGTTATCATAAATATTTTTAGATGAAAACAAAAAATTAAATTAATCATAATTTGTTTTTTTTTAAGTTTTTAATTAACTGTGTATGACATTCCAGTTCAAAATTTGTCTATGAATTTTAATCCACTATCATCCGATCGAGCTGAAACTTTGCATGCATGTGAAATTTCGGTGACGCTAAGTATTGCTTTCTTTAATTTTTCAATACTTTTTTTAACTATCAAATATCTTCCCCCAATCCCCCCCCAAAAAAGTTATCGCGCATGTATCAGCTCATATCTTTTTAATTATTGGTCGGCAATTTTTTATCATTGCATACTCGGAAAGTTTGATTCCAAAAAAAGATAAAATAGGTTATCCCTAGCTTAAATTTTTAATTTTTAGTGATTTTTCGAAAGAAGATAAATTATTGTTTCCAATTTCTTTTACATCGTGACAACCAACAACAATTATATATTCTAGGTATATTTGAAAATTTCACTCAATACAGAGTGTCCTTTACTAAATCATTTAAATGAAAAACGGCTGAAAAATATAAAATATTTAATTTTTGACAAATTTTTCAATCTCAAGCTGTAGAATATAGCGGTTCAGGCTTTTCTCTTTTAAAATGAGAAATATTCTTATCAGACTGTGCACTTTTTATTTTGGGGGGGCGGCAATCTATAAAGCAGGTGTATTTGAATGTCCTACTGTAATACCAGCTACTGAGCCGCAATCTGATTCAGTGCGGCCCAACCAGTGGCTGAGCGCATAGCACTCTGAACTGGGAGACGGAAGGTGCCTGGTTCAAAACCAGGTCGCGTCTGCCAGCCTAACTGTTAGGAATTTTCCGTGGTTTCCTCCAAAACTTAGCGTAAATGGGGGTTAGAATCCCTTAGAAAGACCCCCAAGGGGAGCACCCACACCCATCGGCATAGATCCCACTTGTAGATAATTATTAATCCCACAACCCAACACAACTAATTGATTCCGAATAGGAAAAAGGCATAGGGACCCTCTGCACCTGTATTTTTTGAGATAAAATATAGTGAGCAAATTAAAACACTACAAAAAAATCTAGGAATTTTTCTTGGAAATAATGGACAGTTGAGGGCCCTAAAATTCCAAGGAATGTTGCATGAAAATGCCAGGAACTTTATTGAACAGCTCAGGAAAGATGCACTGAATTGCATATTGTTCAGTAAAGTTCTTGGTATTTTCGTGCAACTTTCCTTGGAATTTAGGGCACCTCAGCTGCCTATTATTTTCAAGGAACACTACTTAAGTTTTTTTAAATTATTTTTTTTTTTAACAATTCTAGTCATTTTTAAGTGAACTGCCTGTTTTTTAAGGTCATGAGACCACTATTCGGTTAAGTGACGGGCTGAACGAAACAGTAAAGTTTTCAAAAGGAAATGTATACTTTCTGTATATTATTTGTAAGTCTAACTTATCCTTATTTCCAAGGAACGTTTCTGGATATTTTTACAGTGAAATACGGAATTAAAGCATCAATTACTTATAAACTAAAATTATTCGTATTAAAGTATTAGTTTAGATTATGGTCCAATGTGTGAAGAGGAAAGGGAGTCACCAAAGAAAAGATTGTTCAAAAGCGCTTTCTACTCTAGAAGGAAAAAATTTCTGGATCGACACCTTCAATCAGAATTTGAAAAATTGCGGCATTATTTCAAGTCTAGCGTACTTTTTTTCCATTACAGTCTGTTAACATAAATGGGTTTTTAGTCATTTTCAAACTTGGCAATCTCACTTGCTATAGCTAACTTTACATAAAAAGATATTTCCTATTGGTCAACTTTTACTCACTGCCGTATCGGAGAAGTACTTTGAACGTAAAAATTGGGAAAATTCACTAAAAATAGAAGAATTACTAGATTTTCGAAATTATAAAGTCGCCTATGGCGTTTTCCATATCGTTTTAGAAATCTGTTGAAATTTTCAAGCCGATCGATCGTGCAGTGTGGATTTGTATTCGTATACTAGATAGAGTCAAACTTTCACATTTATACATCTAATAGTGCTATAGTTTATCAGGAGCACGTAAGTATTTTAAGTATCGCATCAGTTTTTTTAAAGAATATGCTGTTACAGTTGTTTAAAGTAAGGGGCTATCGGGATTTCAATTAGAAAAGGTATAAGCTCTAGGAGAAATCACACTGTAAATTTTTTGGATGCCTTCTGTCTATAAGTATATTTTTTGACAGCTCTTTGTAAGGTGTTTCAAAACAAAAACTTTTATCTTATGTTCTGCTGTTACCTTTAAAAACGAAAAGTTTTCCTTTCAACGCGCACTTGCCGATTAGGCATTGTCCACTGCAACTGTCCGAAGGTATTTTGGCCATTTTATTGTGGGGCACCCAGCGTTACCCCTATAAAGGGACGGACAAGTTAACATCCGTGCCCAAGACGGGATTCGAACTCTGACCCAAGGCGTAATAGAACGGTTCCTGAGCCACTACATCATATGGGCGGCAAAAACGAAAAGTGAAAATTCGAAATTCATATCTGTAAGTACTTCATTTTATTTTTTAAATAATTTATTTTGTGGAGGCCCCTCTTCAGCCGAGGAGCCCCCCCCCCCCGCACCGCGGGGATTTACGGTACGCCACTGGCGGGAACGTGCCGTGCGTCCGTAATGATACTTGCTGCCGAAATGACGAGTTGCTGGAAAGAGCATCGTTGCAAAAGTACGACTGATCCTTGTTCGTTTTGTCATTCACTTTTTTTCGATTTTTATTCATTTATTTTTCTAAGAGTTAAAGCCCAGTAGAAAGTACACAAGATATAGTCAAGAAGAAGAAGGCAACAGCCTTCCTTTGAGCCGTACAGAGGTAATGTGATTTTTGCTTGCCTGCTGGAGTTCAGGAGAAGATGAGACTGTGTTTATCTATCTGGCCCGTAACCAGAAGTCGTAATCGGGGAACTCCCGTAATGATCTCGTTTGGGAGATCACAAAGTTTTCTATAGAAGTTTCTGCAAGTTCTTAGAAGGTGTCGACGCATAGCTATGTGAAGTTTATTTTTGTATTACTTACTTTTGGTTGAATATATAACAGCAATAATTGTAATCCGTTCGTATTTGAAAAATGAAAAAAATTAAAACTCTGAAAAGCTTTTTTTTCGTAGTTCACTAAAAAACCCCGGG